>VZSV01000033.1:2137798-2247252 GCA_013398735.1 Nothocercus julius
ATGAATGCTTTCAGGTTCTCCTTTGGCTAATGTTCAAGCCCTAGGGGATGGGCTATTGGAGAACATTCAGCATCAGAATGACTTAATTCACAGAGACTCCATTTCTCACCTTAGAAGAACTACAAAAATGATGTTCACAGCACTGTCACTGCTCCCCGCTGGGACAGACAGGCTGTAGATGGACTCAGTGCATGAACGAGGGGCTACTGTACAACTTGCATCCGATGAACCAAAAAGCCTCACAAAAACAGAAACCCCTTGAGGCTCTTCTCCATAACCTACAACACTGACAACCCACAAGACTGGCTAATCATGCGTGGGGTGTAAATTATGACTGGCATAATCACCATATTCCTTTTTTTCTCCTTTCCACTTTACAACCAAATTTAGTCCAGTGTCTACAGCCAACGGCATAATAACTAGAGCTAACACAACATACACAAGGAGATGCCTTTCCGGAGGAGGCTCGTACTGGAACTGATTTACCCGGAGGCTTTCTTTAGTCCCTCTCTGCAGGGAGAGCATCTCACATAAGTATCTAGTGAGAGGAGAAGCTACAGGGCAGCTGTTCCTCAGCGCAGGAGGGAAAGCACTGAGACCCAACACTAAACCCAAGAGCACGCACCCACCCATGCCACTGCTAAAAGTCAGAGTCAGAGCAAAATAAAGACAAGACCAGAGCTTATACAGTGCTAGCTTAGGGGCTGCCGGCCTCCGTCCCCTCGCGAGGAGCAAGCACGCTCTGAGGTCCCAGCAGAGTGGCTGGAGTCCATAAGGAGATGCAGTGTAGGAACGCACCCCTTCCTTCCCTTCCACAAGGCACACGCTTGACTCCAGCTGTTGCTTATGACATGAACAATAACATCCCTATTGCTTGGCATTCTGCCTGCCTGTTTCCTGTATCTCCTTACTACCAGATGTTTTCCTTGTAAGCAGTTTGAAGGAAACATGACATTTCTGCTGGTTGTTTGCAACAACCTTGGTGTTGAGAGGCCTAGATGCAGAAATGAAATGTTTATGGAATAGTAAAATAAAATGACAAAGCACAGAAGTGCAGTCACAAAATGTTAAGGACAAATACAACAGCCTGAGCAGTTTTCTTCCGATTTCCTCTTTTTGATGTTCCTGACTATACTGATGTCTGAGAGTTTGCCTGGTTGTGACCCAGAACTGAGCTTGAGCCAGTCACTAAGAGCTTCTCAGGCAGTTTTTCTTATGCCAATCTGAGATTTTCTGCAATTAAGGCAGAGTTCTGGATACTGTTAATTTGCTGAATTAAAATCTTGCTGCAGGATTTGCCTAGATCTGTCGTTCAGCACAACACCTTATTGACTTTGCTGTGATTCCAGTTGCGTATGAGGAGGCAACTGAGTGAATTTCTACTGAATCATTACGAGTCACAGCTAGCAGCTTGGAATAAAAGATGTTAAAAACAGCAGAGAGGAAACATGTAGGCAGAGGCACGTCTCAGCATAATGCATGCAATGTAATGCCTGGGGTTTTAGTCCAGAGGATGAGGATGGCAGGGGACAGAGTGATCAAACCTTCTTGACATTGCCTACAAGAAGTTTAAGCTGCCAGAAGGTGACCAAACCATAGCTAGAAAGGAAAAACACAAACCCAAACACCTATATCCTGCATCATTTTGGTTAGCTGAGTGGAATATGAATGCTATCATAGTAATTGAAAAGTGCTCCAAAGAAATATTAAAGGTCTGAAGCCTGCTCCTACCTAGACACTAAACCCCAAGGCTCCATATTATTGCTCTTATTATTTCTCATAATATTACTAGAAAAGCAAATAATCTAAGAGGATATTAATAAGAAAACATAGTAGATATTGTGGATTCAGAATATACTGCTGTCTCTTAGGATCTATGCTGCACATTTAAAAAGCACCAGAACTTTTTTCATGAGCATTGATTTGATTACTGCTTAGTTTTGCTCAAAATTCCATACTTCCCCCCCTGTCCCCCCCCAACACTTGATTTCCTCTTGTTAATTCTCCTCCTTTTCCTGTCCTCAGGTCTCGCTTATTGACAGTCTTTACAGTAATCCAATCTGACTCCAAGCTGCTCTGTGTCAGGCTGTGCCCCCGATGTCCTCGCGTGACTTGTCCTTCCGAGGAGGGCGTCTCTGCTCCCTCCGTCTCAGTGCACCTCTCTCTGGTGGTTGCTACCTGGTTTGGAGGGCCCATCTTCTCCTGGGGACGGCTGCTCCTCACCGGGTGCCCAAGAGCGTGGGAAACGTAGCTTGAGAACATTTCAGTGCTCTTTTCCACCGGGGCTGAGCCAACTGAGGGCACAGAGAGGGAGGATTACGTGTTTCCTCAAAAAATATTTTTGAATAAAGTAAAAAATAAGGAAAATCTCCCAGTTTCAGCTTTTAGTGGTGTGTTGATAACAGAGTGACTGCACTCAGCTCTTATAAATTAGTATCTCTGCGGTGATGTCAGTGATTTGAAAGGACTTGGACCTACTGCAAATCTAGCTCACTAGCAAGCTGACTTCAAAAACACAAGATCAAATTGCATTCTAGTTTTATACTTAAAACATTAAAAAAAAAAAATTGCATCTCATCCCACAACACAAAGCAGCAAGGATTGAGAAGGAAATGACATAATTTGTATGGAAAGATAAAAGGTTTCAAAACTGCCACTACTCAGGCGGTGCCAGGCCCTGCTCCCTTCCCCAGGAGGCTCTATGAGCTGACCTGCTCTACGGCTACGGCGCTCCTCCCTCCCCTGCGGTGAGCCGGCAGTATCTGAAACACCGTGAAACGTGTTGTACAAAGTGGCTGTTGCTGTGCGGCATCATATGTTTAACTGCAGAACAAAGAGCTGAAGGAGCCTTCTAGCCTGCTGAAGGTGTTCGCGAGCCTCAGCTCAAGGAAGGAGCTTCGCATTTGCCCTGCTTGCATTTTGTGCTTTCGTTTTCCTGTGTATTCACACACACACACGTTTCCCACTTTCTACTCGTTTCTAACTCTACCTGAAGAGAAGGGGCTTTCAGGAAGTCCAGCCTGAGGACGTGCGCTTGAACAGGAGCTGTGCTCCCGACGCTCCCTGTGCTCACAGCCGACCTGCTGCCTGTGGCCCTTGGCCAAGGAGAGCAGCCGGTACCCGGCGCGGGGCCGCGTTAGCCCTGCCACCCGCCGCGCTCCTCAGGCGTGAGCAGCGCTGCCCCCAGACACCTCGCAATGCCGCGGCCGTTCGCGCGAGTCTGGGAGAAGCAAAGGTCCCTTTGGAGGTGGCGCGACAGTTATTTCTCTTTCGTGTATGGCCAGGAGAGAGCAGCAGGGCTGGAGTCCCTAAACCCTCAGCTTCCAGCTGCCCTTCCCAGGGAAGAAAACCCTGGGCAAGGTTAACTTCTGCCAGAACAGCTCTGCGAGTCTGCCAGAAGCACCAGCTATGCTTGCACTTTTGTGAGCTTCACGTCCTTCAAAAAACTGAGACAGTTCACTTCCCTCCTACCCTTTGCAGCTTTTTCTTCCAGGAAAAAAAATATAAAATATTCCCAAAGTAATTCAGGAAAACAAAAGAACGTTTCTACCAACAGCTTCGCAAGAAATCCTCAGCTCCTGAGGGCCTGTACGCACGGGGCTGAGGAGATTCCTCCTTCTTTCCCAGGCAGCAGTTGCCCTAGCAGGACCAGCTGCTGGTTCAGACAGGGCTGCGGGAGGAGGTGGAGTTGAGCTCACCGCCTGCCCACAGACCTGACGCGCCCTGCTCCGGATGGCGGCCCCCGGGGGCGCACGGCACCGAGCCCCGATTCAGCCCCTGCGGAGACGGGGTAAAGCCAGGGCTCGGCCGGGCGGCGAGGCTCGACGGCCACGAGCCCCAGCCTGTGCCTGAACAGAGCTTACGCATTTCCTGAAGTCAGACGGGTATCGTGCTGGCATCCAAACACACCCACATTCAGTGGCCCAGCTGATGGGCCTCCCTGCTATTTCCATTTGCTATTATTTCAGTTGTACAGAACCAAATGCAGGATTTAGATAAAACAGCAACAGAGTTCCAAAGCTCAGTGTGCGAACACATAGGCAACAATACCTGAGAGCAATTCCCAAACTGCACTGATGCAGAATATTCACATGGTTACTCCTGAATGCCTGGGACATTTTTAGCATTTTCTATTTCCTCTGTAATCTTTTTACTTGAGCTATCCATTTATTTGCTTCATGTTTAATATAGAAAAAAGGAATTTCTCAAACCTAACCAATATTTATTACATGTTCTGTAGCCTACCAGATGGATCATGGCTTTTAGATGTGACTTTATGGTCTGGCAAAAACCAACTGCCTGTAAATCAAGGCTCAGCAAGCACCGAAATAGATAGATAGCCTTAGAAGTAACTGCAAGGGTGAGGCAGAGATGCCGAAAGCCCTTACGTGGCTTTACTGGCAAAGGGCTTCTGGCAGCTCGCCTTGAGGGCCTGTTCAGGTTTCATGGGAGAGTCACGGGAATTTGGGCGTTGCTCTGGTACTGTATCAATGACATTAAAAACTGAAACCCTCAGAAAATGAGCATCAATGGAGCTTGGCAGATAGCGCCTGAGAGGACCTTCTTATAGAGCTCCATAGCTCCTCTATAAGTGATTAAAAAGAAAAAAAAATAACTACCATGTCCACTGACCTCTCAGCTTCTCCCAGGAGCCACAGGAGTCTGGACTCCTTTGGAAAAGGCAGGGAAGGTCGCGGCAAGGGAACTGCCCTGAGCAAACCTGCTCGAGGGACCCGCGGCATGGCAGGACTTCTCCCAGCCTGGACAAGGATCGTCTGCAAGGGAATATGCGGAAAAGTGACCACATTTCGTGTAGCTACGAGGGCTCCCCTGGTGCAGCACTGTGTTACATTTTACCAAACTCTTCCTGCTGTGTTGGACGAGTAACTTGTTTTTCAAAGAAATCAACAATCCAAACAAGTGGGAGTTTCGCTTCCGGCTGTACTCTCATGGGAACTGCTGATGTGCGCAGGCAAGCATTAGAATACAAGGTAATTACTGCAAATAAACTATGACTTGAATAAAAAGTATATCATCAGCTATTCTGTTCTGATTTCATGAGTGGTTTCATTTATTTTTCATGGAAGGTCCCTTGTGTCCAATTGGGTTAGTCCATATCTAACAAGGCTTAAACTGCACTGGATAAACACTGGAAATTCATACCTTAGTGCTGCACTGATTTCCCTATGCAGGCGAGATTCAAAAAAGGCTACAGAAAAAGGACAAAAAAAAAATCTACCTTTTCAGCATTGATTCAGGAAGATTTACAGACCAAGAAAAAAAAAAGTTTTGATTTTTTTTTAAATGGAAGTCATCAAAAATAAATTCTTTAAATCTAATCTACTATTATAGTGCATCCGATTCTGCAAATACACACAATACACACAAATTATACACACATCCTTTGGGATGTGATAACTTATCCATTCTAGCTGCTCTGACAGAAAAGAAGTCAGAACTCAAGAGTTGCCCTCTGAATGCAGTGAAAAGAGAAAAAACAACGAAGCCCATCCGCTCCCCGGCCCTAGCCGCCCTCCGCGGCCAGCGGCTCTTGGTGCAGCCCTTTCCTTGGGCTCTCTGCCGCTGGTGCTGGTGCGCAGGGGCTTAGCTGACACTTCCTAGGTGGTCCCTCCACTGAACATGTGATTTGCATTTTAAGGGGTGCACAGCAAAAATTACCAATTACAAAAAAAAAATCTAGAAATTCTGAACTTCAAGTAACAATGTTAATTCTTAATTAGAGGAAATTTTAACGATACAACAGACGGTTTTGAAGGGCTGCAGTTAAAGATGTATTTACAGAACCCTATTTTAGTCTCCAATTTCAGATATTAAGTAGTTTGCCTTCTTTTAACAATTCAAACAGTCCTGCTGGCTTCAAATGAGATGACTCTTTCATTTAAAAACCCTAGATGAATTAGGATCTTATGTCTGTATATTAAACAAATTTCATTACGTATTAGGGAACTCGGAGGAATTGTACTGGTATATCTTGTGGCAATATTTGAATTAAGTCAATGTCAATGAGAACCATAGCTTAATACATGTGTGAAACACAGCTTTACGATTCACACAGTGCAGCACAAAAACGTGTTTCTGTAGCAACAGAAATTAAATTAAGCTGCAGATGTGATAATATCCTGAAATAAGTGTTTCCCAAAGATTATTTATCGGTATAAGTGTGATGCATATTTTAACTGATTTTCCTGCAAATTTGTTACTGATACTTGCATTAATGGTTTTGCAGTGTCTTGCGTCACTGGACAAAATTACTTTTAATGAACTGTCACTAGAAATATTTTAATTAGATATGATTGGTTACTAAAAGCATTTTCAAAAGGCCTCAGGCAATGTGTGGATATACAAGGTGCAATTATTTTCTCTACTTCTGTTTCTATTAAAATAGATTTTGAGACTTACCTTGGCTTTGGTGATGAATCGTGAGGTTTGGCTTTCTTGTTAATCTGAGAAGCTGTTAATTATTGTTAATCTGAAACTCCTCTCTTTTTCTCATTATATTTTCATGCAAGTCCTAGAATACTTTGCATCTGATCTTAGTGAGGAAAGGTTTTCTTTCAGAAGAATTGTTCTCTTTTGCATCAAAGGCTCAGCCTCAAAAGCGTGAGGACATGATTCGTATGTTAGTTTTACATACTCCAACGTGCTTCAGTCTTTTATTATGAAATTAAAAATCTTAGTAATATTGTTTAGATGGATGATAACTGAAGGTACTAAACTCTCTTTAAACCTTTAAAAGCTAAGAAAAATGCTATTCTAAATTAAGTCCTTCCCGGACTTTTAAAAAAACTCTCCCTACTGAGAATAACATCGGCACACAGGGTTCACTGATGTCCTGCTCCAAAACCTACCACAGTCATCTTTTCACCTGCGAGTTTTGGATCCTCAAATAAATGGATGATATTTACTACTATGCTAATAATTTACTAGTACAAGTTAAGAAGTGCTGGACCTGGATGACTTCGCTCCCGAAAGGTCCAAAGCAGCCAATCTCCTAGCCCAATTTCCTAGCGCTTCCCCAGACGCCCGTTAGGTCCCTGTCTCTGTCGTGGCTGACGGGTTGCACTAGAGCACAGTTGTGCCCTAGAAGCACCGGTACCTGGGACCTAGAGACAGGGAATCATCAGAGAAGACACTGCTGCAAGGAAGGGGTCTGCATTTCATCTTACTGGGTGTACTCGTACCTCACTAGGCTCGTCCTTTGTGAGGGCCAAAAAGCTCACGCTGAGGAACACATTGGCTGCATTTTCTGAAGGAGGCAGAAATTCACCCGGGGAGTAAGGGATTTGCAGATAATTATTTTTCAGAGATATTAGTTTTTAAAGAAATACTTGTTAATTATAAAAGAGAGCGCATGCACACTAAGTGGAGACAGAGCATCAAAGCTGCCTTTCATAATTTAAAGATTATTGTTATATACAAGCAGGGAAGAAGGTGAACTGCCTTGCTGCTCAGCAAACCCAGCCAACCTAAGTACCTACCCGAGACCAAAGAAGCCTTGAGGAACCTCCAGCTGAGTCTAAAACCGGTCCCGACAGGGAGGCCGCAACGCGCAGCTCCCATCCGCAGCACGTCCCAAAGGCTCCAACCCCAACACCGAGGTCAAACCCAACTAGTTTCACGCAGGATTAAACAACACTAGCATTGCAGGTGATGTCAGCTGGATTATTTCTGTCACCGTATAACACATTTTTTTCTAGACGTCCTGTTCACGGCCACTGAGTCTTACACACTACTTGCCCCACCACTTGCCACTACTCCTAACTCCACAGTCTCAAATAGTAGTTTTTAGTAGATTTTTAGCTCAGATTTGTGTAAGTCACACTTACTAGGAAGACATTTCATTTCAAAGCTACTTCTTAATAATTAAGGCAACAAAAGTTAACTAATGAGACACTGCAAACCTGCAGATGTATATGCATAATTGAAAAATCCAATTATTGCACGTGAGAAGACAGTGGTGAAAATTCAATATCACAGAAAATTAGATATTTCTGTAGTACTCAAATGTCAGAATACCTATGACTGCAGTTGTGCAAGTCGCCAGGTTTCCAGGCATGCAGAATCCTTTGAATTATAGAGCCCTTCCATTGTTTCAAGTCAATCAAAATTATCTTTCTAAATGATATTCTTTCTAGTCAAAAACCCTTATCTGCCCTTATTTGACATCTCTGTTTTGTTTCCAACTCCGCAAACACATTACTGCGGGTGCGTAGGCTACTAAAACAGAATTTTCCACACAGCAGAAGCCAGTAGGAAAGCACTTTGTCATACGGCACAGGAAACGACCAGGAACAGAGAGACCGATCAACACTTTTTAACAGTTTATACCTTGCTTAAGGTCAAGGAAACAAGAGTGATTTTTTTTTTCTTACAAAAGTGAGGAAATAGTGAAAAGTGTTTAAATAGGCTCCTTTTTTCCTTGCTTTTTATATCAACTTCCCTTTGTGTTATTCATGAGATGGGTAGGAGCAGCTACTGTCACTGTATCACTTCCTTCACAGTCTAAAGATATATGCTGTTTGTACATTTGTTTGTAAGTTCCATTATCACAGCATCTAGATGGTCTGTAGAGCTACTAAAGGCATTTTTTACACTGCTTGCAAAAGGTCATTAATATATTCCCTCGATACACTGGAAGCCCTAGAAGGAAACAGGCTGTGCATTTGGATAAAGTTACCACTTTCAGGTGTTGTCACTATTAGATATTGCAATAGAAACCCTTCTCCCTCAGATTAATTGAACATTGCTCAGTTAGTGTGCAGACTAGGATTACGAAGCTCAGGAGCAGACTGCTAACATAAAGGACTATTTGGTGCTTCAGCAATCGAACTGATGAGTTCAGCAAGTTGTTCAGAAAACCCAGTGCAGAGCTGTAGTGGTATCCCCATGCACTGCTTTTAAAAGTAGAATCTATAAAATACTTAAGTCTTAGTCACATCCATCATTAATGCAGGTCTCCACCTGATAACACTCAAAAGTGGAAACAAAATAGTCAGAAACAACATGGTCAATTGGTCAAAGCAACAAGATTCTACCATATTTTGTAGACTTAGGGACATATAAGCCTTAGGTAACGCTCTGAGCTCTGTACCTTCAGGCAACATAAAATTTAGCTTGCAATTCAGCCAGGCAAAAAAAGAAAAAAAAAAAAAACAACCCACAATGTAACATAGAAAACTATCACTAAAAAACATAGTTTGAATCTTTAAAAGGACAAGACTCATTGAATGCTCTGGAATAGGACCATTTCATACCAGAAAGTCCTCTGGAAGTTGAGCAAGAAGGGCTAATAGTTGTGTAAAGTTGAGCCCTGGTCTACTCACTGTTCTGCTCCTCTCTACATGTGAACTTCCATGTATTTACATTAAATAAAATTACACTGAAATTATCTGAGGAAAAATGCTTCAAAACATGTGTCTCTCATATTGTAAACCCAGAAAAAAAAAATTTGAAAAGATGCTTCCAAGAAAATGACTCAAATAAGTAAGATCTCCATGAAATCTCTCCTACTCCACCGCTTTACGGGAATGGTAGAAGGGAGCCAGAGGAGGATTCAAGTCAGAGTCTGTCTTTGAACAGCCTTGGAAATAGCTGTCAGTTGATGCTGATTCAGATCCAGCCTTCGTTGTAGCAGTCACTTCAAATGAAAAATTACCACTGCTCTCAAGGTTAATAGTTTTTGAGTGTAGAAAGGTCTCAAGTTAGGAGAGTCTGAAACCTCACTCAAGTTAACTTAGCAGCAAAGGAAAATCCACACTTCAGAAAACAATAACTATATTCTCTGGAGCTACCTCCAGGACCTGCTGCTCTACTCTTTTGTCTCATTCTTGATGCATCTACTGCATGGATTTTTTTTTTTTTTTTTTTTTTTTATTTCACACAAAAAATACTCTAGTCAAGTCTCAAAACTCAGGGACAATGAACCTACAGCAGCACTCAATCCTGATCTGCTCAAAATGGTGGAAAACAACAAACTGATAAAAATAAGCCCCATCTATCTCCATTCCCTCCACTTCTGCAAGCCAGTGAACATAAGCAGATATTGACTTTCGCTAAGGTCAATATTGAATCTTAATGAGTACAGTCTGAATGAGATAGAATGGAGTTCAACATTTACCTTTGGGGGAATAAATTCCACCCACACTTTGTCAGCCATGTCTGTAATGAAAAACATTTTTGAAATAAAATAAATAAAACCCACAACATTTCTTTTTCTCCAGATGCAATAAGGTTATGATTGGAGCTGTAACAGCTCCAGGAGAGAACTTTTATGTTGAAAGAGTATATAAGTTTGTAAGAATAGACTGCAAATCCAACCTAGATCAAAGAGCCAGCCAGCCTGGTGAGAGGTTTGTGTCCAGCCTCTCAGTTGTCATGTGCCAAGACAGGATATATTAAAGAGAAAACTGGTGGTGCCAGCAAGTCCCTTCCTCCCTTCGCTGGTTTCCTACTCCAGCTAACAAACACAGTAGCAAGGTGCTCATTCTCGAGCAGAGCTCAACACTGCTGACTCTAGCTCTTCTGTAAGAATTACAACAATAATCAGCACAGCCACTCGGTGTGAGTTAACAACAGTGGCATTATTTGAAAAGTTGAATATACCCCTCAAATTCATACCTAAAACATAACCATTTTTCAGTGTGGCCTCGTGCTCCTTCACTACTCAAGCCTCTTGAATACAGTTAAGTAAAAACTGCCACAGAAAGGAACTTTGATATTAAAAAAACAAACAAACAAAGAAAAAAACCCCATGAAATTTCCTTCCAGAAGGTCAAGGAAAACAATTCAATTCTCTATTTACCTTTATATTTCAAAGTTTTCTGTTTCACACAGGTTTGCCTTTCGCGAGTCTGGTTATTACTTCAAGGATTGACCCTGTCAACACAGGTTAGCAATAACAGCGATTGTGAGTGTGGCCTTTTCTTCTCTTTACAGATTGCTTCAAGTCCCCACGAACGTGTTTGCTGTCTGCAACTGTCACACAAAGGTTTTTTCAAAGAGGTGGCAGTTCACTAATGGTCTTTATCTAGCCACTCTTCAGCTTGCTGCTTTTGGCCTGTAAAGCTGTTTTTATGGGCTTGTAGGGGCTTACAGCTATTTTTGCTCCGGGATTCTGCCTGGGCAGCCGATGCACTTAACTACCTTAAACTTTTGGTACAGGTACATCTGTGCCCTTCCTGCCTCCCGAGGCTAACAGCATTCAAAAATCCCTTGTGCACAGGATAAGGGCTATTTTTACTTGCAACCTAGCTTATTTTTTTAAACACATTTTAAACATAGAAATACTGTTCAAGCTTTGATGTCACATCCAAGACTGTTTTGAAATACAACTTAAATCTGCCATTGTTATCCTTCACTTCTTTCTTACTATCCTTCCTTCCTTTCCTTCTCTTCCCTTTGCTTGAAGAGATCAGCCTAGCAGAGCTGGGCGGCTCCATGGGCCTCCCCACGAGATGAGCAGAATAAGCAATGCATGTATGCAATGTATTTATGTTCACAACATAAATACAACCACCAGCTCCTTCTATGAGCACCTTCGCCTTCATCTGCATGCATTTTGGTCATTTTGGATGGTGAGCTCAGCTTAAAAATGTTAAATAAAACATTTTCAGATTTTTTTTGTCCTCTCCATAATAGAAAATAAGAGATTAAAAGTAAAAGCACTGTAACTAAAGGAGCTGCTTAGTTGTTAAATTCTCTACAATAAAACCAATTTTTTTTCATCTTTCTATGTAGCATCAAAGGCTCTGAACATTTTCACATTACATTATTTCTTATAAAACATGATAAATTTATAGTTCATTTTAAATTTGGCTTGGATTTTTTGTTTTCTTTCAGAAATGTAGGCATTGCTGATAAAAAGAAAACTTGCACATAATCAGGTTTATTCGACACACATCATTTCTCCCTGCTGTCAGCTGGAATTAAATTGACTGCCACAGGAAAGCATGGGGAGGCAGATGTGCTCCGTACAGACTTCTGAATGTGGAAGATCTGCATCCTTCCTTCAGTTCAGATGCTCCAAGTCTTCAAACTCCTGCTACGATTACAGGGTACAACTCAGGGAAGAGTCACGACAGCTCTGCACGCTCCCCCGTAACGTGCTCTTCTCTCCTCTTTTTGGCGCACAAAGCAGAGGTGACGCTTACCCCAGCTGCCCCGTTTTTCTCTTGCTCCCTCTTCTCCGCGCCCCGAAGAGCGCGCTTGCAGCTAACACAAGGCGACGCGGTGGTGGGGAGCAGCTGAGCAGGGGCGCCCGATGCCTTGGTAGCAGCAGTGCTGCTGCCCGCGCAGCAGCGGCGCAAGCTGCGCCGGGGTGGCTGCGTGGCAGGGAATGCCCTTCCGCACAGCCGCTTCCACACACGTTTCTCCAGGCATCTCCAGCCTGCCCAAGCCGCAGTCTCACCCGCTCTCGTCCCGCACGGCTGGCGACTGTCGCCATCCCAGCGTTACGCGTGAAACCCGGGAGCAGCACTACGTGACCGCGGTACCACGTGCGGCCGTGGGCACTGCCAACACCATCAGCACTAACGCTGCCAGACCCTCCCCGCGCCACCACGCCACTCTGCTGCTCACAGCCCTGCCATGAACCTACAGTTATGGCAAACTACTGCCTTTAAAAAGAGCTTTTTTTCTTGATTTGACCTAATTCAGGGATTTGAAATACGCATCTCCCACCTCTTTCCCATTACCTGTACGCTCTATGCATGAATTTTGCAGGAAGTTTTGAAACCAGATTTGAGCTCCGAGAGTGTTTCACTAAGCTACTCAGTTTTCCCCAAATCCACCACTGAGCCGTAACACTGCACTCAGCAGATATATTCAGATATATATATTACATAAATCTAATAATATATTTTGAAAATGTATCTATTTAATAGTAATTACTTAGTCTCAACTTTTAATTTTGATAAACCTCTTTGCTAATGCTCCACCATTTTCCCAACAAATGCCACTTATGAGAACAACATATAATACTGTTAATATCAGTTAAGAGTAGTAATACATTTCTTTTGTCTGACTTGTCCAATTGGCATCTAAAACATGGAAGAAAAAACATGGCACTTAATAAGCTTCTGTCTTGCAAAGAAAATTCTCTTTGTGAACGTCTGAAATGAACATCCGCAAAGTAGCGATGAGCAGCAGCAGCCAGGAACTGCCTCTTCCTTTTCCCTTGTATTTTAAATGTAGTTTATAACTATCTCAATATCATTTCTCATGTTGGGAAGCACTCATTGCTTTCAGCATTAAAATGGTGCTAGAAATGCTACTGTTTTGTCTGTGTTTAAGAAGTTCCAGTTAAAACATAACTAGTTATGGCCGCCTTTTTTTTTTTTTTTTAAACAGCACATACACTTACCCAAGATTAACAGATTAACAAGCTAAGATCAGATTTATACAGCTAAGAGGCTGCAATGATTGCTGCCATTTTCTTCCATGATGTTTTCCTTTGCAACTAAATGTAATTTGTGAAGGCATATTTCTATTTAAACAAGTTAGAGTTAATAATCACAAGACGTTCGTTCTTTCAGTCATTAGCAGCATTTATCAGATGTTTTTATGAGGCTCTTTCTGCCAGTACAACATATTGACAGTTTAAAAATGGGACACAGCTTTTTTTTTTTTTTTTCCTCCTTTCAAAGACTAATCTTCTATATAGCCAAGGGCAATTGCAGTTCACTTTTTAAAATGTTTTGTACTTCTAACACCGATGAGAAAGCCACATAACCGATATAAATCTGATTTCTCATTTCATTGCTCCCTCAGAAGCATCAGAAATCAATTCGTCTCACTGGGCCAAATTCGGCTGTTTGGAATTATGAATTTCTGTTTGTCTCCATGGGAATGTTATGCGGCAAAGATAATAATTTATCCTTATTTAAAACTTACTTCTCTCTCCTGTCCCCAGTAATGTGACCCCTAAACTTCTTGGTGCTAACCTGCTGCTCCAGCTGGTACCAGCTGCTGGTTTTGGCAGAGCAGGTCTGAAAGACGGATTTTACACCGTCGAAGGAAGATTTGCGACCAGCAGCAGGAGGGAACGCGAGCGTGAGCTGCATGTGCAGCGTTCTGGGCTTTGGCCGCCTCTCGGCTTTGCCCTCGGCTCCTGAGGAAGGGCACAAACCTTTCACTGCGTCGTGAAACGAGGAACGTCTCCAATTTCTACTTGATGCTACAGGTAAATATTTATGCCACTTGATGGAGCAGGGTACCTGCTACTTACAGAGGCTCGAGCTGTTTGAAAATACATCCAGGAGGTTACAGGCCAGCGGAGGAGACGGCCTCACATGGTAATGCCACCCAAAGGGGCTCAGCAGCACAGCCAAGAGCACCTGCAAATGCCAAAGCACCCAATAAACGCCTCATGTGAGCAAAGTGTCCCTTTTTGTTGTGAAAATAAGATGGATCATGCAATTAATAGTCGGGTGCTAGCACGCATCATACCTCTGTTTGAGCTAAAGGTTTATTAGCCCCAGGGTTTTGCATATGGATTTCTGATATTTGCAGAACTAATGCACAGAAATAAATGCACATCTGGTTTTCTGCAGAGCACAGCACTCAATTAAAAAAGATTAGTTTTAACACCAACTTTCTAAGTTCCATGAAAGAAAAAAGGGATATTTTAAAATATTCTGACCCATCCTTCCTCCAGCCTGATTTCAATGCAGAGCTACAAAATGTCTGTGTTGGCTTCACTCCCTTCTTCCAATGCAAGATCTCTTTAGAGCTCTGCCCTGCCGTGCTGTGACTTTACTGCCTCTCGGAAAAAAAGTAATGAATGATAGCAATTTCCACATGAGTATCAAACAATGTCAGCCTTAAGCCAACCTCTAATGACTGAAGACAAAATACGCATAACATGGCAGGGGTGGGGGGGATCATATCTCTCAGCTGCAGAGAACCTGTGTTTTCCAGCAGACCCAGCATGAACTGCATTTTTTTTCCTGGGGACAACTGTGCAAAAGCCAAGGACCTCCTCCGCATCTATTGCCTCTGGCCTGTGAGGTTTCCCATGATGGGAAGAGCAGCAGCATATACTGGGTCAAACCAGGACTCTGAACTTCTCCCCTAGCTTGGTCTTCATTAAAACAAGGTATTTTATACTTGGAGCAGAAGCTATGTATTGTGGGCGTCAATTAATTATTCCAAGTCCAGCTTAGAAAAATGTCTGATTTCTGTTTTTGATCAGGCCAGAAACAAGCGTTACTCCCCGCATTGACAACTCCTCTCTGCTCTGCCATTCTGCAGCTCAGTGCAGCTGGGAAAGAAACATTGGAAAGTAATTTAACCAAGAAAATCAGGGAAGGTATAAGATTTAAACGGGCCCGTGAAAGCAAATGGAGAGCACCTTCTGGCCAGCCTTTTCTCAGCAACATCTTATTCTATATGTGGTCCCACAAAAATCCATTAAAAATACCAATACATTCCATGTAACTGAAATCTATTACAAATTAAAAATCTTGTTTTGCTTTTGACATAGCTATTACGTGTTTTACGTCTTTTGCCTGTACCGTTTAAAAAAAAAAAAAAAAAAAAAAAAAAAAAAAAAGGGCAGATAATAACTCAGTTTAAAAATTTCTTACTAAAACTAAATAGATCCAATATTCAAAAAAGCAAACCTGTGTTTTGCTAAATTCTCTTCATTTTCCTACATTTTGTAATAATATCAAGAGAAAGAATTCCTAGAAGTGAAAGGATGGCTTAGGAAGATTCAAAGGTTCTTAGCAGACAAGTAAAATTGCACAGAATAATCACCCAGTATGGTAATTATTCCAAAAATTCTTTTAAAAGACAGCGCTGAACACTTCTGCAATGCCCAAGGAGACTTCAATTACGCACTTCTGCAACTGCTGGGTCAAAAGAGTATTGTTATCCTCAGCAATTACTAGAGGCAATAATTTAATCTCCTTAATGTATTTCTTAATGTCCTAAAATGTCCTTTCAATGGAGTTATCTTGCGCCAAAGGAGATAAAAAAAACAGATTTTTTTTTTTTTACTGTTATTTATTACAATAAACCAAAAGAAATAGAAAAAAAAAACGCTCATATAAGAAGCTAATTTCAAGGAAATTAAAGAATTAACCAAAACTATTAAGGATGCTGAGACACAAAGGAAGCTTAGAAATTCAGAAAATCACTTATTCAAAAGATGCCCTCTTTCCAACAGGAATGCATTGCTTTAAAATAAGGAGAATTCATAATGAATTTAGGCATTTTGGTGACCGCTATAATTTCCTGGAGTACATACATTCCCTTTAAGCACCCTAAAGGAGACTCTCTTTCTTTTTAATGTTGACAGGAATAAAGACTTAAGGTCCATGCCTTGTCAAATAACAAGATTGAAATTAAATAATACATCATTTGCTGTACCTGCAGTCTACAGCTTTTTCCTTTATTTTCTTAAATAGGACTCTTACTCATTTCAGTGTCTCCAGTGAATCAGTAAGGAAGGAGTCTGACTTTTCCTGCAAACGGGGTTGCTAATTGCCTTGATAGCCTATTCTTCGGTTCCATGCACAGATTTTACAGTTCACGTTGCTAATATTTCAGAAGAACCTATAAGATCTCAGTCAAGATCAGCTTCCTTATTTTGCTGGGTAATTCAGATGAATAAATAACATCTAAATATTCACCAGGCAATATAAGTGAGTGAGTTTCAGGCAAGGAGCTCTCACTGAAACACTTCCCTTCCACGACTTGCTGCTCCCCGAGCACAACAGCGGGCACGAGCAGGTCAGACATAGGGGTAGCTGGAACTAATCAAACAAAAAAAATCACAAAAATAAAACACAGTCCCATGATGGTACTACAGCCAGGCAAGGGCTGCCCAGTGACCACTGCAAAGGTGGAGGCTGCACCTCCAGGGCTAACTAGGGCAACAGTAAGAGAAAACCCACGTTCCCAAAAGAATCTCTGAACTCCTAAAGTCACTCCTCTAGGATTTCCCTCTTTAGCTGTGTCAGCGTTACCAGAGGATCAGCTTCCCAGAGGACAACCCATGGGTTCCACTTTAGCCCCATCTTTCCCTTTGCAACAGCAAAGATGCACCAAGACGACGAGTGCATCTTCACTGACCTCACACCTCAAGCCGGTGGGACAAGCCCAAAGGCACTGAGCAGGCTCCCTTTCCCCAGTGCAAAACTTAGAGTATAGGACGTGCCTGACACGTTATCCACCTGTCTCCCACGTACACAGGCATTTTGGAGAGCATTGCCCGAGTATGTCCTGCAACCACGAAGCACGTTAAACACCAGCACACTTCCATGATTCCATGAAGAGCAAGCCCAAGGGGGACTCCCCGCACTCCCTCCCGAGTGGGGCCCGTGCGAAATCACACGAACAGCCCACTTCAAATCTGCACTAAACGCTGCTGCTGAGCACTCAGTCGGGTTTTTCAAGCACAAGTGTTTTTATGCTGGAGAGCTTGATATCAGGAGGAACTTGAGCAAGGCTGCACAGCTCTTACACTTGAGGAGAACCCTCATTGCATCCTAAGCATCCCCTACACCAACTAAAGTCAACACTGAGAAAATATTCTCAGATGTTTGCTGAAATCACACTGAACATTATAAGATGAATGGAAATGACCTGCAGCCACTAAAAGGAGAGGAGTGGGACTGTGCTGTGGCCTCACTTTGTGGAGCTGATTTAGGATTTACAGCTATTAAACACTACTTACAGATGCTCATAAATATTCAGATAGACAAACAGCTCTAGACAGGTACTCAAAAATATTTACAATTTTATCTTATGTACAAGAAGAGTTGCTAACAGAAGAGTTGCTAAGAGAAGAGTTCCTTTCAAGAAGAGGAGCAGAAACAGAAGCTATGAGGATTTTCTTTCCTATCTGTTGGTGATCACCTGTCCCCTAATCTTATCAATCTACCTTCAGATAGAGCTGCCATCCAAGTCTTGGAATACTAACTGTGTTACTCCAATTCATTTGTCTTGCCACTCATGCCGATTAGCATCTCCCTGCTTTTATCTGCTTATCTACTACAAACGTCTTTTACTGTCATTCCAAATAATAGACTTCTCAACTGAACAATTTCTCAAACCTTGCAGCTCAAGACAAAAAAGCAACAACAAAAAACGTCTACCTAAAATATAAGCCACTTGGAATGAAGTAGGAGGCTGTTACTGATTACTAACAGAAGTTTTGTTGCTGATTTAGTTTTTTCTTTTCTTTGAACGACGTAGAAAGAAATAACAGATCTCACATTTAACGTCAAGCCAAACTTCTCCGTGCTGAAGTCCTGTTGACTCAGTGTGTAAGATCAGGTGGAGATAATTAAATGTGCAATTTGCCACAGCTACTGGAGAACTGACAACTTTGGAAATTACCATTTGCAGTGGCTATGACATTATTTCTCAGCAGGTATAAAACTATATCTTCCCTTCTACTTACCTATTTATGTTTGCCTCATCTAAACAGGGAAAAAAAAAAAAAAAAAGAAAAACCCTAAAAATAAATGACAGGGTACTTACTCTCTAGCTTTTCCATTGAAAACATTTTGAAATTTCAACACAGGCTGATTAAAAACTGAACAAAGTGGAAACATTTTACAAACTTCCTTCACGGTTTGAAAATTAAAATAAAGGAAAAAGACTGTAATTTTCTGTGAAAACAGCAAAGGTTTCAAATGATTTAGAATTTAAAGTATCTCAAAGGTGAAATATAATTTTAGCTGTTCTTAGAATCAGGAGAAAAATACAATACTCTTCCAAGAAGTGAAGATTATTCCCTTTGACACCACCAAAATAAAGTGTCTCCTCCTTCCCCCACATTATCTATCTTACAAAGGCCACAAGCGAGACATCTGCCAAACTTTTGCCAATGAAGTTAGGAGGTCCAACATCTTTTAAGTCTCTTGCCACTTAGACTACTGAAGCGATTCATCAGTATATCTTAATTAAATTGTTTATATCTCAAAGACCATAATCCCACAGGCTTACAGACATACACCTGATGATATTGCTGTGGGTAATAAGAACCATTATTGGAAAAATCTGAGGTTTTCAGTCATATTAGAGAAGTGCCCATCTACCTCTCGGCGCTGCTGCACGAGGAGCTGCCTAGGCGAGGCAGTGGGACACAGGCAGCAGGACGTTCCCGGCCGCTGGCACCTCTCCCTGCTGAGCCCACGGGGCCGGCAGGGCAGCGGCTCCCGCCGTGGTGCCGGTCGCCGACCAGGCCGAGGGACGAAGACTTCTGCCCCGAGCTGCAAATGACTGCTGGCCACCCACTTCTGAGCATGTCAACATCTAGTAGAAACCATTAAACTACACACACCTGAGTCTCTTTTTTTTATTCTTTTAAGTCTTACAAAATAAAATGTAGACACCTCCAACTTCAATGCAAGGGTTGGATCAATGGGTTGCCATCTGTTGTCAACATGGGGGCTTCCCACCTGGGAAAAGCAGCTTCTACTCCCAAATCTAGTGGGCTGTAGGTTGCTCATCCCAGAGAGCTTCAAACCCAGGGAGACCCTTCAGATCCAGGGGCAAGAGAGGGGAATAATGAGCTTGGGAAGTGGGCAGTCTGGCACCAAATGGCTCAGTGATTATGCAGAGCTGCTGCCTTTATTTTCCCTTTGTATTTTACAATTCAGATATAAACCAGAGCTATTCCTGAACACAGCACTTGTCAAAGCATCCTCCCTAACTCTTTTATTCCCATCTTCTGTATCTATTTCCAGTGTGCATTAAAATAACTTGGGTTCATTTGCAGCAACTGCTCTGATCTCTAACTAGTGTTATTTCCACATCTGAAAATAACTCACCGTTATTTATGGCATTGTTTTGACTACAAAACTGCTGATGTCAACCAGCATCACAGAAAGGGAATCAATGACCAGGCTGAGCTTATTTTCAGCCACAGCCAAGGAAGCTTGACAGGACTAATTGGGGTGACTGTGCAAGAAAGCCTCTGAAATGTACTGACATTTCAGTTTTTATTAAGAAATAATAAACAGCATCTAGCAATAACATGATTCCATACGACAGCTGTGCTTGTGTGTATGTCAGTGGTAAGATTTATTTTCACACTGATTTTCACTGGACGTAAAACAGTGATTCAGATCTTGCACTTAAATAGCTAAATGGCATTGATACGAAAAGCTATGGTACCACCAGAGCCTGGTAGAAAATATTTGGGTTGTCCTGTGTCTTTAGCTTTCGTGTTGCCATTACAGGCTGAAGCAACTTATTTAAGGTATTTGCTGCATTTGCCAACTGTTTCTGAAAATAAGTGGAAGTATGATGTTCTGTGGAAAATACTTGCCATTCTTTTTATTCTTTTCATAAAAAAATCTTTTTATTCACATTTTTAATAACTTAGTATAGTACTTAAGTCTTTCTGGGAGCACTTTTTCCCACTGCTACTAATCACTGCTAAAGTTCTTAAATACATCCAAGCCTCATTTCAAGCAAATCAAGATCCCTTTACTACCAGCACTGCATAATTTGGTCTGAAAACAAAGCAAAACAAAGCAAAACACAATTCAGTTCATACTGAGAGTCTGTGTAAAGCCAAACACTGGAATTCTGCTGGGTTTAAGATCGCAGCCGAGGCGTTTGCCTTGGAGGCCCCGCAACAGCAGATTCTGTCTGTTCAGAACCTCCCTGATTCATCCCCTGCTTCCAAAGCCTCTAGGTCATCTCTCACAGGGGAGAAAATAGAATAAAATAAAAGAAACACAAAAGCCTCAGTAGTTACTTTTGAAATAAGTTTTTCCAAGACAGCTCATTTTTGCGCTAGTTTGAAAGTGTTTCCATTTTCTTTCTTTTTTCTTTCTTCTCTTTTTTTTTTTTTTTATGATGAGAAATGCTTAAGTCAGAGTCTGATTCAGAGAGACACTGTCTCCAGACAAGATAATAAACCCAATCCTCCCTCATAAGACTATTTCCAGCTGTAGAATTGCTGTTCAGTTCCTCTGACTGTAGAAGTGAGGAAGTTTCATGGAGCCATCACTTTTTAGGATATTTGCTATTTTCAGACTGCTAAGTCTTACGCTGAATGCTGCTAGATTGTAGCCTAACTAGAAAATGGCTTAAATGGTCTATTTGCTTCCCTCACGGGAAAGAATACTTCCATTTATGCTCACTACCTAAAGCTGATTCATAGCTGTCATTTACAATTTGTTTTTAAGATAATGCCAGAAAAAGTTTATGCAAAAGTTTGAGTTACACCGAAGTCTATCTCTACTAATATCAGATTCCTACATGTTAACAGAAAACTATTCCTAGCATCAAAAGGAACCCAAACCTCTCCTAGCAAAAGATTTTCCTCTCTGACAAGACACCAGGCATACCAGCACAAGGACCCATGAAAGGACAGCTGAATACCTATGAACTTAGGAGTTTTGTTCTTGTTGTTGACAAATCCACATTACATACAAATCTACATATTGATGGCTGATCACTAGCTACTGAAATAAGCCTCAATATCCACATCAGTAAGTTAAGCAAGCGCGTACCAATGCTGCAGTAAGTAACAACAGTTCACTAATTTAAGATAAAAGAAAGGTTCATTTCCATGAAAAATTCTGTAACAACTCTGAACAAGCTTAATCATTAAGCAAGCATGAAAAGGTACGGTAATGCTTATCTACAACTTGAAAAGGATTTGATAACTTTAAGCCAATTCTCTCAATGTAATGTAAAAGAAAGGGGATCCACAGCAGATTTGTTATTCATCAAGTCTTTTTATAAACCTGAATCATTTATGACTAAAATCTTCTATTAACTCATTTTTCAATTCACTAATTCTGAAGGAGCAGAGCAATTTACATGTAAATGCTTATTTTAAATACGCTTTTTATGAAGTTCTTATCAAGGTCAAGCACTATAATTTGAGGAGCAAAATATGTTATTTTGTTATAATACATTTGATTTTGTGCGCTCAGAGACATTATTTTAAAAAATTCTCCTACAGATATGTCTTAGTTGCACTAAATTTTCAATTACCTCTTTTTCTTTTTTTCATGTTAAGACATTAAAATACATCTATCTATCTCTGGAAATCCCCCGGCTGCTCTCATGTGCCACATAGGAAATTGCCATCATTCCTGCAAATTTGCTGCTCTCCAAGCCCAAAGCATTTTGCCGTCAGCTGCTTCTCTGTTGTCTCGTGTCTTACACGTGGCTTTGCAATTGCAGAGCTGTGGAGGGGAGAGGCAGAACCGCGAGGAAACACGGCCGAGCTGCTGCGCTTGCACCCGTGACCCTCTCCGATGGGCGTTTTTGAAATACAAACAAATGCAAGCGTTCACTCATGTCACACGCACGCTGGAAGCCCGTAGCGCATCCTGCATCAAAGGCACACTGCAGGAAGGCTGCACAGGAATCCTATTTGCCCCTCTGCTGCTCCTGACCAGCCCAACAAAACGCAGCCCCCAGCTGCCTTCTCTGCCAGGGCTGCAGCACCCAGCACGGCCGGTGCTTCTTTGCCTGGACCCACAAGCTGCCTTGCTCCTTGGACAGAAGCCATCTCATAAATTTGATTAACCATCTTGCATTTTCCACGGGCTCTCCCCAATTCTGACCTGTCTCTCTGGGATGAGGTGGCCATGTTCAAGGCACAGGCAACCACAGCTTCACTCAGTGAGGCCAAAGATGTTCTCTGCCATCTGCTCCTTCGTAATTCCCAGCATTTGGCACTATTGGGCAACAAGATGATCTCTTCACTGAATTAGCTGTCACAACCCGGAGATCTCATTCCTGCAGATTTCACCAAGGGAAATTTTTGGTTGTTACATAATAAAAACAGTCAGTTCTCTTAGTTTTTTTGCGATGGTTTTAATCTTCTCTAAGTACTGCTTTTATCTGTCATCATCTGCTGGCCCTAAAACTGTCTGGCGGGCGTTTTGTAGCTGATGTGCTTGAAGATTTTGGATTCCTTTTGCTCCTGTTTCTTTATACTTTTTTTTTTTTTTTTTTTGGCCAAGCACTAAATTCATATTTATGCTGAGATTCCCACCTACATGTTCCAGGAAACTCTTATTCTTTTCCAATGTAACATTTATGGTTTAAATAAAATGAATGTTTGAGTACACTTTATACCTGCTAATATTCTGGAACACGTGCACTCCTTAGGTTTACACAGTTTATATCACATACACCACTATAAGTTTTTATTTTTTTAATGCAATATTTACATTTTTTTTTATGTGCCATTTCAAATTGACTTGTTTTATTCCAAACATAGGATGGTCAGAGAGACCTTTACAAGTCCCTTGGAGTTTCCAGTTTCTGCAGCTTCCTGGCTGTTCCCAAACAGGCAGGAAAGGGGCTGCTCCCAGAGTGAGTCCAGGGAGCTGAGGAGGGGCCAGAGACGGCGAGGGGGATCCCACTTCCCATCCCTCTCCCACTCAGCAGGCAGCCTCCCTCTCTTGCCCAGGAAAATACTGCAGTTAATATGCACCTGCACTGAATGCCTTACCCAAAGGAGCAGGTAATCTTTTCATGGATACTGCATGCACTTAATTGCCCACCACACTAAAGCACGGTCGTGCAAACACACAGGAGAGATCCTGTCAGAGCAATGATTAATTGTCCTCGAGCTCAAACGATGGATCGATTCTTGCTTTCATTTATTTCCTTGCCTCCTCCTTAGTGGACTCTCTGCAATAAAGTCAATTATTTTTTCTGAATAGTCACTAAATGCTACCTGCACAAATGTTGCTCTTCAGCATCTCATTTCAACCCCCTGTTGCTGTTTAAAAAGCTGCGCTGTGCTCGTGGCCAAGACATTGCCTGCAGTACATTAATCATCAGCGACGGTGGTGCCAAGTGACTAGGTAATAGCTTTGCTAATATTTGTGCCATTAGATGCCTGGAAGCAATAACTGACCTTTATCAATGTTGTTAAAATACAGTTGTCCTAAGAGGGTTCGGTATTTCAGTCCAGGGCACTACATCCATTCAAAATCTACAGATCAGCAATGGAATCTGCAACCCCAGTGCGGTCAGCAGGTCGCCCTCGGGCTTCCCGCCCCATGGAAAGCGGCACCTGCAGACGCGGGGCGCTCTGCCGGGCTGTTTGCCCAGGACACGCTCCGGCAGCCGCGGGCCGGGCTGACGAGGGGAAGGGCAGAAGGCCAGAAGCCGCAGAACGTCACGAGCTGCATCACGTGCCCAGCCTCAGCTGCACGCAGAGCTCACGGCTGCCCGGCGTGCAGGGACCCGGGTGTCTCCACCTGGAGAACACGGCTCCTGGCGCAGCTGTAGCATCACGCCAGGTGCGAGAGATGCAAATCTGAGGCACGTTATGATTTCCCCTCCACCTTTCAGACACACCTTTAAGCTTCCCACTGCTGCCGCCTCATACTATATTGTGTCTTCCTTTCCTCACCAACATGGTTACTCCTTTCTTTCTTTCCTTTTGCAATAAAGGAGCCCATTCCCATTCCTTTTGGCAAGAGTAGAAATCTCTACCGTATTCACTTGCACCATTAAATATATCCTGAGTGGATAAATAGTTTCCATCTCAAGATTCAACATCCTCTCTGTAGAATTTTAATGGAGCTGTTTGTCTATTTATCATTTCATGTTAAACCTGTGTAGACTGAAAATGAAAATAATAAATTTGATGTGAATGCATTCAAGTAAAATAATCCAAAAATAAGACTGGCAGAAACTGAGCAGAAAAGCATGGGTAGTTGGAGAGGGAGAATCATAAAGAACCTCTTTCATTTTGGCAAAGGTCTGCAGTCTGTTTTTATGTTGGCCGTTTAGATTCATGACACAGAACAGTTTCAAATTTTTTAATTCCCCTTGCATTCTCCTTTCATTTGTTATGACCTCAGATGGACACTTCTCCTGTATTGCAACTAAAAATAAAAGGGAAATAAATTTAGAGCCGTATAAATGCTCTCTTCTAGCAGGGTTCATAAAAAGCAGAATAAAAAAGAACCAATGACACTTCATCACTACAAAACCGGTGATGGGAGAACTATCCCTTACAGACGAAAGCTACCTGAAATTTTCTATTCAATGGCCTGAATTACAGAGTTGAACAGTTACAGTTCAGACACAGGGAGTTCAGATCTAATCCCCAAAAGGTCAAATAACAAATATTGTGTTCCCAACAGTAACCACTGAGTCACTGCCTTTGCTTGCCTGCAAAGTTGGCTGAAATTCTAGGCACTTCCTCATAAACTCGCAAACTTTCTCCACTTGCTTCAACCTCAGTGTTTTGGATGTAGTTCAATAATTCACTCAGCAGTACAATTCAAAGAGTGCAGGTTTAAGTAATTTAATTTATAAATACAAAAAAAAAAGGGATTTTTTTCAAATCATGCAATCTGTGAGCACGTTGCATGCAAAGCTAAAATACTGCAGTCACACAAAGGAGCGCGCAATACAGGCAAAGGAGGAACTATTTTATGTTTCGGCCTGTGCAATACTATAAAAGCAAGTTTGACAACAGGACATTCCCTAAAATGGAGGATCCCAGGACGCTTCTTAAACTGACTTAATTTGAATGTGAGAACTGTTATATGTGCTACAGTTCCTCTCTGGGTGTCGTTCTCCCACGTGCCTCAGCTTTCCCCCGGGGAACTGCAGCTGCAGACCCACCGCCCTACCCTCTTTACCCTTACCCTGCTCTATTCCTGCGCCACAGATCTACAGATCAAGTCCACTGAGTCCTAAAAACGATGCCCTGTTTTTTTTTTTTTTTTTCCCCTAGGTTTTCCAACATGCTTTCTATCCCAAAGCCTTTCCCTTGACTCCCTTCCTTCCAACCCTTTGACCTTTTGTCAATCCGCCATGGAAACTGTCACCCCGACACGGATCCAAGGCTGCCCTCGCTCAACGTTCATCCACATACGTTTGTGCAGAGCCTGGATAACAACACACACATACAGCTGTCTGCCTGCTACCACCAAAAGGAATAATGAATAAAGAATAAATAAAGCATCTGAGTTTTCAAAAATCTTTCATCCTTGCTGGCTTAAGAATCCATCACCTTACAAGATTTCTGCCTTCAGTATGCTTATTATAACTCTGAAGTTTCTTTTAATCAAACCAGCTAGGAAATGACCTGAAATCCCATTCTAGTCCCTTCCTTTGAATAAAGCACACAGCCACTTCTAATACGTTTGAACAAAATGTACAAAAACTTGGGCAAGCTAATTATTTCAAGAAATAAAAGCAACTTTATTTCCTCAGCTCTTGAAAAAATGAACTCCACTATCTGGTTTGGAAATTCTGTACTTTTTCCTGGAAAAAAATATATAATTTCCAAACTCTTTTTGCATTGTTAAAACAGCAATTATTTTCCTTGTGCTACACCTCCTTTCTAAGTTTTATTTCTCATTTCTTAGTAGTCATCAGCAGCAGAAGTTCCTGGGCATGTACAGATTGACTGATGAAATACAGCAAATTCTAGGAGTCATAACTGGGGCTTAGAATCACTTTTATCCCTTTTCTTACAAAACAAACTGGACTCTGCTTTCTGCTGCTGTCCTGATGATTCTCAGAATGTCAAAAACCATTTCCACTTTCTGACCGAAAAGCAGTTTTCAGAAATACAAACCAGCAGTGCGAAATCAAGCCCCGCTCCGCACACCGCGGCCGCCTGACAGCATCCTGCTGCTCTTCTAACGGCAAGTGGCAAAACACGGATCAACAGTTCGTACAGTAACATCACACCGGGAGGAGGGGGATCGTGACGTGGCCATCCCAATAAACACAACACGAGCAAAAACGGCCTGGAAGGGAAACACTGCCCTGTTTTCTGATGTCCTGCATGAGTAAACGAAGGACGCGGTCAACACGACGCGGGGGCTGCCCTCCCTGCGGAGCTCCCAGGCTCCTGCAGGAGAGCAGCAGCTCCCTGGGTCCTCCAGGGCCACCAGAGCAAGGAGCTCTTGCTGACTGGTCCTTGGACATTACAACAATAATCATGCTTAATAATTTTGAAGTTGTGAATGATCCACCCTTCTGCCTGTTCTCCAGAGCTGCCCTAAGATGGTGACGGCACTGCCAGCGCCGGCTCCGTCTGCCCACCAGCACCGGGAGGGGGGCAGCTCGCGCCTTCCCCCCCGACAGGTCTCCAGCAAAGCAGCAATTACTGTAATAGTACAAATTAGTTTAACAATATAAACAATTCAATCAGCCCATTAGAATTAACACAGACACACAGAGCTTTGTTTAAAGTGGATCAGAGGGTGCACGAGCAGAGCGCTGTGCTGGCAGGGCCAGGAGAGGCAGTGAGGGCACGAGCCCCAGACGCAGAGGGACATGAGCATCGTCACCCAGCCAGCCTCTAACACCCAATTCCTGCCTGCAGCCTCGCGCCTCTCCTGCATTTCTTCTGCTTCTTGCCTCCCTGTGCGTCCTCCTGCTTGGGAGGCTGCAGCTTCGGTACTGAGCACCAGGGCAGGTCGGGGCAGCATTTCTGCACACAGCTGCCTTGGCCCTGCTGCTTCACCTGTGGCCGTGGTAACATCCTCCATCTTCTCAGGCCGTGAACAGCGAACTTATTTATTTCATATTTGATACTCTCCGCTGGTGTCAGACCATTAGCATTTCCTTGAAAATGCATTTACAGATAAGGAATCAGCTTCCTGAACTTACTTGATCTTGGGAAAAGGGCTGCACTTAAGCAACTGCCATGCACTGAATGTATCACGAGTTTCTGGTCTGCACAGCCCGTGAACAGGAGCAAAAGGCTCAGCAAAACAGACCCAGCTCCAAAAGCCCAAATGCAAACACTGCAACTCTCACACCCCTATAACACAGCAAGTGGTCCTCACTATTCTAGCAAGCTTTAAAACAGCATAATTGCATTAAAATAATAAACTAACTGCCAAGCATAATTCAAAGAAGTTTTCCTGAATTTTGTGTGCACAGGGTGACTGATTCAGTTTTCCCTTTTGAAATAATCTTTGCTACAACTTTTTCCTGACCGATGATTATATTAAAATTAGATACCAGCTGCATGTCTCTAAATAGAAATTCAGTTTCTAAGATCAGTATGTAAAGGACAGAGGGTAATTCTTCAGTATAAAAGAGAACCCTCTTAAAAGGCTCATGGAAGAGGCAAGTAAAGAAACAGAAATTTTCTAGATAGTTCTGCAGACATGATCTAATTGCTAGCTACTTCTACATGTAACTCTGCATTCTCTGGGTTCAGAAGTGTAACTCAGAACAACAACAAAATATACAATTATTTGCTTTGGCAAGTCATTTAGGCTGTCACCAGAGAAAAACTGTCAAAACTGAAATCAAGAGAGGAAAATGAATCACAAGAAGAATTTTGTATTTCTGATTGCCTTTGGCCCAATAGAATCCTCTGAAATAAAAGGAAATACTATTGCACTACCACTCAATTAAAAGCAATTAAGCTTTTGCATATGACACCTCATATCAATATAATGAAACACTTAAAATCCAAATTACTCACTGTGATATTCCAGATGAGCTAGTAAAAGATAAAAAGTGTACAAGCCATGAGTGACTCATCTCAACAGTTCTCTTTGGAACAAGCGTTCAGTAAAACCTATTGAGAAAAGCAGCATTTTGTCATACTGAATAACAGATCCTTCTAGCTGTAGAAAATCAGAGACTGGTGGTAGGTAATCAGTTCTTGTAATATTATATATCATCTACATTCCTCTGTTTTAATGCTCCAAGTATATTCAAAGCTAGAAGTAATTTAATCAGAAGGCAAAAATGCTATAAGTTTTCCAAATGAAGGCTAATAAATATTACAAGGAAGGAACCCGCGAGTAGCACAGCATTATACTACGTTGATATAAAATAAGTTGGAACTATATGGATGGATTATCTCAATATATTTCTGATAGTTTTGGCAAGAAAGGAAAAACAGGAGTAGAACTCAAGAGACTAGGTCTGTAAAAACTCCGTTTGTTTTTATGGCAACAGAGTTAAATGCAATTCTGTCAGCCATTTTACTCCCTATCTTCAGACAATCTAAAAAAAAAAAAAAAAAAAGGATAAATGCACTGTTATATTCATTAATTTCTATATACTCAGGGCCTATGAATATTTATAATCTTGTGGAATAGAAAAATAGGTTATGTATGAAGAGGGAACCCCACAATGACTGGGAAGCAGCTGTTTGTACTTCTCAGCCCTTCGCCTCTCCCACAGCCATGGCCGCCACCTTGCGTGGGGCTCCTCAGCTCCCCGCCGTCCCTCCTGTTCTCCAGCTTCTCTTCTGCACCAGGGTTAGGAAAGTCTCTCTAGCACCTGGAGCGGAGGGGAGGGCAGAAACCCATGCGTTCCCTTCAGCTGCTCCGGCCCAGGCACAGCCCTCTCCTGACACCGCTCCTGGCTACGTGGTGCTTCACTACCACCTCCTGCCGCTGGAGGAAAAGGTTTATTTCAGTTTTTTACTAAAGAAACCCTACATTAGGGAAGAGGCCAAGACATCAGCATCTATGGCTTTGAGAGATGGGGTGTTTGTTACACATAAGACATCTCACTAAAACTTACAGTACTGAGGAAATGCTTATGTTTCCCAAAAGCTTGTCTGTTGTTCTAACTGTACCTAACACAGGGAACAGTTTCTGCACAAAACTCCATTTTGCTTATACGTTGCAGAAGTACACTGTAGCAACACTATTTCCAAGAAAAGTGGCAGTTTCTGCTTTGTACAAAGAGTGCCGGGATAACTGCAGGGATGCAAAGCTTGCGCTTTCTGCGGCGGAGCCTGCTGAGCGTGCCGAGCGGCACCCCCTCCTAAGCCCGGGGTGCAGCAGTGCAAGCCTCTATGTCCACGTCTCTCACAGTACAGAGCACCAATGCAGCATAAAATAACACAGAAAGAAGCATCTGTGAGTTGCTGAATCACAGTGCACTCCATACATAATATCGTAAACATCCTTAAAACTATCCGTCTCCTCGCTCATTTTTATAGGCCAGGTAACCTTCTACACACATACTGGGAACAGTATTACATATATTCAGGTTGTCCCTGGATATCAGGCTAACACAGCCTGCATTACACCTTCACAGAAGAAAAGAAAATAACTAGTATAAATCAGGTCTGTCCCATCCTTCACTGTTATCACTCACACCTATTGGGTTTTATACGTCTGACTAGAGACCATGTTCACAGCTCCGGGCGAAGGCCACTGAAGGCATTCCCGGGAACGATTAACGGCCAAGATGTTGCTCATAGAAGACATCGATCACTCGCTTCATGGCGAGTTTGAGAGAGAAGCAAACACTAAGGCACTAGAAGCAGAGGCATCAAGCTCACGCTTGCGATTAGTTTCCCTTGGCTTCATTTCGAGAGCTATTCCTGTGAGCTTTCCTGCAGAACCAGGAACACAGGAGAGAGGCACCGCAGGATAGCAGCCCCTGCCACTCCTGGAGGGAGATGCCCACCTGCCCAACAGACACCGCTCTTGGCGGGGACCAGCAGCCCCTTCATTTCCACCGGCAGCTCCTCTTTGTTCCCCTCATCCTGCTCTGCCCTGTCCCACCAAGGCCACCGCAATGTTCTCTGCGCTGCGGCGAAGAGCAACGCTGGGCATCCCGACTAACGCTGGGAGGAACGGGTGTGCAGTGCCTCAGCTGCCACGGGTCTAACACTAGAGCCACAGAAGACGCTTGTCCCTGCAAAGCAAGAGGGCCACCAGGCACCGCGTGCCTGCGAAGGGACAGATCAAGCAGCGTAAAGCAGCGCTCCGGGCCAAGAGCCGAGTGCGGGCTGGAAGAGAGGCTGCTCCGTTAGGGAGGTGACGAGGGCGGCAGCGCCGCTGTAGCCCGCTAAGAAGGAAAGCTATAAATACACCCTGCAATAAGGGGGGAAAATCCCTACTGGCTTAGAAGCAGCAGGAAAACAGGACCAGAGAGACTACCAAAAATAGCAATAAGTTCTCAGGCCAAAGGTCCCAAGAGACACAAATTCCAGTCTCTTAACTGGTCTAGTTCTCACTTGATTTCTCTTAGTCTTCTCATTTTTACTACTTCAGGTAATGAATTCTTGAATAACAACACTGCTTTTATTCCTATGGATCAGGTTATAGAGTACTTCTTCAAATACTTAACCGAGCCTCAAACCCTATTTGCAGGAGGGAAAAAAGCATTAAAAGGTTTAGTTTCCTTATACCTATGTGCTCTCTCCTCATATTTCAATGCAGCAAAATATTTGATATTTAAATACTAAAAAAGCTTTAAATCAAGCACAGCAAAAGAACAGGAGTTGATGGGAAACAGACAACATATGGCAGTGAAAATACTATGTAACGACACTGGGAAGGAGAACTATTCAGCTAATTCTCAACTTACATCAGCACAGTGTAGTGAGGAGATGAGGAAATTATTAGGGTAAACTGTATCTACACACTGACAGCAGCCTACCCTGTTTTGCAGCACGTGTGTTGCTGTTTTAAAAGAAAAGGCACCTGTTTCCATATCCCACGTGAGTAGCTGTTCTGCAAAGATGCCCACAGGCCCGCCATGGGGCTGTGCTTCTGCTGCTGCAAGTTAATGTAAAACAAAGGTTTTAGGATTGAAACCATCTATCTGCATGAATGGGAGAAACAGAACTCAGACTCTTGTCCAGAAGACAGGCAGGAGCACAGTGACTGTGTGAAAACTAGATTCACTCTATCTGATTTTACCAGTTAAACACACAAAGACGCTCAACTACAAGTCTCGTATACGGATTTGCAATAAAACAACAAAAATAGTCTCATATTACAGAGTGTCTAACACACAAAATCATTTCAACATAAAGTTATTCCCGTTCAGACGGCACAGGAGAGCTCCTCTAACAGGCCCTGCAGGAAGGGAGCACAAGCGTTCGCCAGGACCCGCTGCAGGGAGTGCGGCCCATTGCTGCGGGCACGGACCGAGCGGCAGGCCCGCGCCGTGCAAACGCAAACTGGAGGGGCTGCGAGAGGCCAGGCGCAGCGCTCATGGGCTTGAACTACTTTTAGTGGGAACGTTTCAGTGTGTAGTCATTTATTTGCCTTACGTTGCACTCCAGGAGTAGTTTGGCTGCTAAACATTCTTCTCTAAATCGTATTGTAAAGAATAAAAATGCCTATCACACAGCAACTGTGTTCTCAGGGGGTTCTGCTGTGCAACTGCCTTGCATGAGCATGTGGTAGGTTTTTACTAGGGGGTAGAAACCTAGCAGAGCATAGTAAACTAATTTAAGCATAATTTAATCAGTTGCATTATTAGAAGGCATATTAGGAACATCAGTTTCATCAGGCTCATGGTACAGGACGGGTTACTGGTGATCTGGTCCAAACCAGCGCTGAAAGTGGAGTGACTGAGTAATTAGCAAAAGTAATAGGAAAGTTTTAAAGCAAAACAACAAAGGTTATAATTTGCTTCTCAGATGGAGTTTGTGATAGTTTAATATTAATTTTCACTTGAAGCAAATCTTGTATTATGCTTCACTAAGAAATCCATAAAATTGTATGAAGCAGATAAAGCTAGACAGAGGTCTGTGGAACATGCACAGAAGATAAAACCACTTCTTAAGCACAGTCCCATCCATCCCTATCTCACAGGGTGTCCCAAAAGCCTCATTTTAGAAATCTGAAGGCAGAACCCAATGATCATCTATTATAGCCATTCTCCAAGAGTTTGAGTTACATTTATCCTCATAAATTGAAAGAGGCTTAATCTCATTCTGTAACTGACAAGCAGTAAAAGGACTAAAACAAAACTGCATGAATGAAATGCAAGAAAAGCCAAAAGCTGAGCTAAAGTTTCAGTTTTCAAAGGAGAGATTGTTGCTCAATAAGGATATTTTGACAGTATCCAACAGTTTGATGGCTTAATTGTAAGGCCTGTATCCTTAGCACACCACTTTTACAGAGACAGCAAAGGTCCCTGCAACTTCAAGTCACTTATATTAGTTTTTGCTTACTGTACACCTGCTGGAGTAGGTGAAGAATGGCAAAGCAGGTCTTCTGAGCCCAGTAAAAGCTACAGAAACTAACATTAATGCTAATTGCCTGAAAAATCTCAGAAAGCTCAGAGATCTGCTTTCAGCACAAACCCAGCACAGATGAAATGATGAAAAAATACCCATCTACCATGACTATTGTGTTTTGGAGTAAGTTATGCACTTAAATATGACAATCAGGACCTCATTCTCATCCTTTGCAGATTATAAATATTTAAGAAAAGATTTTTTTTTCTGTTGTCTGCTCAATGTTCAGGTCAAATCAGTTTTTACAGTGTAAGATGCTGGGTAGAAGATAATACAAGAAATACTTCTATTTTGCATGGGCTTTAAGGTAATAAGCAAAAACATATTCTCCAAAAGCAAAAACTTTTTAGTACTGCTTCTCTCAACTAAATGCACAAATCTAGTTTCTACTTTGGGGTATAACAAATATCCCATGGCAAAATTGTTCTATGGGGAGAATTTGCCCCAACAACGGCAGCTGGTCCACATGAAATCAGAGTCATAGAATGGTTGAGGTTGGAAGGGACCTCTAAAGATCATCTAGTCCAACCCCCCTGCTCCAGCAGGGACACCCAGAGCACGTGGCACAGGGTCACATCCAGGTGGGTTTGGAAGATCTCCAGACAAGGAGACTCCACAACCCCTCTGGACAGCCTGTTCCAGGGCTCTGTCACCCTCACAGTAAAGAAGTTCTTCCTCATATGGAGATGGAACTTCCCATGTTTCAATTTGTACCCATTACCCCTTGTCCTATCACTGGCCACCACTGAGAAGAGTTCAGCCCCATCCTCTTTACATTCTCCCCTCAGGCATTTGTACACATTGATCAGATCCCCTCTCAATCTTCTCTTCTCTAGGCTAAACAGGCCCAGCTCACTTAGTCTTTCCTCCCAAGATAGATGTTCCAAGCCTCTTAATCATCTTTGTTGCTCTATGCTGGACCCTCTCTAGAAGGTCGCCCATCCCTCTTGTCCTGGGGAGCCCAGCACTGCACCCAGTACTCCAGGTGCAGCCTCACCGGAGCTAAGCAGGGGGGCAAGATCCCCTCCCTTGATCTGCTGACTAAAGGCAAAACTTATCACCAACTATTGAAAACATAGCAAATTTCTGCAAACTGCTCTGCAACACGACTGAGTCTGAACAAAGTTTGGCCCAAACTCAGCTCACCATTTTCTAAACTCTAAGTTAGCTGAAGTACAGAGGACCACAAGGCAAGAGACATGAAGAGCTGGGAATGTCAAAGGTGATTTCGGCCACGTCTCTCCTGCTGCCGTCGCGGACAGAGGCATCCAGGTTGGTGCCCGCGGCTTTGCTGTCACTGTACCCGGAAACCCCTTGGCTCAGAGAGCAGCTCAGCAGCCCTCCCTGTCTAGCCCTGGCACGCTGAAGCCTATCCGTGACCTAAATGATGGTATTTACCTACCATAAACATCCAAAGCTTTGATCTATTAAACCTCTAACATCTAGCAAAAAAACCCTCAAAACTCACTTAAATTCAGAAGATAATCTGCCATTTATATATATATATACACACACACACATACTGTGCCTCTGATGTCTGTGCAGAAATCAAACCAGCCCCCTCAAGAGATTCCTGTCAAACGGTTCCCAGGGATTATGTCAACTCCTTGTAGTTTTAAGGAGAAATTAAATTGAAAATTACTTCCTACTCAGCAACAAACACTTGATAACAGTGCTGTTTTATAATGCACCCTGTAAAATAAGACCAAAGTTCCTTCTTTCTCTGGACATGGAGGAAGGCATTGTATAATAGGGTACAATAAATAACCCTCTGCATAAGATACTTCAAAGTTTTAAATTCTCATATTCATTTCAGAGCGTTGCCTTTACAACAGCAAATGCGTTGCATTTGTCTCTCTGCCAAGCCAGGCAATGTAATTAAGGCTGTTGTTTCCGCTTCTCAACCGTCCTCCTAATTTCTTGCCCATCGCTTGCACACTGGAGAAGCTCCAGCGCCGCCTCCACTCTGCTCTGATCTGCCGTCAGGTGGAGCCCCAATAACGTGGTCAGAAACTGCCTGATGATCCCCGCTCACTTCTGCCACCTCGGCAGATTTGAGGGCATTTGGGGCCACCAGGCAGAAGAAGCAAAGCCGTCAGTGGGCAGATTTGGGAGACAGCCTGTATTAACATACTTGCAGAAATGTCACATCTGAGCTGGGGAACAACACAGACATTACACACAGGCTGACAAATACCCCAAATCAGCAGTGACTCCCACCAGAAATCATGTTTGTTGTGGGAAAACCATAAAAAGAGTTTCTCATAGATCTCAAAACAACTTAACAAATTAGCTAGGTAAAACATAAGAAGAAATAAACAAATGATAACTGAGAATGAGAAACTAGGTTGTATGTTTATTTCAAAGAAGCAGTAGCTAAAGGAGCTATTCTGACTTAAAGAAAGAAAAAAAAAAAAAAAAAAAAAAACTTCAAACTTTTCACTGTTTCTCTTCCTAAATAAGAATGGTGCAGATGGGGTCTATCAGGAATGTCTGTTTTTTTTTTGTTAGATATGAAAAGGGAAGAGACTGTAAGCAGAGCCAAGGTTTTCCTTTCCGACTGCTAATCCTGGCCCTTCTCCTCTGTCTTCCATGTCAACTAAATTTTTATTTCACAGTGGCTCTCATTGATAGCCCACTCAAAAAACAAAAGAAAAACACCACAAGCAAGCAAACAAAACACCCACCTTAACACCAATGCCTGTGTGTTGGTATCAGAATATGACTTTTCAGGGGGCAACTAAAATGATGACAACAGCAAATCATCAAGCTTAGAAAGTTTATTCGCCCTTGCTTCTAATCAAATGGGCTTAGGACCGCAGACTGAGGTAGTAGCTAAGCTTAGAATATAGGCTTATGTCATAAATGTCATAAATTTTTGTTAACATACATGGGCATGTTTCTTAGAAGTCACAAACAGCCAGTTGATCCAATATTTGCATGGATGATCTGTATTTTCTGTCACTATGGACAGAGCGCATATAGCCCTGTCTACTCCGACTCCACGCTCGCCCTAGAGCTCTAAAACGTTTCCTACCCGCACAGACAACCAGTCATTCTCATGAGAAGTGAAGATTTAGCCACAGCAAGTTACTATCCAATTCAGGTTTCCATCTGCACACAAGGAAGAAATGCCCCTCAAGGTTATTGTACAGAGCAACATAAGATATGAGCGCTTTGTAACATAAAAATTAACATTTCAGCACTTTATCAGAAAACATTTCTGTAAGAAAAAAAAGCAGAAATGTGTTTTAGGAAAGAACTGGGTATGGTTTGCAAATTTTGGTTATTGCAGACAGGAACAAAGGAAAACCAGAGCTGGCAAAAACAGAGATAACACAGAAGAATACGAAAAGACAGGAGAACGGAGTAGTCGGCTGGCGCACGGTGATGAGTTCACCGCTAACAGCAGATTTCCAGATAGCATGGACAAGCTCAGCTGATTCAGAAGAAGCAGCTGATTTCTTCCTGTGTGCACACACTGCAGCCACAGACCCGCGAGCGCTGTGCAATCCCTCCCAGCACTGCCAGCGCTTCCACCGAGCCTGGGAGGAGGAAGGAAACATTATGGACAAGCACACATAGAGTGACATACACCCACTGCCAGGTCACACCTTCAACTATTATCTTTGAATGAAACTTCCTCATGCCTAACCAATCTAACCAATCTTTGCTCAAACAGAAAGCCGCTGTCACCGGGACACCGGCAACATGCCCTGCTCACAGCTCCGAGGCACCAATGCAGAAGCAACCTGCATGTTTTAACGTGCCAAAAGGTATAGCGGCCGCACTCTCCTTAAGCATCTCCAAAGCGCTCAGCAGCGAGACACTTCCTGCACTCAAGTTGAACTACCTTTAAATTTAACAGCGTTGCTATTTTTAGTTACAATTTGTAAAATCCATCAGCATGTTTCCGCAGTAACTCAGTCTTTCATTAGTCGTGGAGATGAAAGCATTTAACTAGCTGCTGTGACACTGCAGACTGCACCAAATAGAGTCTCTGAGTACTTTGCAGAGATGCACCTCCTACCTAGCAGGAGGTACCTATGTCCTACCTACCTACACACACCATGGAAGGGACCAAGACCCTCACAAATAACATGGGCAGCCACCAGACTAAAGCACTAAACTGGGAGAGCCTCTCTAGAGAATGAGCCCCTACTAAAAAAATCACGTTCATGTTGAGCCACAGTCTCAGTTCCATGGGCGCCTTTTCTGACACAAAAAACACCTGCAAGAGCCTGAGGAGAGGACCCCAGAAACACATGGGTGTCCCCAGCATACATAAAACGGGCACTTTGGACACAAACAGAAGAAAAACAACAACTTCTGTTAGAGAACAGCATCACGCGGCAGAGCAGCCTCCCTGCCCGTGCCAGTCAGACCCAGCGTCCAGCACCAGCCAGCGTCCTCCTCTCAGGGGCAGCACGGAGGGTCGGTGCCAGGCACAGAACACACAAGCCCACGGCAGGTCCTCAGGGGACAGTCGGCCAAGCTGCCTTGGGACTGCCACTGTCCGAGGTCAGTGGAGCTGACAGCACCCTCGGGCACTGTGTAAATCCAGACGCTCACAGAAAGGCAGCGTTTGCCATCAAGCAAGATGTCTTTGCAAAAAGGTTGCTGTGGTGTTAAAGTCAGAGAAAAGACCTAATCCCCCAAGCCTGTTCATGCCATTCTGCTGCTATTCTAGGATTACAGGAGCTTCGCTGGAGCTTGATTTAATCAATTTGAGCGTAATTAAAACTTTCCACCACTGAGATTACCCAGACACCTGCCTTGCCGAAAGAGGAGGATGAGTCACGACGAGCGGCCAGGATCGCTTGCTGATGCCAGGCACGGCACTAGACTCAGGTCGCCCACGTGCGGCGCCCGCTGGGCAGCCTCGCGGGCTGCTCTGGCTGCACACAGAGCAAGAAAAGCTTTTAATTGGCAGCCACGGGAGCACACAGAGAAACGGATTCCCTGGGATACAAACTAGACATGTCTTTAATAGGAAACTCTTTAGGAATGCGGCTGTCTTTTTTGGTTTGTGTTTGCAGAAATTTTAGCTCAGTGATGTTGATCCTTGTTTCGGTAATTTCCTTAAAGTAAACCATCTGCTTCTGAGCAGGAGCTTGGCTCTTGGGGGATTTTTTTTTTTCCTCCCCTTTTACTTGATTATTTTTATTTCTTTACATTCAAGGAGTCTTTGGGTACCACCAACATGCCAGTAAAGGGCATCCTCAGTAACAATGGCTCACGAAAGTCCTGCAGAAAGTTATAATTGTGGCCTCTGGGTCTGAAATTTATCAATAACAAAATACAGAAGATTTGAAAGTGTGGATCAAAAATCATTACTGTATTTTTAATTTTATATTGTGTTTCGCTTTTCCTTTTGATGTCCATATTTCCTAAGCCTCCTTGGTATCAAAAGGTATGCCAGCACAGCTTAAACTCAAGAGGTTTTTGGCTCAAAAGAATAGCATTCAAACTGAAAAGATGAAATATACCTTGATTGCTCAGGGATCTAATCCTCCTGCTCAGGTTAATGGATTGAAAGCAACAGGACTCCAGGTAGGAACAGATATTCCCTGGCAGGATACAGTTGTCCTGTCTCATTAGATTTTTCCTTCTGTCAGCTTGCCAGAGCCAGCCCCACTGAGCTTTGAGTATGGTCAGATGGAAGATTTTCACTGTTCAGTAGACAAATTTAATACTTCTTTTATTAACTGGAACAAGCATACCGAAAGGCTAACCACTATTAACAAATATTGAGGCAACTGTACCTTTTGGGGTCAAATCATTTCTGTCTTGGCTCCCTTACCCCCTTGTTCAACTATTCAGTCCATACTTCTCTGAAGTTGGCCTGCTGTGCTCACACGAGCTCTCTTCTGCTCCTCTACACCCTTGAAAGCTTGGACCACTCCTGCTTACGTAAGGGTGGTTGGTCTTCCTCACCAATGGCTATTTTTCTAGTTTATCTGCCCTTGTGCATGTTCTGTCCATTCAGGCACCATCTCTATGCTACCCCTTATCTACCTTAGACCTGGGAAACAGAAATAGGTCACTTGGTCCTCAGAAGAGTCCAAGCAGCAAGCCTAGCTAATCACAGTCATTTTCAAAGAGAATTTGAATTTTCTGTAGAGCATGGCAACCTAGAGCATGGCTGGTTAATGCCAGTTTTAACTTATGTCTTAGTTAATTTTAGCACATCATTAATGAATATGAGTAATGATATAGGGGAAAAAATATAGGTTTGCGTGTGATGTCTAGACAGAATTCATGCTCTTTCTGGGTAGAAGTTAAAAAGTGATCTGGCTGATGCTCACTTCTTTTTTATTATTCTAATAGCATATGGAGAAAAAAACCCACTGTTTTCCTTCTTTCTTTCATTGTAAAGATCATATATAATCAACAAGGATTTAATCTTAAGCTAATAACAACTTCCTTCTTAACGTAGCTTCTCTTTCCCAAACAGTGTGCACACTCTAACAGTCCAACAGAGACTCACATTACAGGGCTACAGCAGCTTCAATTCTGTTAGATTCACACAGAAACATTTTGAGCCAAAGACTGCCGAAGCCCTAGAGCATTTTGTACTCGATGGGTTTTGGATAAAGACCATGCTGACTACACTTACACAGTCCTTATTTAAAAAGTCTTTGCTGATCAGTAATGCTAACTGCAGTTGAGTACACTTATGAAATATTAATTCTGCCTTTTGAGAATATTTTATAAGACAGAGGCAAGAAGTATTTGATGGGAAAACAAAATGCAAACACGAGGGCCACAAATTTAGCAACTGCGCTGAATTTTGCATAAGAGACTACAAACAAAAGCTAGAGACTAAAGAATACAAATAAATCCAAGAAATGAGCATGCCTGTCTGAGAGCAGCAGAAACATGCCAGATGTGAAATAAGATCAGAAAAAAAAAAAAAAAAAAAAAAAAAAAACACCTTTTGTTTCAAGTCACATTTCTTTCCAGAGTTTCTTGCACTGAATCTGCTGTAAAGGACATATTTAGCATCCCTTGGCAGGCTGGGTTGATTCCGAAGGGTCTGCCCGTGCACACATGGGCCAATTTTGGTGAATCCACTTACAATTCAGAAGGCTCAAGCAGAGAACTCACCTCTCTGCTGAAATAGGGTGTTCACCTGCAGAGGATGCTCAAGGGAGGAAGATATAGAGATATATCACAACTATACATACACACAACTTCTATATGTATATACACACGCCCTAACAAATACGAATACACAACTCTTTGTACATATAAAACAACAAATGTGTATATATATGTACATGTGTGTGTCTGTACACATATGCATGCAAACAGTTGTTACTTTGCCCCTTATCTGGTGGGCAAGCACAAAAGGGCTCCATTTCCCTTACCAAGTTCCAGGCACTTGGTTATTAAGCAAAGGAGGAGAGACAATTTGCAGATGGCTCCACTTCATCTGCTGGGGTTGCTGTTCTGACCAGCGCCTACTCTTCCAAAGGAAGATGCACACTCGTGTAAACCCCCCGGGTCATCAAAACGTGGTACGTGGGAAGAACATGATGGGGAAAAACATGCCAAGTGCTAATGCTGTCATCTGTGGTCTGTGACACCTGGAGGGCAGCGGAGATGAAGGTACAGTGAACATTGCTTAGGACACGGACTGACAAAAATCTTTGGGACAAGCCAGGCCTGGCTTGTCCAGATTCGGACGGCTGCAACCCGGGCACGGGCAGCTCGCGCGGGGCCTGCGTTGGGAGCGCCGGGAAGGAACGGCAGCCGTCACCAAGTAAAGCAAGGGCACATGGGCGCGAGCGCGGGCTGGCGGCTCGCGCCACCTCCGAGGCAGGCGGGATCGCCCGTGGGAAGGCGCCCCGGGCCGCAGCGCCCGGCGCCAGGCTCCCGATTCCGGCCGCTGGACTAGCTAGGTTTAGACACACTAGCTTGGCTTAGCCTGCAGAGGCCGGGCTCGCTGGGCTACAAGGCGCTGGGCTACAGGTCCACGTGTTTCCATGGGATTACACCACCCACCACTGCCATATGTGGAAAGGCTGTGCGCACAAACTAAGCACCTTTCAGGGGCTAAATTAGGGTCCTGGTCTCCTTAAAATCCCTAGTTATTCAATGAAGAGACACAGGCACATTCAGGCAACAGACTTACAGAAAAAAGATATGCTCCAGGAGCACATAGCTCAAAGCCAATAACTTTACAAAAAAGCTTCCTGATCTTTAAGCCGACTTTTTCCAACAAAATTAAAGGTTGCCAAAAAATGACAACAAATGTTTAGAAATGGGAAGTGTTGAGTAACTCTCTACAGAGAGAGCTTTTGACAGAGAGAGAGCTGGCCCCTTCAGCAAAACACGTTGCTCACCACCTCTCCGGGAGAGAGGGCAATGGCACAGAGGGAAAAATCTGGGTAACGTCAGCCCATGGAATACTTCAATTACCTGTACCCTACAGAATAAATTTCCTGACTCAGGGAATCACACAGATTCCTTGAGTCAGAGGAAAATCTTTAGATTCGACATAGTTTAATTCTTCTGATTTCATAAAAATAACACAGCTTTTTAAAGGTTAGCATAGTTACCGAACTACTTTTAACTCAGACTGGAATTTCTCATCACTCTTCTGTAGGTGTATGGCAGCATACTCAAACATGTTTTTGATTTATCATTCCCATAATTTCTAAAATGAAACGACTCCAGAAAGCTATGATTGATAGTACCAGTATTTAGTCACCCTCTAGCAAGAGCCTGACCATTAAGGCAAACAGCATACAACTCATATCCAAGAACTATTAGCACGGCAATACAGGAAGAAAAAACCCTTAAAGGATTCCCTAAATCAATTCATGGAATAAATTTAAAGCATATAGACTTGATGCTGTTTTAGGCATTATATGTCTCTGTTCAGTGAAAGAATTAGGATTATGACAGACCCTTGACAATGGCATGCCAATTTTAACAAGTTTGCTTGTATTCTTGAACTGGATTTTTATTTGCTGTCTGGTAACTGAGGGACTGCAGAGCCGACAGACACCCGCAGTGCTTCACTTGGGTGCTTCAAGGCACATAGTTTATGTTCGCAGTGGTTGCTGAATGGAAACTAGCTTTAATATCAGAGCTAGACTCTTCCTATAATTCTTCTCTGCAGGTTCACTGAAGACTTTTCCATGTTAGGAAGCAAGGGCTTCATTCAAGGGTGCCAAGAATTTTGCAGAATCTTTGGAAGACAGAAACAGATGGTCCCAGAAAGGTGAGAAATTTGAAAATTGCAAGAGATTTGGGGAACAGAGTTAGAGGTGCCTGAGGTATACTTCAGAATTTAAAAAGGTTTTTAACTGAGCGACCACAAGCTGGGCAAATAACTCAAAAACAGATGCAATCACTAATTGCTCACTTGAACTTTGCCTATGAAGTTATTTCAGCAGAAAGAATCTTTTTATGCTGACTCTAAACAAAAGTTAGAAAAGGACATAATTTTGTAAGATTAACAAGGCAATTAAGGCTAGTGCAGCTTGAAAATCTCTGTGAACGCTGTACATTTTAATTCATTAGGTTACAGTGACTGCACAGATTCATTACACAGGGAACACCTTTGTCCTGGAATTGACACTGACAAACTAAACTGTTTATTTTTACTGGTTCACATACAATTAGGAGAAACAAAACAAAGCCATAAATACAAAAATAGCTTTCAAATAATCCGAAGAAGCTGAATTTTAGTTCTCCCCCGGGCAGACACAATCCTTGTGCATGTTAAACCTTGGCACACAGCACAGCCTAAGCCACCACTCCTGATAAAAGGCTTTGCATCTTAACAAGACGCAGCGAAGCCAGCCCTTAACCCTATCTCCAAATTAAAACAGATAAATAAATCAAGGCAGAACAGAGCCCTGAGTTCCACCAGACATACAAACTAAACCTTTATTCTTGAAGAGGCTTTAAATAGTTTGAAATGGCAAGGCATCCAGACAACAGGCTATTGCTGACGCCAGCTGAGAGTGCACGAGAGTGGCAAAATTCTACAGGTATCAGCTGCAAAGTAAAATGCAGACTAATGGATTTCAGATTCATTCTACTGCAAGACCCAAAGAACAAGATGAAGAAAAGAGAAGCAGATGATGAAGAGAGAAGCAGAGAACACTGTATCAGATGCCACTGCGAGAGCCATGGGACGGGAAGAGATCTGTTCTTGAGGCAACATTGGCCTCACAACATCAACATAGTACATAACCCTACATTAAAATTTGTGCCACTCCTACCAGTCTCTATGCTAGCCTGAACTTGAATGCTTATAGAGACTGTAGCTAGGCTATTTTTCCGGATACGCCTATTGCATTGCCCAGCACTCAGGACTTACTGAGGATTATTTGCAAAAACACCAGCATTTATTTTATTTGTTTTTCATAACGTCTGTTCTTCTTCCTCTGGAAATGCAGCTGTGCATTCATGTTATCAAATTGCAATTATAACTTTATTATGTGGCCCAACCTTTTAATCATCCCTAAAACCCTCTTTTCCCTATTAGACTCCCTACACTGACTGGAACTACAGTCAGAAAAATTAAAATTAAGCTTTCCCTTAAGTCACCCTGATTGTTTCCTTGGTAGAAATGGAAGAGATGTATAAATAATTGCACATTAGTTCACACTAACTTTGACAAAATAATATTTTATATTCAATTCAATCTCTTGACCGTACAGCACTGCAGGTTGTGTTTCTGATGCCCTTCTACCTGGCTTCCCTGCTCTCCATACACCCCCTTCCTTCAGCACAAACATCAAACTGCTCGTGGCTGAAATCCTGCGCCATTTGGGTATCCCAAAAGCCAAAACGTCTCCCTTCAACGTTTTCCCATCCTGCACTGGCCTTTTTTTCTCCTGCCCACACGATCCTAGGATCTTTGTAACACCTTTAACAGGAAGCTGCACCGGGAGACGCCAGCCAGGAGCCCTGTGCTGATGAGGCAGCGAGGCCGCTGCCGGCACGGAGGCCGGCCCTGCGCAGCCGGGCAGGACGCTGAGCTTCGGCACAGCCTTCTCCTCCAGGGCCAGCGGAGTCGACTGCTGCTCGGCCTCGCAGGTTCTCAACATTGGCAGCGTCATAAGGAACTCTTCAGCACAATTTATATTCCAGATGGAAACATAAATACGCCAGCAAACCCCAACAGGCTTTTTGTCCTTCATGAAATCATTTTGTCTTTGATAATGAGATTTTGCCTAACGATTGAGGGCCATATTTTTCAGACTCTTGCTCACCACACGAGCTTTTTACTGGCATATTCCCACTGCTCAGGGATGACAAGCACTGCGGGTTCACCAACCCAAGACACTATCCTATCAAACACTACAAAGATAATGCATATTTATAGTCTGCACTTTTGTACAAGCTAATGATAATTTGCATTTTTAGAACAGATGACCTGCATGATACGCTACAACTCTGGCTCTTAGTCCTCAGACAAATCCTTTCACTTATTTAAAAAAAAAAATACATAACAAAAAAAGAGAGAGAAAAATAGCTGAAATCCTTAAGGCTGCTGTGACACTGTCTGTCTGCACTTGCAAGAGAAAAAAAAAAAAATTGCTTTCTGATGTTTTGGGACCACTGGGATTCCTCATTATCCCTCTCCCCAAATCACTCGCAGGCCTGCTGGGCTGGGCACTGCCCAGCCGCATCAGCAACAACAGCTATTCTTTGCTCTCCACAGCACCAGATCAAAATGAACAAGGAACAGACCTGCACGGAAGTTCAGATCATCACATGTAGTTTAGTTTTTTTACTTTTCATAAAGAAGTTTTTTCTATAGGTTATTTTCTATGAGTCTCTTTCTAGGAGGGAAGCAGGGGAGAGGTGCAGCTTCTAACCCATCACATGTAGTTTAATTTTTTCTTAGTCTGTATCTTTAGTTTCTTTATAACGGATACTTAATATCTTCATTTCAATCATGAGCACAGCAGAACCTCTAATCATAAGTATACCAAGGATATACATTAACAAAAATCAAATCCTGATTCAGAAGAATTGGACAATTTGTATTCAGAACTATATACTTAATATGAACTATACTCTGCCCACTAGATTTTGTTTTAAAGCACTTTTCAAAGCAAATCCATTTTTTCACAGTCAAATTCATTTAACTAAACAGATAAGGGGATAGGAAACCTTTATATTATTCAATATATTCAAGGCAGGGTTAGTTCCCTGTGCTTCCTCTGAAGTGATTTATTTTCAAAAAAGGCACATGTTACTAGCAATGCAAAGACTGATGTCTTATTCTGATAAATCCTCAAGATCTGCTACCAGGATTTTTGCTTAACTAACCTACAATCAATTTATTTTCCATCTGGTACTTTTCCTTTTTGCTGAAATGCCAAGCAAGCGGTAACGAATGTACCCAGCAGTCTGCACTCCCTCCCCCACCACAAGCATCATATTTTTCCTAAATTTACGTTGCATTTGGATTGCACATACACATACAGGTGGGGGCCAGGCAGAAACCTTCAGAACAATTCAACAAAACCAGTAACTTCGCTGAAAAAGTAGACAACGTCTCTCCATTTTCCATCCATCAGTAACGAGACAGTCACAGTGTTAGGTACAACCCTATTAAAAAGTCAGCGCTGCCAACAATACTACGCAGTGATATTTTGCTTCACATTTAAATGTCACGTTTTAATATCTATATATAAAACTGACTACTATGAATCTACCATAATAAAATAATGTTCTGGAAAGTGGATTTTGAAGCAAAGCTTGCAAAATATAAGACAACTCACTGCCAGAACCACCTGTGCTCCTGCAGCGTCTCCTGAGCCTGAGCAGCAGGGAAGACGAGAGACGGCGCTTCCAGTTACTGTCCCCAAAGGTGGCTGCTCAGAAACAGTGGCTGATCACAGTCTGTCCTCTAATTGTGCTTTTCCCAAGGGATAAGCCATCCATCTGAGGCCTACAGTAGGTGCTGGCTACTCCAGCTTCTTTGCAGGCTCCAAAGAGAGAATTTCCTGGGGCCAGGAGCCTCTCTCGCCCCATGAATGCTCCTGAGACCCACGACAACTGCAGGTATCGCTCCCTTCCAGCCCCTGACAGCCACTGCCATCAGCTCTGCTACCCTATCTGGCAGCCACGGGGCTAAAACCAACTAAACAGTCTATCTGGAGAGTCAAATCCATCTTCGTACCAACCCTGTCAGCACGGTGAAAGCACCTCAGGATCCTTGAATCCATCAGCAGTTCGGAAGGGCTCATTAGCTCCACCCTGCACCATAAAACCAGCTTCAAGCACCCTGACAGCTGCACTGGCACACATGCTGTGCCCCAGGCACCAATAACCTGTAATGCAACTTCTTAAAGATTGACCTTAAAGAAGACCCGTAAAGTCTGCTGTTCCTCATCCTTGCGGCTTTCAGAGACGTTGTTTTACTACTTCATTCCACGGTGCTACCATTTAACGTGCCCAGAAACACTGCTGATGGTGTAAAACATAACTAACTGTTGTGGTACAATTGTGGCGGCAATTGAGGAGCAAGGGCTCGTGAGCTTACTTTTCATCGGGTCCTGTTTCTTCTAATTCCATCCAGTCTATATTTGCACGCTTCACCGTTCTACTTGCGTTTATGGCAGGTTCCATGGCTCCGTCTGGGGCTGAGCTGCGAGTCCATGCGCCTGCTCCTTCAGCTCAGCCTCCAATCTGCTTGCTCAGGGCTCCTTCTGCTCAGTTATATTCCCTTCAGGGTTGTACTGGCTGCAGCTGCGGGCTCGTTCTCCACATGGCCTTCACCTGCTACAGCTACAGCTAACATATCTGGCAACTCTTAAACAAGCATTATGAGACCACAGAACTAATAACGTTTTTCACAGAGAACACACACACTTCAGCACAAGCATCAATGGGCTCACACTAGATCTTTCCACATCTTCAAAATCCTGCATGGCAAGATGATGGCAAGCGATTCAGCAAAGCAGCAACAGAGTTTTGCCTCCAGCACAAACCATGCCCCGTCTCACAGGTGATAACAAGAATGAAGCTCAACGACAACCCTTGATCCAACTAAGCACTGACCGCTGCTCACACACGGAGCGGCTTCACCATTTCCAAGCTGCTCCCTTCGGTGCTCCCCGCACTAGGCACCCAATCCCTTTGAAGCATCTCCTCCTTCCCGAACACACACTTCCCAAAGCGGCCAGCAGTGAGATCTCTCCTTTTCACTCAGGACCTTACTGATCAAAGTGAGCTAATTATTTAAACAGTCATTGCAAACATATTTCAGTTTCTCAGACCTAAGCTATTTTACAAAACAGCTTTATGGTTCTTTGGGCTGTTGCGCTCTCCAAGTAGGAGCCCAGATAGGAGATGCTCTATCTTCAAATGAAGGCTGGACAAAAATGCTGATGAACGATGAACCATGATGGACGATGGACAACAAACTGTGGTACCAATTTAGTGATAATGTCAGAAGCAAGTAGCCAACAGATAAATAACAATGCTTGAGCAACAGCCTTGTAGCTGAAATACGTCCTGCTCCATGCGCTGCACGGATGGATTTTCTGAACTGCCCCATTCAATTATTCTCCTCTTGTTTCTTGTTCCCTAGCAGATAATTGCATTTTAAGAGAAGTCCTCCACGATTTCCAGGGCTTCACTGCCCTTCTATTTTTCTTCTGGTTTCATAAAGAAACTCATCCCCAAGTCTTACACAGAATCAACCAAAACCTTTCTAAACTCTCTTAAAGCCAAACAAAAAAGGACTTCAAAAGCTAAGGGCTCATTCCTGCCAGGTGCTGAAGGCTCTGTGTGAACTCAGGACTACCCAAAATACCCAGCTCTGCTGATATGAGCTGAATATGATTTAATTGAGGAAGAGGAATTTTAAAATAATTATTTAAATATAAGCTCTAAATGAGAACAAGAAACCTGTGACTGTTTCCATCCTAATATTAAGACCATTTTTCAGAAAGCATTCCGGTAACAGCCTTCTTTCCATAACAATAGGAGATATTATCCCACACTGTGGAACATTCATATTATTAAGAACTGCTGCAGAAGTGTTCTCTCCTTAAGATTCATAACATGCGTACGACCTGCCTGTTTGCCGTGATTTTCTATAGCTATTTGTTCTTTTCCCACCCCCCACCCCTCCCTTAGCAGAAGGTAAGGGCTTGTGACAACTCATATTAAGATTTGAATTGACTAAGATCCCTCTGGGTCTTGGGTGCCTTGGGTACACAAGTGGTATTCATTTACCCACCCTCTGTGAAATATTGTGAACTACTAGTTATTTCTCAGTAGCATAGTCCTGCTTTCAGCCTTGAAATGCATAAAACTCTCCAAGCACTTTCCTTCCCAACAAATGCCTCCCTATCAACCAAAGCAGCCGAGCACATCCTCGCCACTTATGGATTTGTGCCCTCTCCTCCCGCACCGAGCCGGGCTGCGATATTACCTACGTTTTGCTGATTCTCAGAGCGACGTGACCGCAGGGGCGCGGGAGCGACACGGCGGCGTGCCTGTGATACACAAGGGCACGCCTGTGCTGCGCTAAGGAATACGGCGCCATCAGGCCAGACAACCTATTTTTGAAAAGCAGAGTCTACAGATGCAGATGTTACAGCTTCGCTGGGCTATATGTGCTCATGAGGCCTGCGGGAACGGCATGAGAAGCACCACTGGAAAACTGGATGGTATTTTACACGCAAGGCTTGCTACCTTGAAGAAATTAATAGGAGCCGACAGCCCGTGGCGGCCTCCGCACGCCTTCCCTCGTGCCTCCCCTGCAAGCTCATCGGGTCCTTCCGGAGACACCAGGGAGCTGCAGCTGCCCAGGCAGCTCCCGGGAGCAGCCCCGGACCTGCTCAAGGACAATGCGGGAGCTGCCTCTTCAGCTCCTCCGGAGCGCTGCCGCGGAGCTCCGGTTGCTATTTTTACCCCCGGCTGATACAAGCTTTGATGCACAGTCCAGGCACCACACACAGCTCAGGTCTCGTTAGCGTTTCTCTGTTGCAGTGCCTTGGGTAAATCCGCAGAACAGCGCTGCTGTTTCAACAGCACCAAGGTACCGGCTGCACAGAATCCCCAATCCGGTCAGTAATGGCTGCGTTACAGCCACAACGCGGCCTTGCTATAAGGCTGTGTAAATACATAAGAGAACAGCATGGTGAGCATCTTTTTCAAATGAAATGACCCTTATAAATTCCGACAGGTTGAAAGCCAACCCAGGACACGTGGCCATCTGGCCACAGGAGGAAACAAATGGGGCTTCTGTCACTGCTTGGAGAAGGTGCCACCTTCAAGCTGGGAGCAGCGCATGAAAGCCAGGCCTCGCCAGGGGGATGCAGATACTTCCAAAGCACCCTAATTCTTTAGGCATCTCTGGTTTTGATAGCCTTGTAGTCTATCTTGCTCAACCAAGCTCCTTTTTTTGCCCTGTCATCTTCGCACTGTCTTTATTTTCTACCAAACTACTTAATTCCCCTTCTTAGTGGCATTATACCAACTAGAAAGAAAAAAAGCCCACACTTTCCACAAGTGACTAATGTCATATTTTCCCTTGAAGGGCAATTTGCACAAAGGCTGTGGCAGTGCTCTTATTCCTGCCTGCAGGTATCTGTAATTCTGTTTATGCCCACTGCTAACATTAGGCAGTTGCCACAGCATAGCCCAAAGGAATTTAAATTAAAACTATTATCACTATGTGCACTCACACAGTTGGGACCCATTTGCAGTGAGTTATCAAGCTTTCCTGGATCGTGACTGCATACAAGGAGTATTGCCAACATTTAGGATTACTTAATAACTTACGGGGCACATCAGTCTGGTGAATTACAACAATTAGTTATTAAGTATCAGGAACTTAGATTTTCACTTTACATTTGAAATCAAGGGTGTTTAAAACAACAATAAATGCCCTGTCAGAGAAGCAGAAAGATTACTATGAGGACAGCTCCAAACCAGAGAACATACACAGCAAAATCAAGTTGCTAGGTGGGAAGGGCAGAACCGCCATGGAGAGGAAAAAAAAAAAAAAAAAAAAAAAAAAAAAAAAAAAAAAAAAAAAAGAGAGAAGGAAACAAATTCCTCACAACAGGGAACAGCGTTCAAGCCTCTTCTGCAATGGCAATCAGTTATTCTCAGAAAAAAAGCATCTGTTTATCCCCACTGACAAGAAATATAATTGGAAATATTAATCTGCTTGGCAGAAAATGAATGTGAGAATGAAGCTAACAACATATTTTCAAAAAGGTTCAACTGATGCATTGACTATTTTTTTTCCCTCGACATTAAGATAAGCAGAAGGAATCCTAGCGTAGTTCATGTACAAAAATACTTTGTGATGCTAAAACTAAAATGGAGCCTAAAGAAGCTAGATCACAAGGGAAGCCTGCAGTTCCCTAGCTGAAAATGAGATTATTTCAGAAAAATTGCATCACCATAAAACTTCTTTTTAAAAATTAGTCTGGAAATGATGCCCTTTAATTCCAGACTCTGATGTAGCAAAATACACAGAATAATTCCATCTATCCAATAAGCAAAGCCCTGACAACCAATGCTGAATTTAGGTGTTTATATGAACACTGTTGGTTACGCTGTCTATTTAGACTTGAAGACATCAGTGCAGTAGAGATACATTAGACAAAACATCTGTTTTGATCTTTTGTGCACTGAATTTCTCTCTTTATGTTTCTTTCAAATTTTCAAGCACCACCCCTTAATCTTTGCTGAATGATGGCAAAAAATTACAATGTTTCATCCATACCAAAATTGTTATTGCAAGCTAATACAGGAAAAAAGAAATAATATTGCTATATTCCAAAAATACTTTTAGAAAATGAGCTAAATATAAAATGTGCAATTGCCTTAAGTAAGCTTCAGTTTTTGCCACTGCTTCAAGTGAAATTCAAGAATTCTCAAAGAGAGATAGTGTGGTCACTGTCATGTGCACAAAGATTTTCTATCCAGCTCCCATCTATTTTAGCAGAGTGCTACAGCAGTTTCTGGGTAACCTAGAACTTACCCACAAGGTTGTGCAATTTGTAAAAAACAGAAAATACACCAGTGTCACATCAGTTCTGTTCCATCCCATATAAAGCTAAGACATTGCAGCCCTGTGGATCTGTCTTGCAATCTTTTTTTTTCCTCTGCCTTTGCTCATGTACCATGTGTGTTGACCCAATCTGTAAGATTCCTGCAATTAGCCAGCATCACTGTTGCTCTAACACAGCACGTCTGCAAACCCTTTCATGAGTTCTCACCTTTACTTCAGAACTAATGATACGTAAGGATTGGCGCTTCAGCCTTCATAGCTCAAGAAAACCAAATTAGCCCGAGGGCAGATGCAGGCATAAAGGAAGGCCATTTACATCCATAGTCTGTTGAACTCACATAAGATGACTATGCCTTGACAATTTTATCTGTCATTTTAATCTGTCAAGAAAATGTGTTATTGGTTTATTTCAGAGAAAGAACTGTCTCATTGAGGGAATGTCTTGACTTCTATACGACCTGGCCTTCCCCCGAATAGCCATATTTTGATTGATTCAAATGCAAATATCTTCAAGGCAGCTTTCAACACTGTCAGTGTGTAAAAGCCATCAGTAAAAGGAACAAAAAGTGACTAAAAGTAATAAATGCCAAGCATGAAAGACAGCCTTCAGTTGCTTCCTGACCCACTTCCATAAAATAGAAAGCAAACAGCAGGTGTCTGGCAAATTCATCTTCAGGAGTGCTTAGAAAGCTTAACCTTCTTGCCCTTAGCCATCTACATCACTACACCACATGTTTAGCCCATTGAATAATTCCAGCTTTCTGCGCATCTTCTTACCTTTCAGCGGTGACGAGCAGCACATCACTGACCCAGTGCTGTACACTTCTCCTGACTCCAGTACTGCATGTCAGGAGAGGGATGCAGGAAAATTAAGGTCCTGCCAGGCTGCCTGCTATCTTCCACAACTCTTATGGAAACTTGTGTGAAAGTTAGAAATCCAGCTCAAATGTCAGGTGCTAGCACTGCACTTTAACTGCAAGAAGCACGAGGGATGTGCGAGCAGGCTGGAGAGCTGCTTCTCCTGCGCGACCGGCACCCAGCCTGAACGGGCACCATTCCACCGACACCGACTCCCAAGTGGCTCGAGTAACTGCAGCGTTAAACAGGATTCATTAATGCAGTCGACGACACTAAGTTACACAATATTTTCTTGTTTGCTTTTGAGTCATCCATTCTGTCTAGAGAAGAAAGTTATGTATTAATAGCAGGAATTCAACATTCCTTTATATTCCCTTTTTTGCCCAACTCAAATGGTTGCTCCAACCAGGGACTTAGAAGGCTGCTTACCTCCCACTTTCTCACATATGAGCACATGTAAGAACACATGCAATATGTTCAAACACAGACACATTACACCGCATCATTCCTGAGGAATATGCCACCCGTAGTCTGAAATAAGGGCCCAAATAATTCGACAAAAATGTAATGAAAATAAGTCCAGTCTAGAATTCAGCTCATACATTTGTAATGGATCTGATGTGCCCTGAAGAGTGTTAAGTATAGGAAAAGGATCACCTTCCTCAACCTGCTGGCGATGGTCCTCCTAACACAGCCAAGATGTTTTTGGCTTTCTTCATGCAAGGACAAATTGCAAATTGTCCTTTTTTGCCAAGCCACATCCCAGCCCGTCAGCATCCAACACCTACTATATATATAACACAGACATGTAAACAGACACTGGAACACTATATGCAACCTATCCTTTTTAAACAATGTTAACAAATTGGACAAGATGCAAAAAAAGCAGTCACTGAAATAATTCAAGGAGTAGAGCAAATTCCTCACAAGTGGTAATCTAAAAACGCTAATTGAAGAAAGATGCAATCAAGTCAATACACCACGCACAGAATCTGCTCAGGGAAAAAAATACTGGGTATTACAGGAGACCTTTCGCTGGCAGAGAACATTAGAGTGAAAAGCATGTCTGGAAGCCAAGGAAATCCAGACCATACTATTAGCTAGTGCAACAAAGAATAAAATGCATCTCATCTCTTGAGGCAGACCCAGAAACTCTACAACCTTGTGTGTAAAAGATACACCTATCTGGTCATGTAACTGCTCTCTCCAGTTCAATCCATGGCCTGATCCTCTTTACACACATTATATATATATTAGTTTGTCCTTTGACCCTATCTGACCCTCACACGCTTGGCCCCGGCACCCTGAAATTTAAACAAAACATGCTTGGCGACAGGGTGTAAAACACAGGGATCTGCAAAACCCCGGGACAAGGGCCATGTCATGTGGCCAGGACTGGTCCACCGCAGTCCAGCTGAAGTTCAAAACATACACTGTCATTTTTTATTGCTATAAGGCATTCTATCCGAGACCTAAATCTTCCTTGTCACCAGATTTTCTCAACAACTGCTATAAAATTATTTCAAGTGCTTAGCAAAAAAACAAACAAACAAAAAACAAAAACAAACAAACAAACAAAAAAAAACCCACCGCCACTTCACCAGGAAACGACCCAAAAAATGTATAAATTCCTTTCAAACACTGCTGTTTTTAAAGGAAGAGGCAAAAAATCAGATCCTGGTTTACTTTTCCAAAGTAGAAACAAAATAATAATAAAAAAAGAGGATATGGAAATAAAGAGTGCAATTTTCTTACTTTTTTCCCCATATTTATTCTGTTTTCATCTAAACTCATAAACCCAAGGAACAAACTTATGCCAGTAGGAAATTAACAGTGACTTGGGACTTGATTCTGTGCAAGAATTAATTTGTATAATGATCTTCTATTTATACATTGATGGCTCTAGTATAAAAACACAGCCCATCCTGGAGAAAAGCTTAATGAGAGGGAAGGATGCGAACACACTGTTCGGACAGTATTTCTGTAATGACCCAAAGTATTAACTGTTCCTTGTCTCCTACAGCATCTTCTGTAGGAATTTCAAACATTATTTGCATTCAGCTAGCTCTGACACCACAGAGGTTGAAGAGGTCACATGCATCTGAGAACTTGCATCGCTTCTTAATATTTTTATCTACTCACTTCTGAGTCTGAAGTAGATCTACTAGATACACTTCAGCAAGGCCATCCAATTAGCAGCCTGTAACTTAGTAGTTCCTATTGATGATCTATTCTTAGAAATAAGTATAAGGTATGCTCAGAATTTCATTTTTGCTTTGCCACAGGTAGGACTAGTTAACCTTTGAGTAATTATGAAATAGAGAAAATAAGTGTTACAAGGTATACCTATAAGGAATGCATTGTAAGAAGAATTCTCAATGAAACTTCCAATTATAAAGCAATGAATGAAAAATGTATGTAGATGTATATTGCTAAGAGCATTACAAATCTAAATGTGGAGATTAAAATCAACGTTTATTTCCTTGGGAAAACATTTATTCAGGCAATCAAGAAATTTTTGCATAAATCCCATTAACTTTCTAGAGCCAAAGCATAACACCCAAATGTAACTTCCTAGCCAAATTATCATCTTGCCTCTTGAACAGAGAAATGAAGATTATCACTTAGAAGGAATGACAGGTTTATAGGTGGAAAATAATGTTCTAAAAGCTGTATGAAGTAGCATCATTCTTAAGCAGCCATCTTTCTTGATCTAAGCCTAATGACTATTTTAAGCTATCTCCTTTTACAATACACCGATCAAACTTGCCCTCAGAACACAGCAAGGAAAATGTATGTCTGAAAGGCAATATTCTCCTGGCAGTATATCCCGAGGGTAACATCAGAGCCTGTCCCTCAACTCTGGAACAACATGAGTGGCCCGTGAGAAAGGAATAGCATTGCGCCCATCCCAGTGCTCTGCAAACATCTTTTCATAAAATGGTGGCATTTCTGTAATCATGAATTCCGCATTCCAGCGCTCATTTGCTAGTGTTCAAGCAGAAGGTTTGTTGACACACCCGGACTGACGGGCGAGAGCTCAGGCTGCTGGGAGCTGCCATTAGGGCTTTTACGTTCAGCCAGTTCCCAGACAACACAGAGGTGCAGCTGAAACCTGTTTCCGGTTTAGTCAGTACAGTGCAGATGAGGTCACCCTCATGAAGAGATTTGCTAACAAGCTTATGCAATATTCAAGCAAAAAATCCTGAGAACTTTCAATGAAACTCCCCCTCCTTACTTGAAAGCCTTGAGTCTCTCCTCACCTCGCATTCACCTCCTGTCAAGCGAGGGAAACAGCTATTGCTTCTACTGAATAAAGTGGTGAAGATTTGTGATCTGCTGCTTGCCTTAACACTCATTCCTCTGCATGCCACGTCTCCAGGCTGCTTATGGCCTATGGCTCTCAAACATCCTCAAACTTTGTCCAACAGCTGATTTTGCACAAAGACTTGCCTGCTGACACCCGTGACTCGGTCATCTAACCCCGAACACAGGCATTAGGCCGACTCAACCCAAACCGTCTCTCAGAATGAGGGGACATTAGAACTGCCTTCACGCTGCTCAGCGGCGTTCAGCAAGCCCTTCTGTAGGGGCTCTGCTGTGAGCCCAGGGTTTACCGCAAAATATCCGTTACAAAGTTTGTTAGCAAAAATGTCCTTCCCAATCAAGCACATTCTCTAAACTGCTCTCAAATTAAAGCAATGATATGTGCTCATTATTCAGACTGTAATGAGCCAAATAAGACTTCCTCCAGAAAGACTTCTTCCTGCCTTCACCCAGGGAGAGGGAAAAAAGAAAAATAAAACATTTTTTTATTGGGAGGAAATACCAAAATAGTTCATACACTTTCTTATTCAAGAGCCTGGGGAGCTTCAAGTAGGAAAGATCACTAGGCACTATTTAACTCCAAAATTTTGAATGATTTTAGGGAGATCCTGAAAACTTCCACCTCAACTTCAAAACACATGAGAAGCTACCCTTTAAAAAGAAAAAAATACAAGAATAAACACCTTAATGGAAAACATACATACTGATAGAAATGACTCAGCCTCTGCAAAAGGTCATTTTCATGAGGAAGAAGTGAATGTATCAATTGCTTCAGTTCTGGCTTCAAAGGCGATTTGAAAGGACTTTCATGTATGGCTGATTAGAAATAGGCAGAATACACTACCTGAGGCAGTAATAGGGATTCTTAGCTTGCTATTTCTTCTGAGGCTCTTTCAAATCAAAGCAGAAATTCAAGCCTGTGCTTCACTTCTAACATTTCGTGCAAGGACTGAAGTTCAAGATCGACCAACTGAAGTGAAATGAAGCACTACTGCAGCACAGACTTTCCAAAGATGTTGCAGGCACAGAGAACGTAAGCACGTCCTCACACATACAGGACTTAAAACGTGTGAGACGGCATCGCGATGCAGGACGCGGGAGATGCCCAAAAGCTGAACCTCCTCAAACTGCCCCCGGTACCAAGTACTGCACCACTTAAAGCTGTAATACCTATAGCAAATAAAATTGTACCAAACCCAGCAACATTAAAAAACAAGTAACAAATAACCACCTAGAAAAAAAATAGAAAACATTTTTATTTAGTTGCTAATTCTGCCAACCTGCGTTTATTTTCAAGAAGAGAGCTGTTCCCACAGCTTATTTGTGGTATATTTGCATGAAAATGTGACCTATGCTTCTTTCAGTGTTCATCTGCTCTTCTGCTTATGCCTCATTTGAAGTCACAATTGGTTTCTGCAAATGACTGTTACACTACAGAGAGGATGTTGAGTTCAAGTGGGGAAGAACTGCAGGAGCAGAGAGAACACTTAAAAAGAAATATCCTGTTTTCATGAACATCTGTTGATCCATAAAAAATTAAAAGGAAAGAGAAGGAAGGGAAAATACAACTGAGAACAAACAAGTCAAGAACCTTTCCATGAGACAAAAGCAACCGGACAGAGAAAATTGAAGGACGGCTGAGAACATGGAAATTCACCTGAACCTTCCAACCAAGAAGCTGTGTGGAAAAGCCCCTTCCGAAGAGAACTGAAGAATACACTCACTTCAGAAACACACTGTTCAAAAATGTTGGCATTAACAATGGTTGGGATTAGAATCAATCTCTTCTCCTCACATGGAAATCTCTTAGCAACACTTTCACTTTGTGCCTATTGGTGTGGGTTTATCCAAGAAAAATACTTGGTTAAATCTTACTTTGGATGACTGTGGGGAGGGAGAAAAAAAAAAAAAAATCAAAGTAAAAGACCCTCCTTGTGAGACATATCCCAATATTTCCTTTAACTGTGATGCAAATGAATAAGACAGCCAACAATAACTTTGATTCCTTCAAATTAGCTGATAGAAATTAAAGTCCCTGTACAACACGGTTTCTCTCAGTCCGTGATACCTTCAGAGCACTTATTCTTACATTAAGTTTGGCTAGCACTTCAACAAAACACTACGAAAAGAGGAAAGTCTTATTTGTAAAGTGCAGATCACATGTTCTTAATATTCTAAGAGTAAGGAAAAGGAAGGATTAATTATTATTTTAGATTCTAAATTCCTTCAGAGTCTGGTTTTTGCAAATTATTCTCCCCGTTGGGAGGATAACTCCTCTGGGAAAGTTATTTTCAATATTCTTTCATGTAAAAATGAGGTTGGGATTTTACATAACTCATGAAAAAAATATTTTCAATAGAGATATCCCTGTCAAATTATTGTTTTTCAAAGCTTTCAAAACCTTCTAATCTAAAAATAAAATTGGTATTTCCAATATGAAAAAAGGCAATGTCTTTATCATCTGTAAGAATGACACCTTCTAGTCTTAGAGCATATCCTTTTACCAGTTTGCCGAACAAGGCTGACCTAGATTTTTAAACAAACAGAATCTGAAAACAGAGTATCTGTTAAAATAAGCATTGCACGAAGACCTCTGCAGTCAGCGATACCATGAATCTGATAAGGACACTCTGCTGTAGAGACATGGCATTCTGGTTATGTGCCCAATTTCCCCTCAATGCATTTACTGTACCTACACGTGCTCCCTTTAGTTCAATATGCTAAAGTAAACAATACCCTAAAATACACCAATAATGATGTGATACTTATATTAAAAACTTATCAAAATGCATAGAGTAAGATCTTGGAATATCTGAAATTCATGGTAGGAATTTCATGGGTGGGAAGACCAGCCAGTAAATGGAATGTGGAGAGAAGCAGGACTATCTTTCATCCTTTGTCACATGAAAAAGCCGCAGAGATGGAAGAGTCCAAGACCTGACATTTGGGCACCAGATCCCACTCACGTGTTTGGGGGAGAAGCTTCTCCTGAACACTGGCCCCAGGCACAGCTACTTTGCATTTTTCAAGGGTTCCCTTAAATATTTCCACTACAGATGGGCAAGCAGGTGGTAATTAGAGCTAATGAGTGACTTAAGACAACACAGGAAACACAGGAGACCCAGAGGATGACAAGAACGGCAGCAACACCAAGGGAAAGAGCAGCCTCGGAGGAATGTGGAAGTCCCAGGACCCCTGGAAGAGGCAGAGGCAACGCAGGGAACCAAGACATCAGCTTTGGTGCAAAAGGAGATCCCGGACCACCTTCTGTGTCCCTACGACCCTTCTTAGGAGCACAACAGTCCCATTCAGTCGCATCCATAGAAAGACTTCAGTAAGTATCAGATTGCACATTAACAACGAGCACAAAGAAGGACCTCACTAGCTTTAAACGTAAACCCATTTTTAAACCATGTCTTCCCAAGGAGCTACACAATCCCGCAACCTGTCCAGGGGCATAATTGCCTCAGCTGGTACTGTTTGGGGGAAAGCAGCAGCTTTGCTTTTTGCAGGTGTTTTCCTTCACAATCTATCATTTTAATGAGTACAATTAAGACAACAGGAGGACTGAGCATTTTCAAGGCTTAGTTTCAAAACAAGTTCCAGTAGGCCATCTGAAGCACAGGGTCTGCCGAAAGGTCAAGTGACCATGATTTACTCAAGCGTGTCCAGTGGGGACGGTCTTCGGGAGTTACGCACAAGCCCTTCACAGATTCAGCACATCCACAGGCTGCAGAAACCTAAGCTACAAATACGCAACCTCTGCTCAGCACATTTTTAAGGCACTTAAGAAAATAATATAATTTTTAAAGAAATCTAATATTGCTGGATACACTGTGTTACTGGCCAAACACTAAATCATCTAAATCCACCCAGTACCTCTCCGTCAGCATGTTGACCAAGGGAAGTGACATATTTTAACGCATTGTTTTTAATCAGTCTCCCCAAAAAAAAAAATATAGAGCTGCATAAGGACATTATCTGATATCATGCATTCATTCAGTTTAAGATATTTTATTTCATCTGTTTTCTTTTACTGCAATATATACACTGTATGTTTGTCATTATGTATTTCAAAATTTAAAAGAACAAAATTATATACAAAGCAAAATATCATATTTTTTGCATGATTTTCCCCAATGGATAGCAAAATTTATGCCTTGCAAACATGCTAATTTAGAAGAACTAATTATCTGAAAATGTTTCACAAATTATACCTTAAGTTAATTTACAGTATGATATACCAGCTGCAGTGCTCATTTAGTTTTTATAGGGAAAATGTTCTATCAGCATCAATATGGAGCATGGTTTACAAACATATTCAAGTTTTTCCTAACATAATTAATTTGGCTACCCTCAATGTGTAGCCATATTTGCCAATTTATCACCCACTTTCAAATTAGCTACTTACCTGAACCAAACAAGACAGATAATACTAATGTTGCAAGCCACTAAAAATATTTTTAAACTTACTCCATTGCTGGCAATAGCTGCCAGACTGTCTCCTTTATCTTCTTCAGAAATAAAAAGGAAACTTTGGAGAAGCTCATATAAAGCCACGTGCTTATATGCAAGTTTTCTCTTACTGTCTAAGAGTTGAAGGAGCAGGGCTGCCACACAAGCTTAATTTCCTAACAAGGTCAGAATATTTGTTCTCCTACACCAAGTGGGTTTTTTCTTTTTTTTTTTTTTTTTTTTTTTTTTTTTGAGGAAAAAAAAGATATCGCAAGTATCAGTAGTTAAAATGAGCTTAATTGTAGGAACCTCATCATTGTGTGGACTCCAAGATGAGATCTAAAGACTGTGTTCCAGACGAGAGCCTGAACATGCATTAGTGAATGGGAAGCATGGTCAAACATGCAGTTATGATCCAGGATGTTTCAATATGACAAATCAACTCAGAAATGCCACCATAACCTACTGAAAAAAGACCAAATGTGAGACCAAGTACTAACATTTTTTTTCAGGAAATTCATGTACTTCAGATTCCAGGAATTTGACTGTGAACAAAGTGGCATCTTTGTGTGTCTGCAAGATTCCATCTTGGCTAAAGCTCATTGCAACCTGTCCCAATTCAAGGTCATAACAACGCTACTGGTCTCAAAATAAATGCAATAAATCCTTCAACCTTTTTTCAGAGGCTGAATCTAGTAGTACAATCTTTAAGTCAGATCAATTCAGGGTACACTCCAATTTAACAACTAAGTACAGCCAGTATTTTTTAAATAATTAAGCAGACCAGCATCCAACGCAGCGCTGGAGGAAGGGCAGCTTTTTCTGAAGTTTACGTACACCACTTACACATTCAGTTCCATATATTTTTTATAATATATTTAAAATTAAATTTCACTCCACCTAGCTAGAGGACATGGTATGCACATACCAGCAAGTCAAACTGTAATTCTAATCAGTATCTGGGGGAGAAAACGTATCTGCGGGGATTTTATGACCTTGACATTAGCATGAGTTGGCAACTGAGAAAACAGACATTTACAATTTTCTTTTATATATTTCTTAAACTGTTTTGATTCAGAATTTCTGCAGAGAATTTGACTTCTAATTATCATATTTTAACAATAAATGCAACACACATATAATGAAGACATCTATTTTAGTCAGCAAAGTAAAATCAGAATTGAAAAGGCATTAAAAACAAGCAGCAACAACTGTGTCCCACAGCTGTCTCAGCATAATGTGCAAACCTGCAATTGCCTCTCATAAATATATATATACACACACATATAGACACACATACACACATTTTTTCTACCAGTTCCATTTCAGCTTTATATACAGGGAGTAGTTTACCAACGTTTAAAAGTCTGTCAGTGAACACAAAAACCCTTTCTGTATTCACCTTCACCATCAGGAGAGCATCAAGAACAGAGTTTTATATGATATTCATCATTACACAGCACAGAGGAGAGCACTTTCCTGCCTAGCCCTGCATTAAGCAAAAATAAAACCCTTTCACACTTTATACACTACTATCAGAAAAGGTATTTCAAGTCAGTGCAACAAAATATTTCCAGGGTCAAAGGCAGATATCCATAAGACACACAGCAAGCAGAGCATTTTTGCAACTCTGGCCTCTCCCACTTTGTCCCTCAGCTCTCCAAAGCAGAGGTGACAGCCCAAAGGGTTTGAAAAAGCATCACACTGGCAGTGAGGGGCAGAAATAGTGAGGGGAGATAGAAATAGTGAGAGGAGAGAGAGGGACACACGAGAGCAGCACTGGGTTTGCCGGTAGCACTGGCCGTGAGAAACCCTTCCCCGTTACACGAGGACACAAATCCAATGGGCCAGAGCTGGCGCCCGGCTGAGCGCAGGGCTTGGGAGGCTCTCCAGGCACCTGCCGGGGCGCCCTGCAGCTGTGGTGGTCCCGTCCCCCCATATCTAGCACCTTCTGTGCTACAGACTTCCAAGGTCCAGGTCCCGGGGACGTTAATTCCTACTCGGGAAGAAGGAAGCAAGCAATTTGGCTCTATGGCAACCTGGCTTCTGATGGAAAAAACGAGATTTTCTGCTCATTCCAATATTTTGCAGGGCAAGCAGATGCCTAGACTCTGATCCCTTCATTGAGACACGTCCACGCCGGGAAGGCGCCTGCGTGCGGGAAGGCTGCCCCTTCCTGCCGCGTGAACGGGAAGCGCCTCGTGCTCGCGGCGCCCGCAGCTCCCGCAGCTCCCGGGCTCAGCCGCGTCTCACACCTCCCCTGGGCAAACGCGGCAGCTGGAGCACGGCCCGGCTCCCGGCAGCCACACGGGCCGAGGTCACGCACCGCGGCTTGTCCCAAGCTGGACCTTCCTTAACACTCGTGCAGCGACACCTTTCCAGAAGGGTTCAAAGCAACGAGCAAATGCAGCTTTCATGTTTCATCCAGAGTCTAAACCAAAGTCTTTTGGTTTAGTGTTTGGTCTTTTAGACCAAAGTCTAAAATTAAGCTCTCCCTGCATATGAACTTTCAGTTTCAGGACCATTTCAGCAATAAAATGAAGTTTGAAAAGGCTTTTTTTTTTTTTTTTCCCCCCTCTCTCCTCTTTGCTAGATATGCAAAATGATTTACATAAGAAATAAAATGCATCTATGATTCCTTCCAGGAATATTCCCAGAGTATGTGACCAGCTTTAAAGGCAGTTCACACTACTAGGGAAATCTCAGACTTCATTTTTTTAACGTATTTCTGTAAAGCCTTGATGTCACAAATACTCCAGCCTGTGTTTATTCTTAAAAAACAAGTATTTGCACGGAACGCAATGACGTATTTCATGTGTTTATCATTAAATACAGCTGGCAATACCTGCAGGACTGGAAAGTAAATGTTAGTGTATTTTCATCAGTGAAGCACAAGGCTCCATAAATAACCCAGAGACGCTTCCTCAAAGCTCTCCCAGACACAACTGCTGGGCATCACAGGTGCTTTGGCCCATGCAGACAGGGAAGGAGGCAGGCAAGATCATTCGAGGGTTTAGACCGGACCTTTACGCCCTCAACACTCCAGATTTCACTATACTTAATGAAGAAGCTGTAGAAACGGTTAGGAAAAGATGTTGGAACCTCTTCTATTAATTTACAAGATGGTTCGAGACTACTCATTTAGCCTTGCAAGTCCCAGGTTGTTTTAGTTGTCCAATGGAATGGACATAAAATCACTTCTGAACTCTAAGACACACAGGGAAGTGTTCTGTTCAGAGACACCGAATTGTTTCTGAAACTCTTCTGCTTTACCCAATGCTACAGATTATCCAACACTATAGATTAATTTATTTCACAGGAGTCTATATTGCATTACATGATACTACAAAAAATTATGACAATCAAAAGTAAAGCAGAGCATTCTACTGAAATTGGTCTAACCAGACGATAACTCGTCCTACTCAGAACAGCAATAATCAAACAAATGCGCAAAGTGCCTGCAAACCAGTGTACATTTGATTCAATTTTCAAAAGCTCTGCTGTGTATTTGTCCTGAGCCGAAAAATCCAGTCAAATACTAAAGCCTGAAAAATGAGTTTATTAGAATATTTTTTTTTTCCAGTTGCCCTTGTTCACCTTAATATTATTCTAGCTCCCTAAAATTTAACATTTATCTAGTGCCTTGTACAGGCTGTAGATAACAAGTTCCATTTTTGTTCAGAAAGGAAATCAAGAGTCTCAGTCACCACTCTCCAGAGCAACCTGATAGGAGGAACACTGCAATTACCAGGATCTGGGGTGAGCTGTCAGCACGATTTCAGACTCATTCTTTAGGAAAATATTCAGGTTTTTTTGCATACCTGAGTAATTACATCATTTGTTTAGCAAAAGATGACATCTACATCTCAGCCAGCCTTGCTGTACGCAATATTATTTGGAACATTATGAACTTTCTAGTTAATTGTTTCCAATTCATTTAGCAATGCGTTGTGGAAGAGTGACTGCGCCACCGATACACAGACTCGTTCCCCTTGGCCACGGCAGTCGCTGGTACAGTGCAGTCACTAGCAGTGGTCCTCCTAGTTGGAATACAGAGATGGATTGAAGTAAAATTGTGGGATTTGAGTCTAATTTGGAGTTTTTTTTTTTTTTTTTTTTTTTTTTTTTTATATCAGCTGCCCTCAGTGAAGTTTACAAGATACCCATTTGTTCAATAAGTATCTTTGGAAACACTGACTCATTAAAGCAATTTGTCAAGTCTTGTCATGTTCTGATTGTATTTTTTTTTTAAATGCCCATGTACTAAGTTAATAAACACATAAATCTTTATTAATCCATGTTATTCACCAAAATAAAAATAACCCACAAAGAAACAAACGACCTAATTCCTTACAGAACTTCTAGAGTGAATTTTCCTGACCACTCTCATTCATGATTTCAAAGAAGGCTATGTGACAAATCATACTGACAACGATAACCTAGGGTTCTTTTAGAAGACACAAGCATTGCCTGAGAGCAGACATGAAAACTGTTGTAAGTTCAGGTAGACAACACCTGTGTTACTTCTCTCAACAGCTGCCCTTTTTGATGGGGAAAAAAGAAAGGAAAAAAAAAAAAGGATTATTCTGCTTTTTGTTTGTTAAACTTAAAAAGCAGGAGATCAGAAATGTCTGTTTACACAACCCAAGGTTTTATCTCCTTTCAAGTATATTTTACTTTTCATTCTTCTGCTCCATTACCGATGTACCGTACACCCTTGTTCTACAAAGCAGGTTTAGTGGCATTTGACAGGATTCTATTTTGTCATCAGAGGCACAACTAGAAACACAAAAAGGAGCCATTTTTGCAAACACAACCCAATTTCGTATCAAACCCAAAATAAACAGTGCTTTTCCAGAGGTATATCATCCATCATATACAAACAAGAATGAGTATCTGCATACACACTGTACTTTGTATACAGAAGGTAAGGGCATCCTACCGTAAGGAACCAAAACCAAGACTGCCTCCAAGCACAGCCCGTCCTTTGTCAGTGCATCAGTAACAGCTAACAGCAACAGCCCCGCGCGGGCCATGGGGCGCAACCACGCGCTGTTTGGGTTCATCGAGTCGTAGCCATCTCTGCTCAAGGCATGTTATTAGGAAGCTTCAACTCTCCATAAAGCCAGCAAAGAATACTGCAGTGCACCTTGCAACTGTCAAGCTTCAAAAATACTCCTGCAATCCACTCTTGTAAAGACTCTGAGGAACAGAAGTCCATATTTTCAATATATTTGTCCTAGCATTCATTCTTTTAGGGAGGAAAGGCAACGAAAAATTGAATGGGCAAATAAGGGGCTAGGGGCCTGACTTTCAGAGATGTTCGAAGGCAACTAAACCTCCTAACCAGTCCAGGCACCTCACTACCAGCAGAACCATAGGAACAAGATTCTCCTTAAGAGCTTTGTACCAAAGCTAAACAATTTTTAACAAAAATAGGTCTGCATCTGCCTCTTTAGGCAATTACCCCAAATCATATTTTATTTATATGACTAGCGAGGGATCTTAAGATCTGTTGTGCCCATTCACTGCTGAGGAAACAACATTCTGTGACAGTCCTGAGTCCTCCTCCACATCTTCCAGGCTGCAGGCAGCATGTGGCTCTGCTGCTAAAATGGGGGTGGAAATCTGAGCACCTGAGTGCCACTCGTCCTGGGCACGGCAGCTAAGTGCGTACGGTCCCATCGACCATAGAGTCGACATTTAGGAGATGAGCACTAAGGACAAACCTGGTCGCTTTCCTGGAAATTTCCTGTGCTGTCTGCAGTGTGCTATTGCAGTGACTTTTACAGAGCGGCTCCACAGCACTTAGGAAACATTCCTCAACCCTCAACTCTGAGATCCTTCTCTGCCTCAACTCAAGCTACTTTAACAGTGTTGGCAGCAAAAATGGTGTTTAGTCCTTTGTGCTCCCTTAGCTTCCTTAAAGGCTTTGAGCCAGACGCCCCTCTAATTTAACTACCATGATGTAGTGGCAATGAGCAGAGCCTTTCTATTTAAAACTGACATGCAGACTGTAAATCAGAAGGGCCTATTTTGCTGAAGTGCAGCACATCATCCTCTGCAATAGAGACGCTCAGTAATTTGCCCTGCAGAACACAGCAAATGCTGAAGACAAGCACAAAATTCAGATCAAATCTGTATAGATATGTGGGTGTCAATACAGACAATTACTGCCTAGGCACTTGTATTTGGCTTTCCATATGACACATTGGTAGAACTAATGGCTCCAGAGCGGGATCCAGGAGGACACAAACGGTAGCACCTCAAAAAACATTAGATTCTGTAGTGGCTGCATCATGGCATCCAGAAATGGCCTTTTGCCTTCAGCGGCAGTACCACCTTGACCTTTTCAGGACAACAAAAGTTGCACTGATGAAAAGCAGCAGCTTTTCTGGAGCATGTGATTAAAATAAGAGAGAAAAAAGAACGCCAAACCTTTCAAACCAGGAGCTTTCCACACAAAACATTATTCTGGGATATTTAAAAAAAAAAAAAAAAAGGAATTAAAATTTTACCTTACCTTGTCTAGAGCAGACTCTTGTAAAGGATGAAGTACCATGAATTCCAAGAGAGCTGCCCACACCAGCATACAGCAATCCATCCTGTCTCTGTACAGACCTTTTGTGGCTATTAACATTAACAAAATAAACCTCCTTAGTTTCAAAAAGAATGAGTTTTCTGAAGGGAAAGAAAGAAAAAGGTCTGTTTGAGAGGAAAGCATATAATTTTTCTTCTAGCTGGATTTGCACTAGTCAGATAAGGGAGTTGCACTTCACTAACCACATGCATAAACAGAGTTGAGGATTTCCACAGTATAAAGCATGTTACTGCTAACAACTTATAAGTGAGTACCTGTTAGCAGAACCACCAGCTTATTTATGTACCTATAAGGGCCAGGTTTTGCTATTCCTCATCCAAACAAATCACATGGAAGATGATAGCGTGCTGAAATTATACAAAAATATCAGTGAATACAGAAGAGGAGCATTAATGGTATTGATAGACAAGGTAACATAGAAGTCAAAGGTAAAACTTATCTATGTCACTGAGGGATCCCAACTGTTTCCATATTCCAGAAAAGTTTTAATCTCCAGCTTTTCTCATGTGCATTGATGAAATTTGGCACTATAAAGACTGACAGACAAGATCAATTTCTATAAACTGTTCCTGATTATCCTTCCTAATGGATTTTAATGAAAAGAAGAATATCTCAGTTGCAAGTGATTTCCCATAGATTAACACCTGAATTGCCAGTCAGAATAAAAGCCCAAACCAGTGCAAAGGAGCACCCTGGGGTGTTTGAATACTAACCAGAGAGCCAGAATTTCTGAATTCTATCCCTGATTCTGTTCCCGTCTTAATGTTTAGGCATTATGACACCACTAAATTTACCTACTTTAGCTCATATATACTTGTTCAGCAGTGTCAGGATCAAAGTCTGCAAATACTTTCCAAAAAACATGTTAAACATTTGATTACAAACTGCCACAGACATTTCTCTCCTTGTTCTAATTGAAGGTATTAACAGGTCTTTGCAGAAATATAGGCAGGTCACTGCATCTGTACAGGTGAAAAAAGGACACAAAAGATCTAGGCACATCACTGCCCCTCAACTGGATTACTAGGTAACTATTTTTAAATCACAGACACCTATAATAAGTATGCCAGAAAAGTCATAAGTAATCACAGCAGTTTCCTCTACATCAACGACCTTTCATTAAGCAGACAAAAACCACAAAAATACACTAAAGTATATGGATATTCCACTACGTAATTTCTCTAGAGTAGTCTTCTTCCTAAAGTATTCTCTTGAGGAATGTAAAAGTGATAGACCCTGCTGAAAATATGAATCTATTGTTCATATAATAAATGCAAATTCAGTTCTGGGAATTCCCATCCTTTTCTAGATTAAAACTACTATTTTTTGATGGGCTTAGACAGCAAGAGCAGTGAAGCTTCAGCCCAAGCTGCTACGGGCAGCTCTGTCCTGGGCACACGGCGTGCTGCACTCAGGCGTCTTCGTGCAGGTCCTCACGTACCTCCAGGAGCAACAGGGACCCTCCTGCAGCCCCGTCCTTCACAGGGGTCTCAGCCCCAGCTCAACTCCAGCAGAGGCGGCAGGAGCACCAGGAAGGCTCCAGGGTGGCTTTCCAGCACCTGCAACTCGGGACTGGACCTCTGCTCTACACTACAACCCCTTTTTCCTTAGCCCTCCTCATGTCTCAGTACTCCTCCAGCCTTCTCTTTAAACAATGTTTACTCAACTAATTAAGTGGAAATCACTAGTGACCTTTCCATACTAATTATTTATGGCAGTGTTCTGGAGTTACTTAAGGCAGCAGAAAGGCGCTGGGAAGCACGGCAGCTGTGGGGAGTGGGAGGGCTGCTCCAACTCCAGCTGCTGTCCCACCCACGCAAGGGCCGCCATGCCTAGGGAGTCTGTGCAGTGCAAAATCACTGCATCCAATCACCACATGAAATCACTACTCCTGCCTCTTGCTGTCTGCTCAAGGCACGACGTGGATCCAAAATGTCCCTCTGCCCTGCTGAGCATCTCAGCAATGGTGAGCAAAACTCCAGGCCTGTTCTGCCTCACACCAAGTACCCTCAGGTCCTGCTGCTTGCAACACAGAAATCAGAGATTAACTCCCTGCTTGGAGAAATAAGTTACTCCGGCACCCTCCCCACTCGCACCAGCCAAAGCATCTAGGAAGCTGCATCAAAGAAATCCTCTCCACAATGAAGAAACGTTGAACAAAGCAGCAAAAGTTCATTTTTGTACTTATGTATAGCAATTAAATAGGAACTGATGTTACTTTATGTTGGCGAGATTCACCAAAAGCTAAAAGTCTCCCTTATTCACCACTGCTTCCCAGGCATTTCGTCCTTTGGTGATCAACTTGAAAGCCTAGAGAGAGCAAACATCAGCAATTTTACTCTGAAAGGCAGAGCCCGAGGGACTTGTTTGCTGAGGCAGGAACTTGTAGAAGCTTCTGTAAAGCAACACGGGGCGCTGCAGAGAGCGCTGGGGAACAGCCTGCTTGCTGAGCAAAAGGAGGGGGAAAAAAAACGTGGTTTAGGCAGCTCTAGCTCTGCTCTCCCTAGCCGCGTGCCAGGGCAGAGACGAGGGCGGTTAGGACGCGAGCCGGGCGCGCAGGGGCAGGCGCTGGCGCAGCCGCGGGGCTGCGCGCACGAGCACGCGCCGCGCGAGGCACCCAAAGGGCTGCTGCCGCTCTCTCGAGCGCCTTGTGCGGCTGAAGCGGAGCCAGGCCCGTCCCACGCGCAGTTACCTGCGGCCGTCGCGTGGCAGCACCGCAGGCGAGCGGCACCGCCCGGGGCTCCGGACCCTCACATCTGTCCCCTGCCCCTGCTCCGCCTCGCGAGAGGCGGCATAAAGAAAGGTAAGTTGTCACAATGCTACGGTGTACTGGTATCATCAGGAAATGTCACCATACACTGTTCACGGTTTAATCCATTTCTTTCAAATGTTCAAATTTTGAAACAACGCAGCAAGTTACAGAACGCTTTTCTCAACACATATTAAAGAGATGTTAAGATATTAAACACTAAGGTCCTGATTCTCCTTCTCAGCGCTTTTATAAACAGCGTAACATGTAAACAGCAGTCTAAGCAATTTTATAGAAACGTCACACCAGATAATTCTGATTATTTATAAACAATTAAAGAATAGATTACCTATGTCGACTATAAATAAGACTGCAGAACAATCCATTAGGAATGGCATTGGAAACTGCAGTCCTGGCTACCCTTCAGCCCACCATAAAATTCTCACTATCTTTTGACAGTACCGGACACAGGAAATATTCCAGCTTAGTTTACAGATACCCTTAACTGCTTGACAGAAGCCCAAAGGGAAAGAACCTGCAAATAAATTAGCTCATATCCTGTACGAGAATTAATAACTCCCTGCTCAACTACACTGGGGCAATTCCTAAAATTGCGCACTGTGTTAATGCCAGTAGTAGCAGTCCCTACACCACACATTTCAAGGCAGAACACTTGGTTATATTTGCAAATTAGCTGACAGAAAAATAAACTATCATGAGGAGTCTCCTGAAAAAAAAAATTTAAAAAATGCACAAAATCTTTTAGCACAATCTAGAGTTAAATTCTCTTTACATTTTATCTTCCAAATGTATTACAAGATTGTGTGTGGTTGGGATGATTATTACCAGAGTCACTGGCAAAAGAAAAATGTTCAAAATAATCTTGAAGCAAGGTAGGTAATTTATCTTCATCTCAGAGAAGCTCAAAATAGCCTCAGCTCAGACATGGAAGTATAATTCTAGCATCTGTGGTTTTTTTCTAATAGTTATAGACATAAAAGCACAAGGATTACTCAAACTCATGAGTGTAATTTTATGGTCCTATTAAAGGAAAAAATATCAACCTTATAGAAATAATTAAAAAAAGAAATCTTAAGTACAAGAGAACTGGGAATTAGACCACACTAGAAATAGAGGAGACAGGTAAGGAGTTATGAAATGGCAAAAGAAAAGAAATAGCACAAAAGTGGTAATTCTGTGAGACAAATGTAGGGGCTTACCAAGAAGTATGAATTTCACTATAGCCTTTTCTGGGTTTATTAAATGTCTCACTCTCAATCCCATGGAGGGAAGAGACTTTACAAGCAGGATTAAATCTAGAAGCAAACCAGTAAAGATTTCTACAGACACGTGACCCATTCTTCTTATCATAATGGATATGAAGGTACTTTTTAATTAGCTGTGAGATATGAACACTTAATAGACTTCTTTATTCAAACAGGTACAAGATTAAGTCTAGTTTCAGATTCTTAATTAAATCAGGCCCAGAAACATAGAGAAGTTCAATAGTGCTGAGACTCTCTTGGCTATTAATGCACTCAGAAGTTACTCATTAGGTTGCATAGGTAAAGTTTTATTTAATAAAATGTTAATAAGACTTGCAACAGCAATGACACCTGTGTCTGAACACAGATAATGTCCAGTTACTCTTACTCTTTGCATACTGGCAGATACTGTTGGATTAAAAGAATAATAGATGACGATTAATGCAAAATCTTAGCTGCTAAGATTTTGCATTAATTCTTCTCGCAGTAGGAACTTAGTATCTTCACCGATCAGCCTGGAAAGATCCCTATTCTCAAGCCTGGAAAGATCCCTATTCCCAAGCAGCTCCGTTCCCTGTCCACAGTTCACTACAGCAGACGCTGCTATTACTTTGGCCCTTGGGTTTTTAACACGTGCCTGCAGCAGCACTGTCTGTGGGAATCCAAACTGAATATGCACATTTGTTCACAGAAATATTCACCATTTGTTTCTCTGTTTTTGACTGCTTGCCTACCATGCAACTTCTACATTATTTGGGGCTACCATTTTAAAATTACCCATATAAGATACAGAATCCCACCAGTTTAGAGGGTGGTCAAAATTAGCCATTCCCAGGCTACAGCATGTGAGTCCTGTGCGAGAAGCTCTACAGGTCACTGCTATCCTATGCAGCACTGCAATTTCAAACGAGCAGCTGAATATACTGAAACCTGGTTGATGGACCGATTCATGCAATTTCATAATCTTACTGTAATTAGGTGTAAAGATGCAATGTGTTTTTAATCATAATGATCTTTCACCTTCTTCTGTGTCACAGTATTCATCCATTAGCATAAAAGTGTGCAGGGAATTCAGAGCTCTTATTTGTTCAGCACCTAAGTTTTCCTTGAATCTGGCATAAAAATAAATCAATTAGACCTGCCTCAGAGCACTAACTCTTAAATATTCCTACCAATGATGTTAGAAATTAAGTGCAGCTGGTTATGGTCCCCCCAAATCAACCAAGAGCTAACTTTACAGGGCTTTCGCTCAAACTCATGATGCCCAAAAGCTGGAACACAGTTGATACCTTTCCTTTTTGTGTCACAGAACAGCAGTAATATTACCAAAGCTGGATACAGAATGTTTCGCTCAAAATAATTAAAATTTTTTTTGGGAAAAGATGGCAGTTGCTTGGAAAATTCAATGGATCAAGAAATGGCCCAGTGCTATGCTACCTTCTACGCTCTCACAAAGCAGTCTTTCAGAGAAGACATCATCTCTATCAGTCATTTCCTTGCTGTTCAGAGAGCACCCAAGTCCTTGAGAGGGCCATGGCTAAACTTTAAAAAAAAGGATCGCCCCCCCCCACACATACACACACTTCACTACTCATTTGCTCTCTTCTGATTTCTCCCACCTTTTCTCTTAACAGCTGCACAGAGGCTTTCAAATAGGCTTCACTATGCGATGCATAATTTGTAAACATTTCATCAAGCTTCCATAGAACGTACAGCATGAACCATGCTTGTACTCTTCTCCCAGACTACTGGGCATCACTCAATCAGCTCTTTATCCTACCAAGCTACAAAGTAATTTTATGTGGACCAAACACTTGGCAATTTTATTCCTACTTTGAAACCTCTCATCTATGTTATCCAAGAAAGCTGTACATCAAGAGCACAAAGAAATATTGGCCTCATTGTCAAGCACTATGTTTATACATGCCAACTGTTTGCTTATTAAGACAAAAAAAAAATTCCTGACCTCCAAATAGCATTTCATTGGCTCATAGATTAGAGATTAAACAACAAATGCATCTGTACTGCTATTCAGTTTACATAAATAAATGCATTAATGAGTAGAAAGCTCTTGCACTCCTTACACTAAGCAGTTTGCTATGATTGAAATATTTCTAGAGCAAAAATGAGGGATATATATGGTAACAGCAATCAAACATTCTGTTGTTTCTGCATACAAGTCAGTAAACTCAGTTAAAAAAATGCATGGGTTTGCTATAAGAATTTTAGCAGGTCCCACTTTCCTTACACCTGACATGTTTCCATGACACACGTTATGATAATGAAGAATTTCACTATGAGCTCCATGAATGGTTTCTGCTTGTATTTTAAGTTTCCCCTTCAAAGTAGCATAAATGAGGTGGATGCCAGTGGCAGAAGGCAGCACCATACAGGAATTCTGGTTCATTTGTACCAATATTCCCGAGAACAGCAAGTCGTACGTTCAAGTTGAGCCTCAGCCCTGCAAGGGGCGGCTCAGCACTCTGGGGAGCAGGCAAACTTGCAACAGTCTGATTTGATGGAGCTTACGCTCTTTAGAAAACAAATCTGTGCCACATGAAAGGCAGGACGCAATGCAGGACCACAGGAACAGGCACAAGTGAACCCTGTGGGAGTCCTGAAAAGTTCTAAATTTATCCAAGCAGGACGAGATGACAGAACAGTCCACATGCTGTGCTGGAATGGCACCACGTGTCACGTGGGTTGGCAGGGACAAGGCCAGAAGTCAAGCACAGCAATAAGGGCATCCATGATATAGCACGTACAGAAGCAGCATAAGGTGCATCCTGTACAGTTTCTTGCTGTGATTGAGTAATGACTGCAAAGAAACCAAATGAAGGCTTGTTTTAAAGACAGAGACCCCAAAATAAAAATCACGTTTTCAGAGGAAAGATATTTTAATAGCACATGTTCTCCTAGCTGACCATATCACAGTTTATATTTCCTTTCCCTCAAGTTAGTGAGAAATCTTAAACTTTAACTTAATAGGAAATATCTTCCTATTTCATTACGAAATCAAATGAATGGCTTTTCTTTTTCCCAGCCACATAAATATACAGAAAAGTAAAAGACAACACCACCGCAAAATTATTTTCAATTTGTTTCAACTTTTTCTACTTCTACAGCTTCTCTAGCAGTCACTTGACAGGCTTTTGTATCTATAACCCTGAAGGCCACAAGTCACCACAGCTTTTATTGTCCATAAGTACAGCTGAAACAGAAACAAAACTTTTGACTTGTATGCAAATTTCCTCTAAGTTCAAATGTGGGTCAGACCTATCTTCTATTATACCCTCACAAGCAATTACTGTTATATGAAATTAGCAAGTATCCTAAAGTGCTGGGATTTTTTTTCTTTAATCTTTGAGAGTACTGAGGCAAAATAATTCCATCCTGCAGCCCCTCCAGGTATAACAATCCCCCAGCTAAACCTTCCAAGCCTCTCAAATCCAGCACTAATCTCACATCTTCCTGTTGATGATTTTCAGTGATTTCTATCTAGTAGACATTTCAGTGCCTTCAATACAATGAATAAAAGGTAAGAGAGTTAAAACTAAATTAAAATGTGAGAAAAATTCAGGACCAACAGTTACAGTAACAGTCTATCTATATAAAAGGTTCACTTATTCCTCAGAATTAAGCGTTTTAAAGCCTTATCGCAGTGCACCCACTTGCTTCACTTCGACACAGAACAGCATGCTCTCACAAAACTTCACAAGTATTATTTAATAGAAATGCCATTATGCAACAATACCCTTATTCAGTCCAGAAATTGTTAGAAAGTGAAAAACTACACCGAGATGTTGATGTCGCTTACGTAGATACTGCACAAACCTCTTCTGCTGACTGAAAGTGTTAAGATTAGCTAATTAAACAAGTACAGTAAGGATTTTTCTTTGCTTGTCTTCAGTATATCCTCAACGGCAGAGTTCATCTACACAGAAATACTGTGTGCTCTGGGTGTCAGAGACCTGTATGTGCCAAAGGATGAAGGTGGGAAGGGTTTCCCCACTTATAGCTATATTAATGGTGTTTGTTTCCACAGCAGTTGAAAAAAGCAAAGCATTTAAAAAATAGCTTCTCCATCAAAACATCCCGGGAGAGAAATGGAGCAGCTTCTTGCACAGTTTCTGAAAGGTACATAGATTTGTCTGTGGGATGCCCCTGTTTGGCCTCCAGAGAACATCAGCCAAATCCCTCTTGTATAATTACTGTTGCATGATGACTAACTCTGGCTTTAATTATTTCCTTCCATGCTGCCTAGGGGTTGGGGTGTTTATTTTTTTTTTTTTCTTTAATGTCTTTCTGTTGCCATGTTGTAATTGCTTCAAGAAATGAAAAAGTGAACCAAAGTTGCAAATCACTCTTTTCAACTCCAGGACACCTGTGAATCTTGATTATGGCAGATTTTATTTTTTTTGAGCACACACATCATTTCTATGCAACAATTTCCTTCTACTGCCAGGGCTACCTGCAGCTTCAGTTTCAAGCTGCTGCTCAAATCTGGGCTGCCCCGGCAAACCAGAGGTGCTGAGAGCTGAGGGATCCAACTTGACCCTGCAGTTACCATATGAGAAAGCAGAGGTCTAATTAACACTAATTAGTGGGTCCTGTGCATGTCCATTAATAAACTCAGTCTCTTTGCTCAGACCATGGGTAGCACACTGTAAAACCCACAAGACTCTTCTCATCAGGAAAAAAGATATAAACTAAACCCCAGACAACCCATCCATACAGTTTATTTTTTTTTTAATTGTATTTTTCCCCATAAAACCTACATCATGTTAGCTGAAAAGCACCAGTGTATGTACACAATAACACTGCTAAAGCCCCCAGGTAAATGCAGCAGAGATACAGAGACTAGTTTAGTACTGGAAACACAAAACCCTGGGGGTAACTGCAGTTCTTAGTCACAGCCATTGCTTTGAAGGTTCCTTAACGCAACAATTAGAAGGGAAACCAGGCATACACTTCGTGCTCCCTCCTGGAACTACGAGGACTCTTCAGAGGCAGGGGGAGAGAAGGTGAGTTATTTCCCTGCAGATTCTCAATAATATGAGATGAAGAAAGGGAGAAAAATCAAGTGACCAGGAGGCAAGAGGTGTCACTCGACACAGACACAGCCGAGCTCCACGGCAGCACGACTCCTTCGGGGCTGCTGCTCTCAGCCCGGCAGCCATCAAGGACAGTAGGAAACAGCAAGGGATTTCCCCCCCAAAAAAATCAACTATCAGAGAGAGCCTGGAGCACGGAAGGGCCGAGTACGTTCTACATAAGTAGTTAACCACCATCCAAATTCAGACTAAACATGCAGGCCCCCCATGGCAGCAGGGCTGCCAGCCTTTGGCCAAGCAACACTGCAGCACAAGGAGATTCATGCACTTGACTTGGAGCAGAATCCAGAGAACTCGAAATGCTTCAGAGCTCAGAACTCCTTTGCTCTAAATCCTGTGCCATGGATCTCCTTCCACTACCTTGGGATAGTCAAAACTTGGGACTTATTGCTGTATTTATTATGCATGCAAGAAAGGTGTTAACATTGATATTAATCACCTTTTAAGATCTTATTCCTAAAATATTTGTCAGCTTAACAACCCTATGGAGATTTAAATAGATGCATGTTATTGTGTAGGTTTGAGATAATTTTCTGTGAAATTAGTTTGGGAAAATGATAGCTAATTAATATGAATTTTCCCTCATGTTCAATCAGCTGCAAAACTCCAGTCTTCATTTAAGATGAACACACTCTGGTGATTTCTCCACCAGGGAGCAAATTCACGGCATTCCCCAAAGAGCTATAACTGATATGTTTGAGATGAAGGATGAATGTTTGAAGTAAAGAAAAAATGTATATATCGAATACTGATTTTTATAGCAAAATACTCAATTCTTCCAAGGCACAAACAATGAGCAATTAGGGCAATTCTTGTTTCCTCCTGCTGTATGTGCAGCACTTAGGAAGAAGGAAATAGTCGTTCAGTCCCTCTGCATCCCCAGAAAGAACAGAAAGGGAAAAAACAGAATCACTTAAGTGCTCCTCTGGGACTGTTTCTGTCTTATACAAACTCTTGCTACCTACGCAGCCTATTTTGAGGCAAATGGAAGTGGAAGTGGAAAACAATTCCAGAACCCTGGGAATGAGCAACAGGAATTCAAACCAATGAGTGCACATTCAGTTAAATGCTATGGTATTACTTTGGTAATAAAGTTTTGTTGGTATTAAGATTACTGTAAATAATTTTGCTTTGGCCAAAGCATGCAGTTCTTATTCACTTCTGTTCTGCATAAATGTGCCATCAACTTTCATACAAGATGAAAGCTTCTCCATGGAGAAGCACAAATTGATTACAAAAAAATTCCCAAAAATGGAAGATAAGCAAACAGCTCTGTCCTGCCTTTCATCTACATAAATACACGTGAGCAGACCCTAATGAATAGTTAAATAGGATTAAAAGGCATCTGTTTTCTCCACTGGCAAGAATGAGAGCTGAAACGCTGTGGCAGATGTTGGCCTCTACTGGAGGCTGGGAAGAGCCCCAGCACTGGGGCAGAATAACATTAGAAGTGCGTGCTTCTGTATCTGCAGGGAAGACAAGTACCTATATTAAAATCTATAGTTTTAACATACACAGACACCTGAGAGCTTGGAAGATGTCATCCAAGAGAGCTGAAACTTTTAAATCATAGTGAAAAAGAAACTATCTTGTATGTAGTTACTTACCTGGCCCACAATCAGCTATAAATAACTTAAAATGTGTCTTGGAAACATACATCATCTTAATCTCCCAACAGGACACACAAAAAAAAAAAAAAAAAAAAAAAAAAAAAAAAAAAAAGAGAGATTTTTTGAGTTGAAATCCTTCACTTACATAACTTAAGATTTCAAGCCGGTCATACTGCATCCTATTTGATGCCATGGCTGGTGAGCAGGGCCATGGGGAACACTGGGGTCTGCACCAGCCCGGCATCAGGCATTACCTCCCTCGGTGCTACAGTGACTGAGCAGATAATGCAAAAAAGAGTAAAGGAACAATCCACTATTCTGTTCTTCGGAAAAGTATCGCGTGTTTTTCACTTCTTCCTTCCTATTTAGAACTGCAAACAAAATAACAGCAAGCTATTCAAACGTCATGGGCTGGCTTTAGCTCTCAATACAACTTGGTGCCCAAGAACTATCTTCTTCTTCTAGTTTGCAAGGGGGGTAAAAAAAAAAAAAAATCTATCCAGGATCATCTGACATGGGTCAACCACAGTAAGACAGTTACTCTGCAAGCAGTTTTTTTGATTCCCAGAGTTTACTAGTAAGCTTTTGCAGCCAACACAGAAATACTCTTTGGTCTGTAAGTCAGCCAAGAGTGTCTGTGCAGCAGGCACCTCACAGAATGATAATGTCATTCAGGGTCTGGCAAGCTTGTTCTTCCTAATGCTATTTCATTTCATGCTTTCTGAGCTTGGTACACAATGTTTCTTTTCGTAAAATTTATTTCAATTTATTTCTTAAAAGATGAAAAAAATACAGTGAAAGTTATACCTACAATTTATTGGAAAACACAATAAAATACAAACAGCCAGTATGTTTATATTCAAATTGTGCCTAATTTTGAGCTTAACCATATTCTCATTAAACAAACAAGAACTGTCTTTCTAAAGTAGGCTTTAATGTCTTTCATTTTGCTTTGATTTTACCTATTGCTAGGTTAAGCAGATTAAGTAACAGCAGAAGAATTTTTTTTTTTTTTTTTTAAGATCTATTTTAAATTCCTGTATAAGAGAAAAAAATCAGTGCTGGTTCGGTGCCATTCATACACCATATTCAAATCCAAACAAAACCTATAAACAAGAAAAGCATCATCAGGTTTCACCAATTCTGTATTCCTTGCAGAGTTATAGCCATTCTTGAAAGGCAGATTGCACCCAAGTTACTCATTTGCTTATACTTGATAGTTAGCTTATGCTTGTTCCATATAACCATCTAGATTTAACCATGCATGGAAACAAATTTAAAATGCTATATATTCCTAAGATACAACATCAAAGCTAAGAAAACATGCATGGTCATTTACTACAGCTAAGCCAGAAATCAATGGCTTGGGGTGCTATGATGCTATCGTATTCAGTCGCGTGTCTCCACCATACAAATCCATCCGTTCCTTTTCCTTTCGCAAAGCTTCCCTTTGAATTACTCAGTAATTCAGATACTTCATTAGTCTCAATAAATTCCTTTTTAGTCTATTCTCAAAATAAAGAAAACCAATAACAAGATAAGGAATTCCTTTAAAAAAAAAAAAAAAAAAAAAAGTAGGCTACATTTATCCATAAAGTGAGTTCAAAACAAATCAGTTTTAGTAAGAGTGAGCCCAGTTTAAAGTTGTAATGAATGGTGGGAGCCAGGATAGGAGATCAAAGATCATTTATCAGCCAATGAGTACTAGCAATTAATGTAATTACAGTTCTGCTCTCGCAGGGAGAGGGGGTTTTCTCGCTGTTCATACCCTCCGTCACATGGAAGGCGAGCAGGGGGAGATGGGGCAGGGACTCCGCGCGCGCTCTGCCTGCCCAGCCCCGGCGCTGCTCGGCCTGCGGCCGGCACACACGGTGCCAGCCGGGAGCCGAGTCACCTGCAGGGCTTGCGGAGCCTTCGTTTCATTAAAGGGATGAAAAAATAATGTAAATGTGACTGATCAGAGCCATACAAAATATTTGTCTGAAAAGAAGTTACTGATCATTACAAAAGTTTTCAGCAAGGACAGTTTTACTTGCTGCTTCGTCTGTGCTGCTAAGCAGCGGGCAGAAAACCCACAGGTTCTCTCCTCCGCTTCCCATTACACTGGAATGGCCATTCCTGCCTTTATACCTGCACACCTGGCAGTCCAAGCGGGACTAGTCCATGGCGGATTTTTCATAAACGCCTGCAGTGCCCAACAGGTTTTGCTTCTGATGCGCCATGTCACGGTGCGGGAGACCACGGTGGCAGCCCTGGGGCACGACCAGGGCTCTGTGCAGAGCGCCAATTGTATTTTCAGATTTTATCTTTTGCAAAAATCTAAATACATCATGGTGTTAATGAAGTAATTAAGTAAGACATAGTGCAGCTTCAGTCAAGTATTTTGCCATCTTCCAGAAATAAGTGATTTAAAAGTTTAACACACCCCAGACTCCTATTAAGGGGTAATAACTCTCCAAAGTATTCAAGTATTCAAGTTACTTTTGAAAATGGGAAGTTTCATATATTCCCACCGAATGTGTTAACCACACATTAATCTCTAGCTAGAATATTTTTTAAACTACTCAGTTTAATGAATGTAAACCTAAATGAGCCACTTTGCTCACATTTATTCAAGAAAAAAATAATAATTTGGTACACACATTTGGGGATCTATGTTAATTTCCTTAAAGTGTATTGTGAAAGCTATCCCAGAGCTCTTATTTGCAAATTTAAGTGAAGCGTTATTACTTTTCTTGTGAAGATCATTTTTCAACTGCATGCTCTAATACACAGTATTTCCCATAGGACATAATAATGGGCTTGTTGTTCACAAATATCCATACCACAGAATAAAATTTCAAGACAAAATAAATAATAAATAAAATTGAGCTTTGTTCCTGAATACAATTAAAAATAAGAAAACAAGAGAGGATAAAGACAACTAGTTTCACAAGAATACTATTAGTTTGAGCATATAATAATTAACAATATAATGTCTGCGATTTCACGTTGTACATTTGTTTAATGCTGTTTGAGAAGTAATTGAAGGAGCTTTGTTTATATAATTGTACACAGACATGCAGTGCTATAGATGAGCACTTGTTTCTTGCTTCAGCTAAGTCGGTGTGAGTGAGTACACTTAGGGTTGCTGAGAGCTGTTTGGGGCCCAGCCACAAACCGAAAGACAACCAGCACATACGCACACAGTAATTTCTTCAGGCCACCTACTATCACCAGATCCCATTAACTGGCTCAGTTACTCTTTATGGCACTGAATCTCCTTGAATACATCTTGTGCAGATTGCATCTCTTCCTTGTGGATTCACTAAAGCTTGAAGTTACAGACCCATAGCATGCACTTGGCAATGCTCTGCGTAGCACCGGCAGTAGTAAAGCACCCAGAAATGTCTGCAGGGCAGTTATTTAATTTCAAACCTGGAGGAAGCCATTCCCTAACACTGGGATTCTTGGAGCTCTTACACCTCTCCTCAACCTTTTGGAAGCATCGTCTGACAATGCGGGACACCATTCCCGTTTTAGCAAAAGCAGGGATATTGCTCCCAACTTTGACTACGGATTAGACAATAGCATTCCCTCCTGGCACTTCCGACAACACATTTCCCCTCACTTTCAATCCTCAGCCTGCTGTGTGCAGCACATTGACACCACTGTGTTAGTATAGGCAACATGACTGTCATAAATAAATAAATGACATTATTTGGGTAACTTCATTTTTATAAAACTGCTGAAGTTTCCTTGCTTTCAGAGGCATCATGCTTCTGAAGGGCAGACAGCTCTCTCTCCTACTTGCTGCTCCATCCCTACGTTTCTACTTCATTTCTATAGCCTCTACTTCAGTGCATATGACTCTTAATTATTTTGCAATTTAAATATCCAGATGAAAGAGCTCAGCTATACACCTCAATTAAATGAGATCTGTTTCTTGCTAGACTGCTTTTTTGTCTTCCTCTAATACTATTTAAGCCAAATCCAGTGATAGCAAAATTAATTTAACACAGAGCTTCCCAGAGATTCTTCATACACCTTGCATTTATCATTTTCATTCTCTTTGGAAAATTTCACTTGCTTCCTCCATATCTGGTAGATGCATTTTACCCAAATGTATTTTTAATTTCCTTGATGACAGTGCAACACACACCCATAGAATTACATAGGCTTATGCAAAGTCTAACTGGAATATAGAAGAATATTACCTAAAATTAGAATGGCTGTTTCCATGGAAACAAGAGAGTGCATACAGAATTGTTACGTCTTGACTTCAAGTCAGAAGAAAGGGCATCTTTTTTTTTTTTTTTTTTTTTTGACAAAGAAAATGGACTTAGCAGTTTACTGTTTATGGGATTTTTTGCCTTCGGCATAGCTCTGAATCTCACTTTGTTCAAACAAAAATGAGTCACAGGATTTAGTGTTATTTTCACATTTACATAAGAGGTAGAGGGTGCTACTCTTAATGTTCAGTTTGATCTCCCAAATAACACAGACCAGATTTTGACTATTGTAGCATAAAGAAAGTTAAGCTAACATTCAAATAGAATTTAAGAACCATCTAGGGAAAAAAAAAAAAAAAAATTCTAAGCCTGATTTCAAACTTGCCACCACGGAAGATGAACCGCAACCCACATGTCGTTCTACTTATACACTGGCATCGCTAGTAAAGGAGGTAAGAACACACACACACACACACGTACATGTTCAGAGAAAGTTCAAGAGTGGTTAAACTAAATTAACTTCTGAAATCGCTCTCTCAGACCCATTTTCCGTTTTTTTCTGCCATTGTTTGATGCACATTTCCCTATTCAGACACTCCTGAAAGTGCTACCCCCAACCTGACATGGCACTTGCGCACCAGGAGGGCACCGCTATCCATGATGGGTGACCTCTGCTCCCACCTGCAAAGCCTCTCCTTAAACAACTAGCCATCATATTAGCCCTTGGATCTCCGCAGTTCACCAGAGCCTCAGGTCCTGGACACAGGACTTCACATTGCCCTGTCACAGTGTTGGACTGTTGCTTTTTGTAACATGACAGCTTTGACAGTTATTTTCTGTTAACTATTTTGACAATGATAACAACACAAAATACTACAACACATGAGAAGTGACCAGATACTTCTTCAATAGTCATCACTACCTTAAATGTCATTTACAGATTTGACATCTAGCCAGCTGTCAATCCATTCAGCATATGTCAAATTAATTTTATACTCTAATTTCATAGCCAAAATGCTGAAGAGTATCAGGTCAGATCTTCTATAAAAAAAACCATTACATCGGTAGGATTGCCTTCATCAGCCAAACTTGTAATATAATGAGAACACACAGAACAAACAGATCCTTTCAGAGGAACTTTGCTTTCTGGGTGACCAGCAACACAATTATTTTTTATTATAGCCTTCCTTTATCTTTTATTATCAAACCCTGTATGGACTATTCAAAAAACCATACCAGGAATCAATGACTCATTTTCCTCTCTATGTTGAGGCACTACACAAACAGCATAACATGAGCTTTCCTCCAGTTTTGGGCAATTGTTCCAGAGTTTTGGAATGAACTAAACAGATCAAGTGTCAGTCGCCTGCACAGATCTTCAGACGGCTCTCCTGAAGCTCTGTGACGCAGGCGGGTTTGTTAGCAAATTCTAGTTCACCTTTTTTTAGCCTCAGGTAAGGAACAAAATAATCAACACACCTTCCTTTCCCACGCAGCAAGAAACCTCAAACAGGATGAAAGCAGAGCTAGAATTCTTCCCCCCTGCATACTTATATTCTATATCATCCTTTGCTCTTTGATTATGTATTTCTTCTCATGGCACTGGCATATCTAATCAATTTTCTACATTTCTCAGTCACTTATTTTATACTTCATTGCCAGCTTTTCTCTTCTTCCCCTTTGTCACATATCTTATGTATTTTTATAGATGCCTTTGTTTTTCCCCAAAGTGAAATTGCTGAGTTGCAAGTTAGTGGCTTTTGAAACATCTGATAAAGTCAATCTTATTTCTCAATTATCTTTCACATCTGTTTAATTTCTTACCCAGCAAATTCATCCTCATCGCTACTCAAATATTAGTTTTCCATGTCTTTCTGTGATGTGTGCACCTGCATTATAACTCATGTGAATTGCTGATTTGGATTCCTATGTGCAAAAAGAAACATTTCAATTATTTGTATGAAAGCTACTTCTTTTCAGCTCTTCCCTTTCTGTCAATAATAGAGATTAAAGGTTCAGTGTTTCTTAAATCTGAGGCACTCCACAATATGTATTTCAAAGACAATACAATTTCAGCAGCATAATAATTCCATCACCCATCTCCCATTTGGCTTACCTCCCATGACAGCTCTGTGTTCTGCAACATATATTAGAAAGGAGCTTGATAAACTGGATTATTCTAACTTCACATGTGATATAATAGCCTGTAAAAAAATAACAAAATATACTTTATCAGTTTGGCTATCAAGTCATGGCTTTCAAGTTTCAATGACTTAGATAAAGCTGATCTCACATTTATGCAAATGCCACCTCCTCCACCCTCCACTTCACCATTCACAGTATTTTCTAAGGTTATAATCCCTTAGTATTCTAATCAGGCCATCTGCACTAGATATCAGTAATACCAAAGGTTAAACTTTCGCTTATAAACAAAGGACATTGCTTTTGGCATCCCTGAAAAGACAAAAGAAAACTGAAAGGTAACAATTCAAAATCAAGTATTTTTAGACATATAAAAGCAATCTTAGGAATATAGGAAGACTACTGAAATTGCTATATACATAGGTTTGTACTGCTTTATAAGCCTTTCAGATTAATCAGATCCTCCTTACAGAAGACAGTTGGCCCCGTGTAAAGAGGTCTTGTACGAAGTACTAGACAGGTACAGTGGCACAAATCTTCTGCAGTCATTGGAAGCATTATAGCTGTTTAAAGTTTGTGATAACAGTTATTTCAATCTCATTAAGTTAGATTTTGTGACTTTTATTTATAAATTTTGAGAAGAAAAATTCTTAGCCTGCTTTATGCTTTATTTATTCTTAACTGGGAAAGCAAGTTCTGCAAACTAATCCAAAAATATATTGACAGCTGGTGGTACTGATACAAGTATGTGTACAGTAGCTTCGCCCTGTACAGCTCCATCTGCTGTGACATCTCCACTTTGAGTTTGTGTCATTAAAGTTCACAGCTTTATACTACAACCTGTACATTTAATTCTGTTATCTACTTCCCTGTGGAGTACCCAAATACACCAATAAACTAATGTCTTTTGAGGGAGTTCTTCCAAGGCATAATTTCTCTTTGCATCATTTTTTACTTTCCTACCATAATTGGCTCAGTATTTTATGACTTTTCCATGCTGTTTTACTGACAAAGATTGCAGTCTGTGCCACAGCTCGGGGGGGAAAAAAAAAAGGAAGAAACAAAGAAAGGAAATTGTGAAACCCAGTCTGTGAAAAGCAAGAGTTTAAACAGAGCAGAGGGCAAATAGGGAACTGCAAAGCAGATACCCCCGTCCTCCCCCTGCAACCTGAGCAGCTGTGGGAGACCTGCAAGGTGGGACTGATGTAGTGCTAGACATGCTTAGCTCAGAGCGTCTTCAGAGAAGATGCAGGATTTGGGTCCATTTCCCAGATTTATCACAAAAAACAGGATGTCACCTGTGGGCAGAGTTTACTTGTGCAAATGTTAAGAAAGAATCTAATGTCATAACAAAATTGAATTACTCCCTATAATGGGGCTATATGTTCCATATTCTATATTGCTTTTCTAAGCAATATACACCATTGCCCCAGGAGGCCAAACACATTTCCATGACCATACAGTGTGCTCCTACAGGACTCAATCATGCAATATTTTATAATTTTCCACAACACCAATAATAGAAGATACATATGCAAACACAAAGTACTTGCAAAATTCGTATTAGAGGAGAAATAAAAAGGGGAGGGGATTGGCAATCAGCTTTTAAGGTTTTCATTCCTGTTATTACATACTTTTAGCAATGAAAAATGATGTATTTCAGAAAAAGAATAAAAGGTAGAGCAAGTGCTGCCTAAATATAAGGAAAATGGGGAATAGTATTATCTGTAAAAATAATTACCAGATTGTGACTTAAGGATTTAGGCCATAAAAAAAATCCAGAAGACCCAGCCCTTGTCACATCGAGCCCGCTGCACAGACACCGTGTCTGGAGCCCACAAGCCTGGCATGAAGTCAGCCCCTCTCCCACGCCAGGGCACAGGATAACAGGATCAGGCAGCTCTGGAAGCAGGGATGACTCAGGGGTGCTCTTTTGCAAATGGAAATGTGAATTTGCCATCCCGCTTCGCAATCTGTGCGGAGCCAGGGGAACCGAATGTGACAGGGCACGGAAGAAGGGTGCTTCTGCTCTGCAGTATTTAAAGGTAAGAGAAGTGGGCAATGTTGATGCTTTACAAGCATAGACACATTTTTCCACAAATAAGCTTTATACAGCAAGCAGTCAAATGAACTTAGACTTGTTTCAGAGGAGGCGAAAGCAGACCGAGGCACACGCTGTAGAAGCGGATTTCTACCTGCCTTCTGCCGGAGACACAAACCGCTCTGCGCATACCCAGCTCACCACCGCTGACCTCGCCATTAGCACTTCTAATCACAGCACATTCCTCCTCGAAGCACAGCTATGCCACAGAACAGCAGCCTTTCCACCTACTCGTTCTGACATTTTAATGAAATGCAGCGATGGGCGACAGGCTCAGATAAGTCGGGAGGTTTCTGCTGTGCTGCAGCTGTCCTTATTAAAATCTGCTGCAAAACAAGACATCCACTTGGCATTCAAAGTCTTGACATTTGTTTTCCTTTTGCACCAAAAAAAACCACCAGCCCTTTCACATTTTTTTTTTTGTCCAAGAGCAGCAAAAGCCACATCTCAGGGTAACCAGTTGTCCAGAGGACACCAGTGCTCAGCTGGGCCCTGGAAAATGCTCCCGAGCTGCAGTGCTGCAAGGGGAGACCTCAAGCACCAGCTCTGCTGGGGTGGGGAAAGGGCCTCCATTCTAGCATGGGCAAAAAGCTTTGCCAAAACAAACCCATTGCCACATATTTGTTTCTATGAACTGATATTTACCAGGGGAAAAATCGGACGGGAGAAAAAAAAAAAGAAAAATAATAATAAAAAAAAATCACAAAATTGCTACCTGGCTTACGATAGGAAAGCAGAAAGCCCAAAGCTTTTGGATCCTGTTTTACTGCCGTTATATACAATGACAAAATAGAGTTAGCCGTCTAAGCAAGAAGGCGAGGTGCCCATATTTTGTCTTTATTACGACCCTACACACAGTGTTAAATGAAAGAAACTGCCTCTTTGTGCAGTGACAGTTCCTAGTCTGGAACTTTTCCTATAAAAGGAAAGATTTATTTTATGCTCTCCCTATGGGAATACAGTGTGACTGCTTTCTTGTTTTCACTTTCTTTTCCCCCTCCCTTTCTTTTTTGATATAGGAGAAATCCTAACTGGAAGCTTATTCATCCTTGGGTACTGAAAGCACAGAGTCTAAAGAGAGGCTGGTGACAGCATCAGTCTCCCTTGAAAGGGAAAGTTACAGTGATAAAAATGAGTAACGTGGAAAACAGAAAACTTCCCTCTCTCCTTCGGATGTTTTGCAGGGATAAACGGCTGCAACCTATACAGCTTCTTTAGATAAGGGCAGTACAGTCTCTTCAGCAATGCCATGCAAGTTTGCAGTCTTATGTGTGAGGTTTCCAGAAGGCAAACTGAGCAGCTGAAGGGCAGGCGGTCGAGGAGAAGCGGCTGCACGCCTGCGCTCGGTGCTCCCCCGGCAGCGGCACCGCGTCCCCGGAGCCGGCGCAGTCGCGCTGTGGCCACCCCGACCCGCGCCAGCCCCTGCCAACAGCCAAGCACCGCGAGGACGACACGGAGCCAGGAGAAGGCCTTACTCTGCCCTCCTTACGTGCCAGGGAGGGAAGCTGCGTAATTTACCATCCATCATGCTGTTGTTTACGATTCAGGCAACGCAACATGACAAGAAAAACTAATTCTGCAAGCACCGTAGGCTCATTCCCATGTTTATCTGCAGCGCATACCTCTCTTCACACTTTGCGAGGTGCACATCAGCTTCACCCAGACCAAATGAAAAACAGATTGGCAGGGAGAAGCCTCCTGCAGCCTTGCTGCAGAGTAACGGGCAGACGAGGCAGCCGGCAGCGATTTTCTTCCCGCCGCTCAGCCTTCATTTCCTCCCGCCTGCTGGCCGTGGCCGTCGCTCCCTGGAAGTGCCGTCCGCAGGGCCCCCCGGAGCCCTTCGGCTCCCACTCTTTACTCTTGCACCCCAAAAGACTTTCCCTGCCTGGCCTTGCTTGCTAGTTGCTGGCCGTCTCCAGTGGCGTCACCGCTCTCCACCGCGGCCGGTGACCAAAACGCCCTGGCAGGGCTCTCTGCAATGGGTTTAACTGCATCCCCCCCACACGAGCCCCGAGGAGCTCGCGAGGAACAAGGGAAGAGCAAACACATCGGTGCAGCATTTCTGCACATTCGTTAAGCCTCACTACAGACCTCAGCAAAGATATTCACACACTGGTAGTGAAATCAGACCGTAAATGTTGTCTCCTGGTAGAGCACAGATCCCCAGGACACCACAGCTACCATTAAGAAACAGGCAGATTAGCATAGTCCAAATCTGCAACAGGTCTGCGCTCAGACACTAGACACTGGGCTCAGCTGAAGACATCAGACAGCTGGTTGGTTTAGCATGGATAAAACAAGGATGGAAGCTCCTCTGTGCCAGTTTACTCATCCCAGAGCAACCCTCCTCAAATGTGCGAGGAAGCCAGCGCAGGGGTCACTCGGCACCCCGGCGCCTCCTCCGGCAGCAGCCTGGGCCCCTCGACGGGAGGCCTCTCTCTGCAGAGGGAGCGCTGAGGAGAAAAACCAGGCGATGGAAAAAGCCTGCCTGTATTTAAAAAGTTTTCACGATTTTTTCCTTGTGAATTTCCATTTCTCATAGATCTGCTAACATGAAAAATGTATTTTAGCTTGGTTTTGACTCCTGGGTGTGTGGTATAGCAACTTGCCCTATGGAGATCTGTGAGGAATTATTGCTCTGTAAAAGAAGAGTTTAAGCCAGGGTTCTTAGGATATTCTCTTAGAAATACTTTCAAGAGTTATCCCATTCTTACTATATTAAATTGACACTGTTATCTGAAATGTTTTGAGGGTCATTACTTTCATTAAAGCTTTTTTTATGCAACTTTGGCTAATCACTTATCAATATTTATGCACATAAAGAATTAGCAATGCAAACATTGTTATCACAAACATCTTTAAGACGACAATTTAAAAGCCAAAGATCTTACACCTACCTACCCTCTTTCCAACAGAGTTGAGAAAATAAGCAGCTAAATGATAATCCCTGTACAGAGAAGCCTTATAATAATACTGTTTCCTGATGCTTCACTGTCAAACACAGATAAAGCACAAACCCAGCTTGTTGCTCACCAGCAGAGGAAACATCTTGCAACTTCAATTTCCATTAAAAATTTAAAGAAGAGAGTCAGATTTTGCCAAAGAGAAAACCATAAAATCAGTAGACCGGGGGAAAAAAGCTATAGCTTCGAGCTTTTGAAAGGATACAACAGAAAAGCAATTTTTTTAGAATCCACAGCTTGCAAAAGCTTCAGTCCCTTCTTGGGTCCAGGACACGTGTTTCCAGGTCCCCGCTTCGAGGAGCCGCTCCTAGCCCTGCAGCGGCCGGTAGCAGCACTGCAGCAACCTCAGCGAGCAAGGGGGTTCACAGCTGAGCTGCACTTATGTATTAAGTCTATTATTTTCTAACTATACGCACATTATATTTCAGTACCAAGTTTATGTTTAGTGCCTCCTTATGAACTTCATAGCACATCTGCCCTAATTACAGCTCAAGTATTCTGCTCACAGCTATCCACAGGAGACCTAAAAGCTAGAGTTCCCAAACGGACGCCAGTCCTAATAAACACGAACCACCCAACTTAAACAGTCGCCATCAACCTCGCAGGCATTAACGTGTTTTGAAGCACCACACGAGCAGACCTGCCGGCCGGGATACGAGCCGCAGCCCGCACCCGCAGGGATCCCCGGGAAAGCGGCGGTGCCGCCCCCGGCCCGCGCCAGCGGGACCAACAGGGAGGCTGCTGCACGCGGTCCTCTCCGCACCAAACTTTTGATGCCATTAAGGCAGCCTCGCACCTAAAGCTTCCCAACCACCAGCACTAGTTTTTGTTTAAAAGCGGCAGCATGCAGTATCAAAGCACATCGGCCTGGCCCACCAGGGAGGCCGAGCCGCCGACTTCCAGGGATGAGGGTTGTCGTCGCAAGTGCCCACACCTGCTTCACCCACCGAGGGACAAAGGTCAAGTCCACGTGCCGTGTCTCGGAAGCAAGTGTTTGTGGCCAACCCCTAGATAAAAAGCACTGACACCTTGCTGACAGCTTTTGAATAATAAGTGTATCTGAGAGACGAGCAACCTGCTTGAAGAAAGAGGAGACTAAACTCATTAGGTACTGAATTACTGAATTACTGTTTCATTAGGTTTCTGAATTACTGCTTGGCTGCAATCAAAGTTTTTGTTGTTTAAAAAAAACACCACCACACAATACAGTTTGGGTCTCCTTTTCTTGTTTTGCCACTCCCTGTGCAATTTTTTACAGAACATGCATAGCAGTAGCCAGGTAGCAAGCTGTGAAATGAGTAGTAAAGTGGGGACTGACTACTGCTGGAATAGCCAAAGCAGATTAATCTGTTGTGTACATACTCCTCATGAATAAAAAGAAAGGTTCAGTATAATTCACTGTAGGAGGCAAATAATGGGTCCTGAAGCTTTGGCCATGTAGGCAATGCAGGTAAGACAAAACCTACTCAAAGTACTTAAGACATTAGAATAGTCCCTCTACAAGCACTGCTTAAACAAAGGCATGCTTTAGTATCTCCCCAAAGGCAACAGAAAGGACCGCCAAGATCAAATAGAGAGTTTGCTTAAAAATATCAACCAGGGTATTTAAAGCAGCCAGCAATGAAGACTGACAAGAAATGTGTAATGACTATTGCCTCAACACCACACGTAAAAAAGTTAATGGTAAGATAAATAAGTGGACACAAGTTGGCACCCACCTCACTACTCTATGTGAATGCAAGTTTCAAATTTCCTAACAGCACATTACTATACATTGAGTATAGGAGTAGATGACTATTTCTTGATTCAACACCAACCTAGCCCACTAGTAAACATGTGACAATGCTATAGTCATTAAACTGGAACCAACTTTATTCATAACATTTGACAATTAATTCCACTGACATTTCATCCTTCCAAATAGAAGGATGCTGTTTAGGGATGCTGTTAACCTATATACTTGAATAATTACCCCCAAATAAATAAATAACTCTGCTTACCAGATGGTGTATCCATTTAACAACATAATAGTACTGAATTTATCTAAAATGTCATCTTAAACTGGTAAGTGCTATGTGTGTTCAACATGCCAGTTTCTGTTTCTTTACTGCTGGAATAAAAAAATACGCACCTTTCCAAGTTTTGGAACATATTAAAAACACACCCACCCACACACGCTTTATTCATAAACCTTAACTAGTCCAAATCTTTCCCTTAACAACATGTCCTGCTGCTCCACGTGGGCTGCAGCTTTTCATCCGCTAATAGTGTGGAAGAGGTCCCAGGAGCAGGAGGGCTTTGGCAGAGGCCTTTCCTTGCCACGCTTCATGAACCCCCCTTTGAGGGAGGCAAAGCTGTTTGTCTCTCACAACAAGAGTCTCGTTTCAGCCAGCCCAGGACAAAGAGTCACAATTCAGTCACCAAAATGCAATTAGGAGAACAAAAAAACAAACACACAAATCACCTCATATCCTCAGTAAATTGCTCATTATATAATAGGTTCAGTGTGGTTTGATTACTTAGAATAGAAATCTCTAAAGGCAGAAAATAGGTAACTTGCCTAGGCCAGCAGTGACAGACTGAGAACCAGGAACTTTTTAGGAATGTTTCCCATCAACTTAATATGTAAAACGTACTTAATATTAGCTGCATAAATAATTCAGCTAAGAAAGGAGCAAGGCATTCAGAATAGTAGATTTGCTAAGTCTGATTGGGCTCATGAATGCACATACAGCTTAAAAATAACCTGCTCAGAGCGGAGATCCTAAAGCCACCATTACTGCGAGTCACTGCAAGGCAAGAGCAGCGAGTGGCCTTCAGCTCCGCTCTGTGCTTGAAGTGACTGTGTGTGTGTTTGTGTGTACGTTTAAACACTTCTAAGTACCATAAAGGACTAGCAAATCATTTTTTGATGATGAATGCCCTAGCAAGCACCCATCCTTTACTAAACTAGCCCATAGGACACAGAAAGAAGAAATGCAGCCCTGGATAAAATATGCTGCTTGAGCTTTGCACCGTGGAGACAGCCTGGAGAAGGCGGCGAAGGAAAAGCCCCAGCGAGCTGGCAGAAGGAGCAGCTGGTCTCTGCAGCCGGCAGCTCCGATGGGCAGCGCTCGCTCCCGGGAAAGCTTCTTGCCTCAACCTCTCCCCCAAGCACCACCCCAACATCTGCCTGCCATCCATCAGCAGAGACACCATGTTCAACACGCAATCTGACATTAATAAATACTGGAAGCTCCTCCAATTTTAATGAGGAAAGAGAAAGCAGAGGTATAAGAAAGAGTGAGCTGGGAGAACGAAACAAGCAAAAAGTAACTTTAGGTGGAAAACGCTGCAAGAATCACCAAGTGAATACAACGCTGCCAACACATCTCTGGAAGAACAGCCTCTGCTGCCTTCCCAATGGATAAATAATTCCTCATCTGCTTTTCCTCTAAGGTGTTTTTCTGAACATCCTGTAGAACACTTCAATCTCTGCTTAACTTCAATATTAGTGTGAAATATGGTTGGAAAATACAAACTACAACAAATTTTAAATTACCTAGTAAGATTTTTGGTGGTAATCAGAAGCTAAAGGAGATTTCTTATTTTATGCTAAAATTGCTTTTAAAAATGCATTTCCTTAGTATGCAATGCAATTTCTCTTAAAAAACCCTACTCACAAAAAATGTTGTGAATTATTACAGAATATAGGTAGGGAATAAGTTCTGAATGAGAAATCAGAATGAAACTATGTCAGTTAATGGACATATCCAAGGCAGACATACTTATGATCCTCTTACTAGAAGTACTTTCTTAAATGTAGCACAAGAATATTTTAAAATGCAGCACAAGTCAAAAACAGTCAAGAAAAATGGATGCCACCAGACTTTCCAACACATATGATAGGGAGAGGGAATCATTTATCCACTTTTCCACTAGAAGTGGGGAACTGTATTGAACTGTTAGGGACCAGCTTCAAAACAAATGGGGGTTATTTTTCATTCAGTGGATAGTTGGGCAACCCTTCAAAAATCTGAAGTTATGACAAAGTGAAAAAATATACAAAAGAGTAAGAAGTCTGAATGTTAAATATGGAACCATAACAAGGCTAGTCAAAGAGAATTTACAGAAACATATTGCTATGGGCATAAAATTGGGAAGCCTACTTGATTGGGCTTGAAATGTGGGTAAAATATTCAACAAAAGTAAGAGCATTGCAGTCAAAGTCCCTGATTTCTATGTACTCATATTAATTTAGGAATTAAACAATTTTATGGAAAACTTGATATATGTTAACATAATTCATGCAGTCTTCACTTTCAGTAGTGCTTTTAGCACAGATTTCCCCTGGCTAACAGGAAACTGGTACAGTTGTCCTGTTTTCACATTATTCCCCATTTCCATGGTTGGGGATGAGAGCAACAGGCTTTTGATCTGACACAGTAAAACCGTTCCTGTAGTTGAGTTGAATTTTCTTGAATTAAATGAGTCCTACTGCAGCCTGGAGAAGGAACCCCTTCCTAGGGGAAGGTGACAGCGCTGCGGCTTCCTGTGGGGGAAATCTCCTCGCCTGCAGCTGAGCCTCGCAGGCAGGGGCTATTTAATTCTGTGACACCACAGCCTTTTGGGTCATGTGCTATCTGTACTGAGATTAAAATTAGACTCTTGCGTGCCCTAACACACGGAAGACAACCAGCAAGTTTCCTAGCAATGAGTTCCACAATGTCAACTACATCAGTGGAAGCTGATGCTGTTCTTTCATTAAACTAACTCATCAAGAAGTTTAACTCTGCAAGAAGAATAATTTCAACCGTATCACCTTGTCCCGTCAGACATACACTGACCCTTCTTTGCCCATCAACTGCTATTGATCACACTGAAAAGAAACCTTACCTCCTATCAGCGTTTGCGCTCTGACCACACACCCACTTTCATACAGGTTCCCTTTGCAGTTTACAAAAGCTAGTGCTGAACCTTTCTGACAGAAGACTCGTCCCCTAGAAACGAACTAAACAAATAAACAGACTTCAAAGGACTCCCTCACTGAGCCGAGCTGTTTACCAGGCAGGGCTGACACGCAGCCGGGCAGCCTTCCCCGCTCCGGTTCCCCCGCTACCCGGAGCGCCCGCTCTCCGTGTCCCCGCCGGCAATCAGGCGCAAACCGAACATTAGAGCACAGTTTTATATCTCAACAGAAATTTCTCCCCAGGACCCACGGCAGCATTCCTCCAAAAAAGTAATCCAAACTTTCTATTTTTTTCCAAACAGTAGAAATCGACTTCTAATTTTTGTGTGCATATATTGGATTTTATGAAGGAGAAGCCTAGAGAACCAGTGATTCCAGAAGTCTGGCTACTTTAGTTGCATTGATGTGGTTTAAGAAATCCAAGCACAAACTTGACAATCCTGGCTCCAAGTCTTTCTTTAATACACATTTTGCCTCTAATTTGGACTGCAGCAAGAATGCTCTAAGGAAGGATTTAGTAGCACATCAGCCTCTTACCATATTCATTGCCCTTCAGAGTGCAGTAGAAAAATAGTAGTGTCATATCTAGAAACTGAGTTACTTGATTTATCCCTCCTTTCTATTTTCCCAGAGTTTGGAGATTTATGTCCTCATCATCTTACATTTGTTCCTACTAATGATGCAGTCTCAAGCTATTTCCCAGAACATTCTTACTCCCTTTACTGTTTTCAATATCAAGCTATAATGACTTAATTCCACCGACACTATGCAATTTCTCCAAGGTCCCATCACTGTTAAGACCAAACCTACCAATACATATTAGTTCTAAGAAGTTAGTATTACATAAACTTAAATCAGAAAATATGGAAACCATTAAGATATGACAAGTCCTTTGGAGAAAAGAACACGCTAAGTATTAGCCACTGTGGTCCTTGCAGCTGAATGGGGAAGTGAGGAGCCTTACTTCCCTGCACAAGCAATCAGCATCGGTCCCGATTTCATCCTAGGTCAGAGCCTTTAGCCTGCATCATTTGTAAGCGTCCTAAAGAGCTGCTGCAGCCAGCAGTGACTACCCGCTCCAGATGGCGGGAGAGAGACCCGGGAGAAAGAGACGACCCCGTCACAGCTGCTCTGAACTGCCCAAGGGCCCGTCTTACGCCCATGGGTCTCACCATCACCACAGCTCCAGGACAGCTCGAAAAGGCTGCCATCCACAAGAGACTGCTGTTTCCAAGTGACTCTTTATGCCCTTTTAAACATATGGATCCTACAAGAGGAGCATCCCAGGTCATTGTGTCTGTGAGGTACTTTTTATGGAAACAGCTATCCTTGGATCACTGCCAAGAAAACATTTCAAACAAGAAATGAAGAAAAAAGGTAATAACAACCCGCCCCCCCCCCAGCACTGAATAAGGTAATTCAGCCTCTTCTACTACTGACCAAACTGTTCTTTCTCCAAGGAGCCATTCATACTCATAGAAGGATCTGTGACCCTCTTCATGTTCTGAGCTATATCTGAAGAATCAGAGAATTTTTTTTTTTTCCTGAGAACATAACTCTAAATCAAAGCATCCCAAATGGTCAGCTCCATCCTGAATCTGGATCATGAAAAAAATATTCTGTAATACATTTCACAAGGTTACAAGCATGTGGCCAAACCTGTTATGCCACAAACATACTTCTAGATATTACATTTAAACCGATTTTCTGCAGCACTATCATAAGCTTTTGCATCCAGTCAGATGCACTGGCTTTTGTGACTTTTTCTTGATATCTTGTGATAGCAAGAAAGAGTTGGCAGTGGCAGAGCTGTGCAGGACACAGCTCCTGCACTTCTTGCTGGGCATGGCTAATGCCCCATGGACCTCAGAGACATAACTGAATAGCCATGATACAGAGAGGGGAAGCAAAGAGGCAGAGAGTTCAAATGATTTGTATGCAGGTTGCTTCAACTGATCAGGATACAAGTACCAAGGTGGGGAGCCTGAACTCCGTCAACAGCACTTTTTCCACTTTTTCTAAGCTATCTTTTCTCTCACAACTGTTGACCAAATTCTTCACAAATCCTTTAATCAGTTCTCTCCACTGACATATGCTGATTTTTTTTTTCTCAAGTTAGATTAGAACAGGGCTTTCGTATTATTCCTTTTATTTTTTATTTTTTTAAATTATTAATGATAAGTCTAAACCATCTTGCAGTGACTTCATAGTCAAGTATAAACCAGAAAACTGCTGAGAACAACACAATGTAATACCAGGAATGCCTGAAATGGCAACATGCTGTTTTATATGACTTATGGCTGCTGTACAGTATATAATGTAGAAATTTGAAAGTCTAGAAGCTGGGGAATTGATTCTCTGAATCTATCCTACAGAATGCTGTGGTGGCTCCGTTTATTTGGGTGCTTTTTCAAAAGAAGAATCAACTGAGATTGATGCAACAGTTAAACAGAGGGACTTTTGTAACCAGCATAGGGTGAGCCATTTTTTAGGACACTACATTTTAACTGCAGAGAAACCTTGTTCATAAAACCAGAAACATCTTTGTTGGCTCAAGCTACTGTAGTTTACAGCAACTGCAGAATCATATAAAGTGAATATCAGAACTTTTAACAGCAGTATTTCATCGGGATTTGACCCAGACGACTGAATTGACTTTGACTCTGCTTTCTCCATTGACTTTAGCCCTTCTCTAAATGAAGGGTGTTGTTCAGACACCATGGCTAAGCCAAAGCACAGTGCCAGGAAAGTGGCACACGTTCCTAAGTGCTGCCAGACAATCTCAGTAGATGGGACATAAGTTTCTATCTTAGACTGGCTCTACTTTCTCTATGGATTAGAGCACATTTTTTTCAAAAGGAATGCTTATATCAGTTACATATGTCCAGCTAATATAAGTTTCAGGGCACTTCAGTACCTAAACACTGTTTAGTCTTGGCTTCCAAGGACATCTGCAGAAGACCAGATGCTTTCTAAAAGCAAAACTGGAAAACTACAGGCTAAATTGGAGGCTGCATGTAGGCTTAAGCATGGATTTTTGAATGACTTAGCCTTAATTCTTCTATTTTTCTGCAAGTTTTTTTTTTTTTTTTTTTTTTTTTTTGACTAGTCAAATGAGAAAGATTTATGCCTCTTTTTGCCAGGTAAGCTATGATGGACCCTTTGGTTTATCACTTTTTAAGTTAAGATTCGAAAAAAGGCTGTACCACTCAGCTGTAAAAACTCACCACAAGTCAGATGCCTCCCAGCAAGAAGTGGGCTTTCTTAACACTCAGAGATTAAACGTTGCACTTAAAGGAAAAGAGATTTTTTAAATCCTCACTTAAATTGCAGAAATAAGTTCCTAGGTGATCCTTCAGAGCATGTCTGTGTCCTTGGACTGGGAATTATAGATAAAATACTGCAGGAAATCTAACCTGTTGCTTTCTGTTCTAATGCCAGAGATAATCACTTGTCAAAAATGTTATTGTATCATGCAGTAATATCTGATAATATTAAAATACTGCAACAGAGACTAATATTAAAGACATTGCTCATGAAGTTACTGGCTGCACACTGACAAAAATCAGGAAGCCCTGTGGGTTTATTTCCTTAAAATGAAACATCTGATTCTGATGCAATGAAATTTAAAGAAATTATATACAGACTAACTTCCAAGTAACAGCAGAAGCACAAGTCATGCTCAAAAATGAAAATCCAAGTGTTATAGCCCTGAGGATTATACCAAACATGCTGAAAGATGAAATGTGAGTAGGTGAGATGCACTGCATGGAAAATATAGGGATTGCAGAAGTCACAGCAATTTCTGGCCGTGCAATTATCTAGTGCATCAATATTTTCATTAAAATCCATTTTTTGGAATTTTCTTTCTCTGGAGCTGTAACGAGAACTGTATACATTCTCCTGAAGCCATTAGACACGAAGAAATACTAAGATGCACCTTAGAGTACTGATGATCAAGAAATCCATACAGACAGATGGACCAAATTAGAGAAAAGAAATACGACTTCTAACACAAAGCAGCAAGTGATTTTTAATTATGACATGAACAGCAACTATGGCTGTCAGACTTCCCGGTCCTTGACTCCACACAAGCCACTGGTCTCTGCGGGTGTCCCCTCCTTGAGGTCACAGTTTGCAGCCACAAGGCAGTGACTACAAGCAGTGCCACTTGCTTCCTTTGTAGACCAAGGAGCCACATGGACTGCCAAGGAACCGGCAAGGAGCAGACAGCTACGTTCTAGCAAGGAAACCCCTGTGATGAGCAGAGAAAAGCAAAAACAATAGCATTTCCTAATGGTAGAAAACTTAAATGCACTTGCTGTCACGCTTAAGCCCATGTTCCTTTAGATGACTGGTAGCTGAATTAAAATCCCACAGATTTTAATCCATTTCTGATAATGGTATGTTACGCATTTTTGCTTTTGATTATTTTCAAAAGAAACACACATGTTTTTCCCTTGTAATTAACAGAGGGAATCATTTATTTATCTAAATAGTGCCTTTCACCCACACACCAAATTTACTCATGACTCAGGGAAAGCACACTTCTTTCCAAGTTCCCTATGGAATTGGATAGGCAAGTCTCACGGATTGGTTAAAAGAAAGATTCTTCAAAGAAAGCAAGCAAGGACTCACTTCAAGATACAAGAAAGATCTTGATATTCCCAGGTAAGTAGTTATGGAAAATGACTTTCTCATTAATGCATTACATTTGCAAATAAGTATTTATGAATTTATGAGATGTGGCTAAGCAAGTACAAACAATACAGTGTTAGAGACAAGCACGATACGATACAGAAAGGGTCCAGTCCCTCCTCCTGAATTTGCCTCTGCATTGGCTGCTGCAGCACTTCCAGCCACGTGCATGGGAAACACTTCGACAACAGATACCATTTTTGCTCATCACATTTTGACTACCAGGCAAGTGTTGGGCTTCAAAACACTCAATAAAGAGAAATGAGTAACTCATCCATTCCTTTGTCATATCTGCACATATTTTTGTGCATTAATTTTGGGTATGCACCTATAAACCAACTCTGTCATCACTACGCCATAGGCTGGTGAGAGTCTCCCTGCAGCATCTGGGCAGGAGTTTTCAAACAGTAGGGCAGCCACTACAGAAATTTGTACTTGGCCACTGATTCTTTGCAACAAAATTGCTTTGGATACAATTAAATTCACTTGTGAACATAGACGACCATATCTCAGAAAGTAGAGAGGCCCCTTCTGCTCCAAAAGTCGTTTTGTTATTTGGCACTGCTCCTCATGCAGCAAGCACAGCAGTCCCCAACAGTTACCTAAAAGAGGGCTCATTAAGTAGTTTGTTAACTCGCCAAAAACAACAGCTTGCCACTAAAAACAAACCAAACAAGGCTCTCCGCATAGTCCCATCACTGTTATTTTTATCTTGTTGGTCACAAGAATGTTAGCAAACAAACCTGGCTTTTCTTTAACAAATAGTGTGATATACGTTAACATGCACTAATAAATCTCTACCCTTTTACCCCATCAGCCTCCCAAAAGATAGAACATCACTGTATTCACTGTCCGGTGCCAAAAATCATTATTATAAGCAAAACAGTAGTTAATGGTAAGCAAATAATTCCTAACAAGCATCTTTAAATTATTCTAAGGTTTTATATGCTGCACTGTATCACACTATGGTCTTGAGCAATGCTCAGGCCGAGCCAGTGAACTGGAGAATCAGCGGGTCCCATCAGTTGAGACAATTTCATCAGAAAAACACAAGGCAGCCTGCAAATAGGCAAAATGGGAATTATTCGTAGAGTTGAAAAATCTTTGAGAAAGCCTGTGATCAGAATCATAACAGAGGGATGGAAATGAAAACAGTAATCAGAGCAAACAATGCTGCCTACAGTTAACATTTTAATGTATAGCATGATAATGTGCACTGTTATAGTAAAAGTATCAGACAATTTTATAACTTTGTCATATTTCAAGAAATAGAGCTGAAGATTTCCCACATTATCTGTCCCACGCTAACAATTTCTATTGATTTTTTTGAACATCAAATCAGAAGTAGTTCAGTCTTTTGCAAAATTAGCATTAGTAGAAACTGTTTTTGCCTCTATTAAAAAAATTGCCCGTACAACTATTTTCTTAAACAGCTTTCTTTGCATGAGCCTTCACGGTCATCAGGAATTAATTTTTCCCATTTCTGGGAAAAATATTTAACTGTTGCCATTCTTTTAAGCCTGTGGAAAAATTCCGCTCACGTAGGCGCAGTCAGAGGCACGATGGAGCTTTGGAGTCTCCCGGCACCGAGCAGCTCGAGCGGAGGCTGCCCAGGCACAGGACCATGGGCAGCACCCAGCTCCCTGGCCGGATCTCCGGCTTTCCCCTGGGAGCTTTGGCTCCCGACAGCTCCCAAGGCGGCAGGGCAGCAATCTGGCAGCCGGGGCCAGGGCCAGGCTGAGAGCATGCAAGGAAGCACAGGCTGAAACAGGGAAGCTGCAGGTGGAAGACTAAAAGCACAAAGTGACTTTAATTTTTTGTTTCTCCTGCCTTTGCTCAACTTTGAAACCTTATCATCTTCCTACGCAGCTTTTGAGTTATAAATTTGAATGCTTTAGCATTCTTGGTCTATATTTATCTGTTCATTGTCCAACTTAAAGACCAGTTAAATAACCATGTCTTATCTGATACTGTGAACATGTAGAAAAACACACATATGTACAAATCTGCATCTGCAGCATTCCTAGCAAAAGCCAAGGTTTGAGTGCCTACACGGCACAACCATCCCCATGTCGAGTGACAACCTGCCAGCCATCCTAGCTCAAAAGGAAAACTCTGTATCTTTAAAAACACTCTCTGTATTTAAGTCTCTCTCATGCAATAACTGTGCCATTAACAGATATACAATGGCTTCCAATTATTTTGGACAGCAGATTGATAGACAAGGAAGGAAGATGGGGTGGCAGTTCTTCCCCCAAATCCCTTTTACCTCAGGCACACATCCAGAGGAACACACACATGCACCTTGGATATCCTTTTGACTAGCACAACAGCCATAGCGTTGAAGCTGCAAACTGTTAACCCCAGCTATAACTGGATTTATCTTACAATTTAAACCCTTTTTTCCCCTTGTGATCACAGAACTAGCTTTACAGAAGCTTTCCCAGAACTTGCACCCACACAGGTAACTGTGAGCACAGACAAGTAAAGCTGCTTTCCACACTGCTCCTAGACACATTCCCCCAGATGAAGCACAACAGAAGAGCCACTCTTCTCTACACCTCGCTGGCTCTAACCTTCTTGTTTCTTGGGTCCCCATGATACACCTCCTTCCATCTTCACACATTCGGAAGGAGGGCTGTGTGTACCAAAACCAGTGAACTTTCATAAATGACTGACAGCACTAGAAACTCACATAACATTGTTCACCATACCTGCAGGAAAAAAAAAAAAAAAAAAGAAGAAGAAAAAAATTAAAAGCTTGCCCCCTCCTACCCTCTTTCCCCCCAGGGAAACTTTCCAGCCTCTTGGCTTTGCTGTTGGCCAGGATTTGTCATCTTTCACCTCTTTCTTCCTTCCCTTTGGGTTTGTTTAGTTTTAATACTGGACTAAATAGAAGGAGCAAGACCCTGGGTGTGAAATTTTAATACCCTCTGGCTGCTACATAAACAATTCCTCATCAATAAAACTCAGTAAATTCTCTGCACGCTCAGATTTCCTTCCTGACCTATTTGCACTAGCAGCTTTTGCTTTCTCTGTGCCACATCATCATGCCAGACACCAAGGCGTCTTTAGGCACCAGGGAACTGCTTGCTGCTCTAATAACTGGCCCGGTACTGCTGGCCAGCACCTCCCGCTTCAAGGAAACAGCCTCTGTTCTTTAACCCATAACGCTCCCTTCCTCCAAAGTCCACGGTTCCTCCAAAGGCCATGGTTCTCTTACAAGCTTAGGGCCATGTCCCTGCAGTTTGCACAGCCACTCTGACCTAGCAAGCCTCTGTCTGAATCTACGGGCAGTAGCCTGGAAAGTCACTGTTCTCCAGCAGCTAAGTTTGGAAGGAAACCTGCAGCCGGTGGCTCACTTGGGTGCCAGCTCCGTGCAGACGTGCATCGCAAGCAGCACGGCACTCCCTGCAGCTGCGTAGCACCGAAACACACGTCAGCCTGACCACGCAGGGCCTCTGCCGTATCTTTGGCTGAGGTCTGACCAATTCAGGAGTTAAAATGCTCATAGTTGTCCTATGCCAAAAGCAGCCACATGGATGCAGAAGCTGCTGCGCAGTTAGGCTATGAGGAGCGGGGCAGCTACACATCCGTCACCAAGCCCTGCTGCAGAAGGATCGCTGGGTAGGATCCCTTGGGAGACGCCTGTTCAGCCTCGTTGCAAGACGATACAGAGTTTCTGAGGGCAACGGAAGGGGGACGGCACCGCACTTCTCCCCGCCGCCCTGCGGGACGGCTCACAGTGGGCTCCTCCGCGAGAGGCGTTAGCGCAGTGGAAAAGCGCCAGCAGCGGAACTGACCCACGGTTTTGTCAGCTCTTCAGTCTGGCTTGAGAAAGGCCATAAGAGCACTTACTCCTCTGCAGCAGTTTACATAGGAGCCCCATAAATCCACACCAAAGGGCTTTTACTACACGAAAATAAGCCACTGTGCTGTCTCACTGAGGTAAACGTCAGCCGCAGCGAGGGAACGAGCAGTGTCCAGGTTCAGCACCGATATACACGAGGTCGCAGAGACGTGATTATTATTCTTATAAAAAGCACCTCGGCTGTAGCAAATCCAAACGAACAGCACTGCAGGAAGGCGATGAAAGCAGGAGCACGGGGGAAACGCTGCCGCCGGCCTCCTCACCCGCTGAACGGGACAGGCAGCGGCCAAGGGCTTGGGCAGCTCTGCCGCGGAGCAGCCACCAACGCGCCTTTGGTGCTGGACCCAACGCACCGCCTTCACCCAACCACCTGTACGCTCTCTAGAGTCAGCACAGCCCTGAAACTTTCCATCTTCTATTTCAACCATTCCTTAGAGCCCTCCAAAGGAAAAACATGCAATAATTCCTTAAAAAAAATAAAAAGAAAATAATAAGAAAAATTATAAGAAAAAGCAAAGTAGGAAGGGCCCACAGGACACCTAGCAGCCCTCTGGTTTGTGTTTTCTTTCATTTTTACTGTCCAAAGCACTGCTCTTCACATTAAAAAGACAACTTGTCCTACATAACAAGGAGGAAGTGGCACTGCCAGCCTTTCCCAGACAGTAATTCAGAGCACTGAAGTTCAGCACCTACTCAAATGTCCTCCAAAGGGGTTTCCACTTCTCCTAGGGAGACTATGCCAAACAGAAACCCAAGTAACACGGCTACATTTAGGCAGATAAATACCCTTCCTGTGCAGATTGGGGAAAAAAGATTGAGTCAAAAGAGAGTACTATCAAGTAAATTGCTAGTTATTACTTTTAGACTGCCTAGGAATGAGAGTATTTTATCATGTCATCATATCTAATAAACAGATATGCAATTGAGTCACTCAGTGGGCAATTTGATTGGATTTTTCATTTCTTTTAGATGCTTATAATCCCATCTGATGTTACCAGCAGAGTGGGTTGTGCTGTTGCAGTGCAATAGATAATCTAGCAGCACATGGTTTTGCCTACAATCTTATGCAAGTAGCAAGTCACGAGAACTCTTAGCAGCAACACGAACTAAAGATCAGACTTGCTCACAGGGGCTTTTGCAGCATTATCAACACTGTTAGACTTCCACTCTGGAAGAAAAAAAAAAAGTCAGGTGGCATTTTTCAGCATAATAAAGCAACCTTCCTTCAACAAACGCTGCAGTCAGCTCGAACTGCTCGGGAGCTCTGGAAAGCCAGGAGGGGACTATTTGTACAGAGGTTAGTGGAGACAATTCTGTACCTGCATTACCAAAATCCAACCTTCCATGCAGATATTGACCCAACTTTACCATCATTTAGCAAGCTTTGCCTTCAGTCCTTCTGAGCAAATTGCACAGATATAGGGATCTGCAGTTTTCATAGCTGTATAAACTGCTTTAGCTAATGCTTCCCAACTTTCTCAAGCCTGGCATGACAGCCATGGGCACTGGAATTGCAGTCAAGGCAAATAATTTGCACAGTTCCACAAGATTTCTCTTCTAAAAGCATTTGGTTAAAGCACATATACCTGAATAATTAGGAACATTTAATAATTTGTCCTTTTATTATGCTTTGTTCAGTATCTCTCATTTAGACCTCATTTAAATGAATACAGCTGAAACATCCCAAAACATACGTATTCATTTGTGGCTATTGTGACAATGAGCAGTTCAAAGCACAGAAGCGAAACAGAATTTACCCTTGGAGGAACACAAAGTTAAGATAATATCTTGAACTTGATAATTAGATATATGAGGTTCTGCCTATTAGTCTCCTGCTATATTAATTTAGGGAGTCCTGTGTGCTTTTGTATCATGGTACGAAGGCCCCTGCCATCGTGCTGAGCTCACTGGCTACCCAGAGCCCAGCAGGACCGGCTACCTGCTGCGGCTGGGCCATTGCCAGAAAACAAGAATTTTTCATAAAGAGGTTGGGCAAACAGTTTTTGACAGTTGCTTGAATGCAGCTGACGTTACCGTCACACAAGGATGATCTTTCATGGTTTTCTGCAGCTCTGTTTTGAGGAATGTTACGGCTATTGGGAGAAGCAGCAACTGCTAGGAGACCTTGGCTGGACTAGATGGTCATCTGAGGTCCCTACCACCCTGGAACCTTATCCTATGACTCTATGCATTTATTATGTATCAAACCATCCCCCTCTTTATACTGCTGTCATTTTAAATGTCAAAGCATCAAATATGGCGAATTTTGGAGGTAGCATATACACATACATATGAACACAGCTTTTCTACCGTACATTTCATACCCTTAATCTTTGCGTGTGTATATACATCCCCCATCTGTTTCTCTCTATATTGTAGTCTGGTTATACTCCCCCTCTGCTTCTCTCATCTGTTATCTTTTTCTCTTGAAAGCAACAGTCTAAGAATTTTAATGGCTTCCTCTATGTGCTCAGAATTTGTGCAAAAATGTTGCAGCATCCTGAAAGATTATCTTATCTAACAGAACTATATTTACTGATGAACATTCAGAACAATGAAAATATATTTGTCTGAACTTTAATTCAAAGTAAAAAATAACAACTTGGCTGCTACATCAATAAACCTTTTACATAAGTAGGTAACTTTGTGAAGCAGTAAATACTCATAACCCATCCTATGTAGAAAAAAAGTATGTGATACACAGAGTTGCTTGCAAGATCTCAACACAAGCTAAAGACAAATCAGAAACAAGTCTAACATTCTTTGATTCAATCTTCAAAAAAAAAACCAGCTTTATAATCTGACTACTACAAATGAGCTTTTGAAAAATGGGGTAATTTACATGTGCTTATAGCATGCTACAAGCCCACACACAATTTTACTTTTTGCTCTAGAATTTGCTTCTTAGCAAGAGTTTTCTGACAAGAAAAAATAAATTTCATGGCTACATAAGAACCAGAACATCTGGAAATTACTTCTGGTGACAGACAAAAAGTAGTTATGCCAAAAGCATCAACCTTTTTTTTTTTTTTTTTTTTAAACCCCCTTTCCTCTTGAAACTTGGAAACTAGTTATCTCCCCCAAAGACAAAAAAAAAAAAAATAAAGTTCGCTTTATATACTTCCCATCTTTATTGCTATTTCTATTTTTACCTTCTTTAGGGCAATAGAGAAGGAGGGCTGCAAAACGCTGTACTTGGGACAAGGCAGCCCCCAGGCCCAGCTTGTGAGCGGTCAGTGCGAATGTGCCCGGTGGTCGCGAGACCAGGGAGGAGAGCAGGGTCTCATCCCCTCAGGCACATCAAGTCAGCAGCCTCTGTGGTCTACACACAATGCAAACAGGTCAAAAAAACATAAACTTAGCCTCTACCAGGGTTTATTCCTTGCTATTTCCCCTTAACAAAAGCTTAGAAAATGAAATCAGAACTTGTCCTTAAATTAAAACAGAACAAAAACCCTACAAGCCAAAACTCTGGCATTGCCGACTTCCCAGGAGAAAGGTGGGCAGAGTCCCACTGCATCCCATGGCTCAGCTCATGGCAGTTCCCATTAAGGTCACACTTGACACTGATACTAGAGCAGAGTTCAGATTTTGTGACACATAACAGACTTTGATGTTCCATACATAAATAAATTCAACAAATCACACCCAAAAACCAAAAATAAATTGCTCCAACAAAAAAAAAAAAGATAAAGTCACTGCATAAAAGTTGGACTTAAAGAAAATTATGCAAGACATTAGATAACATAAATGGAGATATTTATTTAAATACTTATATTTTATCCTCACACTTCAATACATTTTGACACGCAACCTTCAGATTAGGCATTATACAGCAAAGTAAGTTTTTGATTTCTCTTCTTCTTCTTCCTTCCAGTAAGCTTAAATGCAGCCCCTGACACCAAAACAGTCCCAAGGTTCTCAAAGCAGTTTCACAAGGCCAAGGATGCCCTATTTTCTTACAACATTTAGATTCTGCTAGGAAACTCCAAGAGATTTCAACAAGAGCAATAATCCTTCCAATCCTGTATGGCCTGATGGCACAACCCAGAGGTCAGCACTACAGGAGAGATGAGGGAAGAGCTGCCTGGATTTTTGGCTTGGAAGACTGACCATTTAAGAGTGCCTTTATGCTGTGCAACATGGCAAACTCCTCAATTCTACTCCAAATATTTTACAGTATACATACACATGTATACATACACACACACTCATGTAAGTGTGCTTGTGTATGTTTATACACAGCTCCACCAAAAAGATGTCTATCCAGTGTGGCACAGAATAAGAGGGTAAACCCTCCAGGGATGCTAGACCATCCATACAATCACCATTAGCTTAGCCTTTCCCTAAGATTTAAAAACCTGTAATTGAGAACCATGTGAAAAGACAATCAAACTAGGTCTAATTTTATCAGGCTTCAATTAAATCAATCAAGCACTAACTCAGTTCTAAAAAAGCCGTTTTTGTCTGGCTTTACTCTTACTCCATTTTGACTTTTTTTTAAGTAAAAGTGAAATGTAAGACCTAAATTCAGGAAACTTTTGAAACCCTTTATTGTAACAGGCTCCCCTTAGCAAGACCTACACACACACAGTACAGTCTCTTGCTGAACATTGACTGAATAGATGCTTCAAACAAACAAACAAAGGCCCTAGATCTGAAAGCAGGCGGTGTGCTCCGATATGAACAGAAACTGAAGAAACTTTGATTGCCTTTACCGAAAGGAGGAGAGGACCTTTGATCTGCAGGATCAGATATCAGCGTGGTGCAGCCTTATTCATACCAGGAGTCACAGTGCTTTTATTGCAGCCTTTTCTACACTGCTTGCATTGCCCTCCCTAATCAGTAATCAATATTGAATCAAAAACTGTGTCCTTGGAAAGGTGCAGTGAAATAGTCCACTCATTTCTGAAGTATAAATCCTGACAAAACAAAAGGTGGGGAAAAAAAAAAAAAAAAAAATCAATGAGAACTTCTGTACTATTGTACACATTGGCTTCCTGGCAAGCAATACCTGAGCTCTGCAAACACAGCAGTTGTGGAGAGCACTGGAAAATTCAGAGGTGCGGGCACTGCGTTAGTACTCTCTCCTACACCCCACTGTAGGCAGCACATGCACTTGAGAAGACACACAAATGCCTGTGACATGGAATTTGAGACATTAGTGAAAAGTTTTCAGGCAATAGCGACCTAATTTTAAACCCTTACACAAACTACATACAGTAATTACTGTCTGGAATGATACAAGGAATTCAGTCACTAACTGTTACTGCCCAAAATACTAAGCTCAAGTCCAAAAATCAGCAGCATATAACTGCCATATGAATAGCCCTAAAGTGCAAGACAAAGTCAAGGCAAAAGGCATTTGTTTGTGATCCATTCCCTTCTCCAGAGGCATCTCAAGAGCACTCAGAGACTCAGAAGGTTGTTTTGATAACATCTGTCTACCCCCAAGAAATCTTTTTCCTTGGGCAACTTCAAGATGTAGAAGGACAAACTGACATGCAACTGTCTTATGCAAGCATAAAATAAATAAATTCAAAAATTGCAAAGAGTTGCATGGTCCAGTGATTTCTGGACACCATGATCCAGCGTACATGCACAGAGCAGTTATATGGTATAGCATATGCAATCAAGGGAGGGATAAGAGGTGCAATTTATAAAGATGTTTAATCTCAGGCCTCTGCACGATTTTCAGTCTGGGCTACCTAAGAAACAGCTCACCTAGAACTGAACAGCTTCTCCAGGTTCCAAACAGAGGATTGATTCCCAGCAACTTGGTAACTCCCATCTAGGGCTTATAATTAAAGTCCTACTTCATTCTGCAAAATGCAGTGGATCTGGCATGGTATTTTTCATGCTTTTAGAAGATAACGAGTAGGAATTGACACAGAAAAGAAATATATGAGAAGAGTCAAAGACGAAAGTTCTCAGGATTACTTACTGATTGGCAGGTGACCTCCTAAGAATCTCACTGCTACAGTTCTCCTCGTGTGAACGTCAGCAGGGAGAGTTTGGATAACGCTGACTGCTTTTGAAACGTCTTGCCCAGCAAAAGCATCATACAGGAAAAAGGTATTAGGCATAAAAGCCAAAGCTACTTGTGATAAATACGCAGTACAGAATGTGCACGTGGTGGAACCCTGTGCTTTTCTGTAGGGCTGTCACACAACTTCTGAGATACTAAAATTGAAAGAAGCTGGACTTGTGCAGCAGTTTTAAGATCTTAAGTAATGATCATTTTCATACCAGTTACACAGTAACATCTTGCAAACTTCAGCAATGCTGCAACATTTGAAGATCAAATTAATTTTAAAAAGTAACAGTCAGCTGCTGATATATTAATATACTTAAAACTAAATGTATATGACTTTTTAAATTAATTCTATTAACATTTGCAGTCTTGATTTCTGTTCTTTCTGTGAAATACTCTTGTCCACAGATACTATCATTATAAGAACAAATCTTGAATAATTAATGCCTTTTTTCTTCTTTTCTTTCTTTTTTTCCTTTTTAAAGCAGACTACCTCTAATTCTTCCTGCTCCAAAATAAAACAAATAACAAACCATTGCTTATATACTTGAAAAAAATTATTGTTCAAGTTTGGCAAACTGGAAGATTGTTGGCAAGTGCAAAGGAATGCAATCCCTGCAAGAGGCTGGCAGGACTACAACAAACACCTTTGCTTTTTGTCAGGCCCATTGACATGTTGCAATATTTGTAGCATCTAAAAATCAACATGCAAGAGAAAGCTTCTTAACAGTAACACCCTTACCATCCGTAATCCTGCAAACGGACCCAGCGTCCAGCCTCACAGGACGAAAGCTTATTAGTGAAAACACCTTTTTATTGCCCCTAAGCTACTGAGGCCAGATTAAAGTTTCATGATGTGGCTACTCTGCTGATGAGTCTCCAGGGCCTGTCGGTTCCTGCCAGACCAATCTAAGCTGCAAAGCAACAGAAGCACTAAGAGAATATGGAAGGAGCTGTACTGGGGCACAGCAACAATGCCGCCTTCTTCAAAGGATGCGGCAGGAGCAGCCGGAGCCTGTGATGTTCCTCACACACTGCTTGAGTTGCCTGGCCCCGAGAGCTCTCAGAAAAACCCGGTGCCTTCCCAGGTGGGATTACAAGTTACACACACGCCGCTCGCTTCTGTACCTGTGGCTCAGGGTGCTCAGCAACTGCACCTTGACAATGCAGCACCACAGCCACTAAAGCAGAAAAATATTATGGCTTAAAACAAATGAGGCAAAACAAACCCAAAACAAAAATAGACCTGAGTACAACCAAAACAAACTAACACTTAGAAAATATTTACTGAGGAGTTGCTGGTTTCTGGGAACGTCTGCAAACAGGCTCAACAGGGCAGATTTTGTCCCTCTGCGCATCTTTGTCCTTCATTGCCCACAAATTCAGAACTCGAGTAAAAAGTAACCATGACTTTGGTTAAACAGTTACACGCAGCATTTCAAAAACACACTGAATCCTCTGCAGCCCAAAGCCTTCTACAGAACAAAAACTGCTATTTACCATTTTGCTTCACATCTCCTTTTCCC
>VZSV01000033.1:2254299-2296326 GCA_013398735.1 Nothocercus julius
CCTCACGCGGGGTGGGGAGCCGCCTGGGACGGCTAAACGCGCCCTCCCTCCGCCAGGATCGCTCGAGCCCCTATATCCGGGGTCGTGCCTCGCTACAAAAGTGACTACGCGAGCGGCTCCTAATAAAATGCCGTTAGGATGCGCTGTTTGAGCCACGGCCACCTAGGGACGCTGCCCCTGAGCCCGCTTCTTCAGCGAGCGGAGAAAAGCAAAGGATCGCTGCACTTTCAGTGCCAGACGCGTATCCATAGCGCTGTGGAACGACAGGCGAGGGCAAAACTTCCTACGAGGAGGGAATCGCCGCGTGGATCGGAGCGTCGCGGCAGAGCCGCGGGCTGTTGTTCGCGGTCACCTCAGCGAGCGCAGGCAAATCGCAGTGCCAGGACGGCGGGCCGAGGGGAGCGCTGTCCAAAATGAACCACTTAGGGACAATACGGACTACCCGGGATGAGAACGCACGGTAATGCGACTACAGCGGGTTTTGTTCTGCTGCCTTCAGTGCTCTGCTCCCCAAGGAGATGTGTCCTACGTGTATCTGTGTCTCTAAATACGAGACACAAAATTCAGAGCAAATACAGCCTCTGAAGCAGGGGGAAAAAGATGCCACATGAAAGATGCAGGGCAGCCCAGTGGGGAGGGAAGGCATTTAAGAGAGCAGATTATTAGGTTTTTTTTTTTTTTTTTTTTTTTTTAAACTTAAAAGCAACTAAATGCTTTAAAACAACTCCTCAGAGGGCTGACTGATCAGGGTCTCCTACTAAGAGTTACTTACTGACTAAAATTCAGTAATATTTTTATTACATCTCAGTCTGAATTGCCTGACCTAGAAATAGCCTGTTCCAATTTCTCCCAATGCATTTCAGTGGGAAATTAGGAGATAATAGTTTTTTCCTTAAAAATAAAAGCATTTTTGAAAAGAAGCAGTTTTCAAACATCAAGTATGCTGAGGTGATTTTACAAATACTAATATTTTATGAGAAGTTTGAGTTTGAAAGTAGACAACAACTCAGAGTTAAAGCCAGAGAGATGTTCAGATAACCTAGTCCGACACACACTACAAGGAAAACCAGATAAGATGTAGTCTTGACCCCCACACTATTTTGGGTCAAGTTAAGACAGCTCTTCCCAAAAGATAGCTTTAAAAGGAGTTAGGCTGCTGCTTTCCGTGCTTGCTGTCTTTCTTCTCCTGTTAAACACTCATGCTCCCATATAGATACACCTGTCTTCAACACCATGCAGTTGCTGCTGGGCTTTACATCACTGCATAAAACATCTCAAGAAACAAGTCCTATTCTGCTCTAGAGCTCTGCTGCATGGTCAGCTCTTCACACCAGCCAGGAACACTACCTGGAAAACATAGGCCTGTTTTTGTTGTCAAGACTAAGGCTTAGCACTCACCATCCTACAAGTGACATACCTCCTTCTCCCCAGTGAAGAGCAAGAGATTCTCTTCCTGTAGCTTAAGCAAGTCAGCCATCCCTGGTTCAAGGGCCCCAGCTTTCCTTTTTCAGCCCTGTTATTTCCTGCAGCTGCTATGTTGACAGCTGCTTGTTATTTGTTAATCAGGGTAACCCTTTCTTTGCTGGAGAGCTATCTAAACCTCATCACTTTTTGTCTGTGAGGAGGAGTTAAAGGATTCCAGGAAGGATGGTGGTTAAAACAGTGAGCAATTCATTTAGTCCATTCTTGTCTTCTCCAGGAAAACTTAAGGGAAAAAAACACAGCTGGGAGCAAGCCATGGCAGAGATCACTTGTTCTCATTTACTTTCTGCTTGTTGTTCCCACCATACAGTGTCTGGGTAACTTTAATTGGGAACTAGTTATTTACTAATTCATTGCCTTTTTGGCAGTAGCTACTTGCATTAACCACTTAGCTTGGGGATCAGCTGAGCAGCTTCAGAAATCTGCACAAAACTAGTAGCTGCCACTTTTTCTGGCCAATATTTTGAAAGGACAGAGACATTTTTTGGTACACAGCACAGTTGGGAACCTGGGACCCTGATGTATAATTCTTGTCTTCATGGTAAACTAAACCTTGCTAAGTAAAACTGCAGTTTTTGATCTGCTCAAGGCTCTCACAGAACTGAGGTATGTGTAATTTTTGGTCAAGCCTGTATGTCTGAAAATCTGCTTAACTGATGAAGAAATAAGAGTCTTCAAGCACTTGTCTTTTGGATTGGCACATGCTTTTCACGCACGCTTTGTGTGAAAACTAGAAAGAAAAGGATTGAATAATAACAGTGTTCTTCGGTTGAGTCTTGGCAGTGACATTAGACTGAACAGTAATTCAAAAGAATTAAAATGCATCTCCACCTAGCAGAGTAGCAAAAAGTGGAATGAAGTAGGCAAAGATGGAGCTACTCAAGTGAGACTGCCTGCTTAGCTTACAGATCCCTTCACCATATTTTTCATCCTAAGTGGATAAAAGAACAAATGTATTACAAGCCATATTTAATAAAAGGGCAAATGAGGAAATCCTCTGAACTAGAGCATAGTGTTGGAGCCCTCATTATCAGGGTAATTGCATGCACTAGAGCAGTAGCTGGAGTCACATATAAAGATGAGATTTTGTTTTCTACACAAGTGCAGAATTGGTACAGCAGCCCTATCAGAGCAATCATTTAAGTTCTTGCTGGAAATGTTTTTCATTTGCAAATCAGCAGACAAATTCACCAGATGTTTTGAGTGGAGTGGCTAGGAAATATATAGACTACAGTTTAATCATTTTGGAGATTCACCACCTTCTTCCAATGTCAGCTTGCACTGCCAGTTTGATTGTCAGCAGTAGGAGTTCTTGACATGCTGCATCCTATTTTCCCTGAGAATTTCTTTTAACAGTTCATTACCTTGTCTAACCTGTGTTGTCAAACATAGGCAACAGTTCGCTGGGATATCTTTTTATTCCATGAGGTCAGAGGAGAAAAAGTTTGGCTAAAAAGAGAGGGAACTTAAAATGTCGAAAGTCATAGTTTTGTGGATGAGGCATCTGATCACTTAAGGAATGAGGCTGTGGTGACAGGAGGAGGGAGAGCTGCAGGAGTAGTGGAGAAATGAACTATAATTTCTGTGTTGTTTCACTAACACAATAAGGACTGCGGTTTTTGTCACTGTAGTACATATATCCATGCTTACAGCCACACTTCTTTTATTGTACCAATTCCATCTCAGCTTTGACTTCTTTAATCCATGCTCTTGGAGCCTCCCACCTGAACTTCACGCCTCTGTTCCTCAGCACATCCATTACTCTACTCCCATCCATCACCTCTCCACTTTGTGACTGCAGTGCCGGTAACACTGTCCATCACTCTGCAGTGTTGTCCCTATGCATCAACCTTCTTCCTCATCGTTCAGTCCTCTCCTTCAAACGTCCTTCCACTAGGATAGATTTGAGACACTGTAACGCACATTAGTGACACTTTGGTAGGTGTCCCTAATTTGTGCCTGTGCTGTTCACTTTGTATATGATTTAGGCTACAAGCTCTTGCCAGTAATCGCTGCAAGCACGCTCCTTAGGTCAGCTGGGTTGTGTTGTTTCATTCCTCAGCCCTAGGTTAATTCCTTACTCCCCGTGGATAGATGTCAATTGGAGGGAAGCCCTTAGACTAGTGGGAGCCTTTCCTCGTACTGCAGATGAGAAGCCCAGGCAGCAAAACCCACATCGGGTCTCCCCGATGCAGCTGCTTGGGCCACAAATAGTGCAAACTGCAGCACCCTCTGAAGAGCTGTGTTTTCAGGCACAACTGTCACCTGGACAGCCAGAAGTTGGAACTGTCTATCCCCCACGCCAACTGTCTTGTTTGCTCACAGTGCCGAGGAGCCAGAGGCTCAGAGGACTCGGTCTAGGGGTGAGGGTCCAGCTGGGATCATGGTGATCCAGGGGGTTGTCCCTCCAATTAGGCTGTTCTGCATGAAACACTCTCTAGCCCACACTGGAGCGCAGCAGCTCTGCCTCTCAGAGCCAATTAACAATTATTTAGCATGAGGGAAACAGCTTCAGCATCAGGAGCCTGGACCCTAATGGCCAGGTGTTTCAGAGTGTTCACCCAGACGTGCAAAAGGCAGTTTCAGGTTCCTTGCAGAAAAAGAGAATGGAATTCCACTCTGCCTCCCACATCAAAACAACACCAAGCCACCCACTTGAGGCCTCAGGTGCAGCAGGGCTCTCCTTGCTCCCGGACTTTGTGCAGGATGGTACCGGGTTGGGCTCTCCAGGGAGCCGCAGGACGGGAGCGCCTGCCCTCCCAGCACCGCTGGGGCACGCGCTTTGGATATGGGGAGCTTCTCGGCCAAGACTTTTTCCAGACTTTCTTACCTCCTCTGTGCTTGTCAATGGAATAGATAGTTTTTCAGGCTGCCTTGACAGTACACCTTCCCTTCCTTCTGCTTCCTAGAAAGAAAGCAAATGGAAAAGCCTATACTGGTTATTTGTCTTTTTTTTTTTTTTTTTTTTTTTTTTTAAAACAAATACTACAAATTTAACACATGCAGATTAATACTGCAATTGCTAGGTTTTATTGTTTCACACATAAATTTTACAATTTAAGATTTAATTAATTATTATTATCTGCTTCCTTCCAATGCCCATAACTCATAAAGGGGAGCCAGCATTTTTTGTTAAAACTGTTTTCTCTGGTTTGTACCATCACAATTTATTGTACATCTAATAAATTCTTCTTGCCTGCTATCTGAGAAAGATTTCTTTCTAAATCCTGATACAATTTCATTTGTAACTGAGATGAAAAATGAGTTACTTCGTGGTAATGTATGCCCACATTACCACAGTTAGAGTTGGACATGTCATGTTTTCTACTTGAAGGTGAGTGCTTGCAGGGTTCGTGTGCTCGCTAAGTTCAGAGAGCTTGAGCGCAGCTCTTCAGCACTGTGCTGAAAGGAAGGGCACTCAGCAGGCCAAGGTGATTTGCAATGCTTGTTTGCACGGTAATCCTAAGCTTTTGCTTTTTAGTTTAGTTTTACTTCCAAGAAAGCTCAATAGATTGTCTCGCAGGACTGGATTTTGTTTTAGTAGTGAAAAACCTAGTATTTGGGAGATTGCGTAGTTATAAGTATTACTGAGAATTTCATAAACCAATCACACTGCTTTTCCACAAGAAATGGAACTGCTTATGACATGCAGTAGCTCTCCAAAACATTAAAGGGAAAATGAAAAAGTGTCTCTTATTTTGGAGAACTGTTTAAATTGGGTCCAAATCCTTTTTCCCCAAGATTAATTTATAACTATCTATGTTATTTCAGTTTGAAAAGTGAAGAGACCAAATCAGCAGGGTAACAGTCCAACAACTTGCTTATAGATTATTTTGCTTTTATGTTGTCAGGGCAATTTCTTCCCTCTCAGTTCTGATGTCTATTAGCATTGTAGACGTCCAATAAAAATGAAAGCTTGTTTATTTTTAAAAGGAAGAGATTTGCATACTGAACATGTCCACATTATCCTCCCACAAATTCTGGAATGAGATCCTCCCCTCAGCTAGATGAAAAATAATTGTTTCTTGAATTTATAAAAATATAAAAGTGATAGTGTGCCTGTTAGGGACCTTAGTTAAATTTTCACGTGATCTTGGCTTCACATTTTACATGCCAATAAATTAAATCCTGCAATAATACAGACCACAAATCCAGTGAAAACCAATGGCCATTTATTCACTTTCTTAAATGTAAGTAGCATATTTGAACTCTGTCTGTGGTTTGCATAATGTAATTAGTAGTGTATTTATCAAATGCAAAGTCTTGATACTTCTTAAAGTGCAGCCATGTTTCTAAGATTATGGAAATTAATAGTGCATGTTATGGACCAGTGCATCTGAGTATTACACAGATGAATGTCCTTGGGTTCTTCCACTAGTAGCAAATGTTTATTGCATACAGGTAAAACTAATTCACTGGAAAGTACATACTTGCTGAATAGAACATGATTTTCTGATTTAGAAAGTGTGGATTTCAAGGTATCACATGTGGCAAAATTATTAATATCTACTGAAAAAAATAGCAGAGACAGAGTGAAAAACAACAACCCAAATACAGTAATCTTAAAAAAAAGTTCTTACAGTGATCTCTCACTAATAAAGCAATTTTGCAAAGCCTGGGTTTAACCATGTACCTCTTTATGCCTTAGAATCAAAAAGACTTAGTTTGTAATGTTGAACAGAGCAGAACATCAACGCTCTTAAAGACAAGGCAGGAGCTTAAGTCTGCTCCTATTGAAGTGACATGACAGCCCATGGAAAAGGAATATCACAGATTCAAGCAAGTTAAACCAAAGGCAGGGTTGCTAATATCTGGATGGAAATAACACAGAAGCACGTTTTATCACATTAGAAGCCAAGATAATCAGGGAGGCAGCTTCATTTTGTTCATATTTCTGATAATATTAGTGGATTGTTAGAAAAAAAACACACTTTTAAACATGTCAGTTTTGAGGCTTTGTTTCCTATAAGTTAGCAGATTGCTGTTCCTTGATCAATTAATTAGCATCAAAATTGATAAGACTTGTGTTCCAGTGGGATATCTGTAGGAAAACAATTGTTATGAATGTTTCAGTCATATAAATTATGCTAAAATAAGATTTGTTGTGAATAAGCAGTGACAGAATGCATTCTTTGGCATTGAAAGAATTTCAGAATGTACCCTGACATTTTAACTAGATAGTTTACGAACATAATTGCAGGTGGTCATAGAAACAATACCAGATTAAAGGGAAAATGAAACTTCTGAGAATATTTTTGATGAAGACACATTTTTAGACTATTGTTTTACATTCCTGGAATCTTTAGCTAAGAAAAAGAAAAGTCCATCATAATTATAATATTGCAATTATTACAATAGAACACTATTAGATTCCTTTTTTTTCTTTTTGTCTTGAAAATTTTAGCAGGAATGTAAAGCAGTTGAACTTTCTATATTCAGAGTGGAAATGAGAATGGTGTTGAGGAATGAAAGCATTTAGTAGAAATATACTTTGGAAAGATAGGTACTTTACTAAAGTACGTTGTCCTTTAAATGTAAATGGTACTTTAGTACTATCAAAGCAAAATATTTATCAGAAATGAGTTTACTAGAGATCAATATCACACCCTCATAGAGTAGTTTTGACCACCTGATTTTTGAATATATAGGTGTATTCTAATCTATAGATGAATATATCTGTAGATATATAGATTCCTATCCAGGGAAATGTAGGCATAAGAGACTATGAATTGTTGTCATTTGTACAGCTGCAGAAATTATTTTATAATTGTCTAAGAGTTATTTCTGATAGCTGAGGAGCTTCTTGAATTTGGAATAGGTGTTTTTTTATCATTATTTCTTTTAGTTTTCAGAAACATTAACTTCTGTGATATGGAAACTTTTTTTTTTTTTTTTTTCTTCTCTTTGCTTCTTCAGTCACACTATGCTGAAATCATTCTACAGTCTCATGATTTTGTAGTAAAGAACACTGTACAGCATGGCATTATCATCCACAAGTCATCTGCAATTTTTAATCTTATTTTTCTGAGACACCAAAACTTCTCCTAATTGCATTTAAACATTTTTTTTTTCAGTACCACCAGTCTCTGTTAACAACTTTCCCTCTATGAATTCTTTTATAATTTTTAAAGTACCTGGAAGTGATACTATGAAATTAGAAAGCTCCCAAGATTCTCTCATAAATATGTGGGGAGTCTGCGCTTTGTCAAGCACAGAGCTTTGGAAACTGTCAAGTTTCCAAGTCCAGGTTTAATACTCCTGAGCAGAGCTGGTGCAAGGAATTTTAGGAAGTCTCCTGCTCTATAGAAGTACCACACTTAAAATGTGAAAGCGTCATTCACTTGCCAGTCACACACACACAAGTAGTAAGTACCCACTGCATTTCATTACACTTTTTTAGTCTTTTTGGTTTGTACTCAATCTAAAAAGGGAAACACTAGAATATCTAGAAACTTTTGATTAGGTATATGCATTTTCTTTTCAGATATTCACGGCATATCACTGCCTTTTAAGTTCCGCATCTTTGTCAACGTTTGTCTTCTTTTCAGAAATATTTGGTATCCGTTTTGACTTTAATTAATGACAATCTTTTATGGAGTGGACATCTGTAAATAGTGGCTTTTAAGAAAAGAAAGGTCAGATAGTGAATATTTTATTGCACACGTTGCACTCTGAGGACTGTTTTGTCAATGTCTGACTCGTTCTAGTGCTCATAAATCAGAAACACTAAGCATGGGAATATAGCAAAAGCTGATTAAGACACTCAGCTGTGAAGCTTGACTATACAATTAAAAAAAAAAAAATGCCAAAAATATTTAACAAACTATTGAAGCCAAGATTAACACCCTCCACATTAAATCAAGCAGTTGATCCTATCTCATTCTCCACTAACTTTCCTAAAGCGCCCACGTGACACGTGTGGATAGCAAAAGAGAAGCAGTTTTTTTCAGTTATCTTTAGAGAGAGTAAGATCGGATCACATGTCACACACTTCTAAGTGATGCGGTGCTGCACTAGCACATTCATTTCCCAAAGACAAGGCTTTGCCACAAAAGTGTGTCCGTAACAGAAGTTGTTAAATAAATACACAGTAATGAATGGTCCTGTGTGAGAAGAACAGCCGTTTGCCCGGGGTCCTCCAGGCTTGCTTTCTACAGCAGAAGGACAGGTACTATTGTGCAGTATACCTGCATGTGCCGAGTGAATAAGGAATATTTGTGGAGCATATTTTCAAGAGGCTTTCTAATTTCATATTCCTGCTTTCTTACTCACTAGGCTTAAAAAGTAGCAGGCTTATTGCCTCAATGCAGAGGAGGTAAAACTGCCTTATTTTCTAATATCTGTGCCTGGATATAGCAGACTCAAACTTTATCTTTCTCAAATCATCTTCCTGATTAGCACTGCCCTCTTAAGTCAAATACATACAGAGCAAGTAGTTTGAAGAATTCTTCCTTTAACAAGATTTCTTACCTATCTTGAAGTCAAACCTTAGTTACACCTTCGCTTCCCATCTTGCTGGCACCCCAGTCCTGAGGGTGGTGTCCTTGCTTTTCAGGTAGAAAAGCAGACTCAGCTGCTTTTGTGTTCGTCCGCATCGGGAACAGTCCTTCAGGCCTCTCCAAAATCTTCCTGAAGAAGGTCTTTTCCTCAATCTTTCCCAGGTTCTGTCAGTTCAACTCATTATCAGACCTTGGCACTTTCCAGAGCTTGTTTTTATACCTTATAAAAAGGCATTTAAACCAGGAACCCTTCAAAAAAGGTCATGACGAACACCACATCTTACATGCCATCCTGGCCATTTTCCTTCGTCTTTTGTATTCTGTCCCTGATTCCAGACCCCAGAAAAAGTCTCATGGATTCTCATGTGCTTCTTCTGTAGACTCTTGAAGAAAGGACATGTCTGTCCTTTTTTTTTTTTTTTTTAAAGGTTTCCCTAACAAGTAGCTTTTCTTCTACAAGCATTACAAAGGTTCTGCTTTCTCCTTATTTTTTCCCCTCTGAAATCATAGTAAATCCAGCAACAGCTGGGAAAAAGTTAGGATGCGCCTCAGCTGTTTGCTAAAGCCCCATTTTTGTGGGCCAGCTCTCTGCCAGTAAATGACTGAAATACCATCAAAACCCCCCCCAAATCCTCAGTCATCTGTCAATCAGCTCCTCATTGTCAACTCTTTGATTCTTGTCTTGTTTAATCTCAGTATACCCTGCTGTAACTACTAAATGTGAAGAAATTTAAGTCAGACCTGCAAATAAAATATTGCAATCCCTCCTTCAAAGAGTCAGGGAGGAAAGAGTAATTTAAGTATATCATATAAAATTTTGTTCCTTTTTTACACTAATTCTTCTGTAAAACTTGCCTGTTCTTTCATAATATTTTTAATTCATGTTTTGAAACAAGGCTGAGCTTTGCTAATGCTTGCTGAGGCTTCCAGATTTGTTTATTTCTTTAATTTGGAATAGGATGAAGGGCATTCAGGGCTCTGAGCACGGTAAGAGAGGGCTTTTTTATTGTCCAGTTCCCTCTAGAATAGTTTGCCTTTTTCTCTGCTCTTGGTTTTCATTAGCATGTAACAGAAGACTGGGAATTTCTGCAGCTGTATCACTCTGATAAAAATGAAATGTAAATCATAAATACATAGAAGACATGATGAAATGAGCAATCTCAGTATGAAGCACCCAAGCTTCTTCTCTTTCAGTGCACTCATCTCTAACACTAGCAACCCTGTTAGACTGTGCAGACAGCCAGATATGATGATGAGGGGAAGTATTCAGTGTTTTCAGTTGCTGGTAAAGTCAACAGCAGCCAAGGGAGACTGAAGCAAGTCTATGAAAACTTGTAAGATCAGGCCCTGATATCGCCAGTGATTATATTCAGCACATGGGTTCCAAATCCATAACAAAATCAAAGACATTTGTTTGAGGTATTTATAGAGCGTCTGTGTGAATAACCATCTGTGCTCTGATTGAAACATACACATAGTTTAGACTGTATCAAAACCAATTCTATGCATTAAAATAGTAACTATATTATATGTGAATGTTTTACTGCTAGTAACTGTGTTGACCTTTTTACATGCAAAGGTAAATTTTAAACTGCAAAATTTGAAAAGTAGCAAAAGGAATAATGTGACTAGTCTGTTCACTTCAAAAGGGCTTTGGTCTTTGAAGTTCAGGAACGATGTTTGAATGCTGTAGGCCCTTCAAAAGTGTGTTTGCTTAGCGTCTGGATTCAGCCACCTGCCTGCCTTAGAGGTTGTAAGTAGCTTTTGGGCTTATTTGGGAATGTAAAGGTAAGACCACGCTGAAGAACTTTGCCATGCTTTCACTTGTCATGTAATTCTATTTCAGAGTTAGTTTTATATCTTTTGGGGGGTGATGGTATTCAGTACAAATACTAGCAAAATATTCAAATGCAGCTGACTACAGTGTGAGGTTAATTGCACCGAGGAAACTTGTGTTTGTTCAGTTTGCTAACTTCATCTTTTTCATGGATCAGTATGTTATGTATGCTCAAAATGCTGAGATTAGCAATCAAAATGAAAAGATGAGAAGCAGTAGGCTATAATGGGATTAATGCAAAAAAATATGTATAATGGTCACTTATTTATTGAACTTACTCCTTAGGAACAATTACTGAACAGCAAGTTTTTGGAAGCTGGTTATGCTTGTTCGAGATAGTGGGAAATTGAAGTTTCTGATACTGTTTCACAAGATTAATTTTCTTTAGTGATAACCTGGGGAATTCTTTAAATTACCTCTTCTTAGTTGATGTAGCACCATCTGCCACATCTGCAAAGATCATTATTTTTGGGAGCAGCTGTGTTCTTTTGATTAAGTCTTGAGTCATCAAGGTCAGTATTTTTGAAATGGGAAAATAGAAGCTATTGTTTTGCATTTTGGTTTGTAATAAATGATGTGTGTTTGTAACAGTCAGTGCCATAAACTTCATAGCTGTCATCTTCTAATTTCCAAGAAATTTGCTTTCATTTGAAGGAAAGCTGTATAGCTACGTATAGGAATAAAAGCATCAGTCATAATTCACTTATTGGTAAGACAGCAGCTGGTGGCCAATAAGCTACTCTAGAGACTCCTCTGTTAATAGAAATATTATCCTGCTAATGGCAAACTCCCATCCCTGGATCATAGCCTGGGTTTCCAGCTTCAATTTAAAAAGGTCAGTTGTAAATTACTATCTGTCACCAAAGCAAAATAGAAATTCCAAGAGAAAGTACATGTCATATTCTCCCACAAGATCCAGAACATTTTTAATAGATATTACTGAAGATTTGCATCTAGTAATCACTGTACTATCTATAGTCCCCAAATGAACCTCCATGTACAAGAGATGCCATGTTAAGCCTACGGCCTCCTGTAGCTCTAAATCAGGGAGCTGTCACTGATCAGATGGGCACATCTTAATCAGGTGAGCGCTCTCCATCACAGAATAAAAAGAGGGAATTAGGACCTGAAATCTTCACAGCTTATCTTGTGGTACTGAAAAGACTCCCATCTGCTTCAGACATCGTGAAAAGTAAACTCATAAACGCTGTACGTGCCGTAGTAACGAGCGTAGTGCATGAAGGCAGAGCGATTGTTTGCTGGTGACATCTCTCTGCTGCAGTTTCTCTCAGCTTCCTGGTGCTGAAGAGCTAATGAGAGCAGGCAGCTTGTGGAAGACAGGACAGCTTTTCCCTGGGGAGTTAATGAAAAGTGGGTTTATCTTGCTGACTTGGCTGCAGAGCGAAGGTGGCAGGGCTGAAAGGCTTGAGGAGGCTCTCTCTTTAGAGGTCACATGCATGTTGAAAGCTACTGGTTAGAAGGGAGCCCAGAAAATAAAGGGAAGAGCAAAATTGGATCTTATTGTAAGATGAGATAACTGTAAAACAGCTGGTGAAAAGCCAGAGGTAAGTTCCTTCTTGACTGAAAGAGCTGTGCACCTGAAGATATCCGGGCAGAATCTGACACATGACGCTTGCTTGCGTTGTGAAGGACTCAGGTTGTAGAGTCCTTGTGACACTGGATGCCCAACCTGAAGATGATCAGTTGGGTGCCCTTTTTCCACCAGCGCTGCCTATCTATTACACATGATACCTGGAGGGGTTTGAGCGGCCAGCCATCAGTGGTGCTCAACATATGGGTATGTGTGCTTCTCTGCGCTTCTGGGGATTGCATAGCCATAAACGCACTGAAAAACAAGCTATGGAGTTTCCAAATATATCTCTCATAATTCAGTGTTTCTTGGTTAAAATTACTGCGCTTTCAGTGTCTGCTGAATTCTGATTGGGTGAGTGTGTCTGCAAAGAAGGTTGGAGTTTGTACTGGTCGTGCTGCCCTTGGTTTGAATTGCAGGCAGTGTGAGAATAAAGGTTCCGATCTACGTTTACAGAGCAGGAACCATGAACCTTAACATACAACAGAAGTTCTGTCAGTGTTGCAGATAATCCTGAATGTATTGCATGTGCTGGGAAACCGAATTGCTGAATTTGCCTGAGCTCTGAGTAGCCAGTTTGATGTGAAATGCAGCTCTGAGGATTGGGATAGCTGGCAACAGAACTTATGTTTACCAGATTTCAGTAACTTCATTGGTAATTGTTCATAGTTGCCTGAACTTCAGTCTGAGATGTGGCCTTTTCTCATTCAAAACATATAATGGCCTCATATATTTATTTCACTCATCGCATTCCTTTGACTAGCCTTTCCATACTTAGAATTCAAAAGTAGTTTTAGTAGTTTAGAAAAGTAGTTCAAAAGAGAACAGATTTTAAAGGATCAAGCAGATATTACAGATTTTTTTGCCTTACTTATCATTGGAAAGTCTGCTCTACTGATCTGTGTTACACTCTACTGAACTATTGTCCAGAGATAACACAAATTTGTTTATACTCCAGAACATGATTCCCTAAATATATTTCCAAGCTATTAATTAATTTATTATTCTACTTGGACTGTTTAATTGAAGTCCAAAGAGACCTTCAATTAGTAGTCGCGCTTTTAGGCTCACCAACACTTTCTCCGCTACGGGTTCGGTTACCTGCCCACATTGTAAATGATAGCAAACAGTTATTATCTACCTATCGAATCCCTGCAGGGCAGAGCAGTGGCAAATCCACTCAGTCTTCCTCTCGGTGAAGAGCAGGAAAAAATAACAGACCTTACACTTCAACCTGAAGGCCAGACTTGATTTGTAGCTTGCCATTAGATTGCAGAAGTGACACATCTTATGAAAAGAGGCAGTGCACAGCTTCGTTAGGGAGTACCGAGTTGTACCTAGTGCAGAGCCTAAATGTGGGCTTGTCAATTCACTTATACAGCATTTGACCTGAGCCTGATGCTCTTATTTTTAGTAAAGGTATAAAACCAGGATGACTTCATATATTCAGTGTCCCCCATTCCATTAAGGAACAGGGTATGACCTGTAAAAGTGTTGTTTTACCTTGTCAAATGTCAGAGAAATTACTGCCCTGAAATGTTCACATTTGTCTATGTAATCTGATCTCTTAGCAAGGGAACAGTATTTTGTGGGCAGCCCCTTCCCTTCTAGACGGAGAGGATGCTGATATCTTAGAGAGTATTAAGTGGTATCACACTTTTCAAGTAAACCCAGTATGCCACTGTCATTTGTACATCCGTATTCAAACCTCCCGTGCATTTCATAATGCATTTCCTTCCATGAAATTAATAGGTGCTAAGTTACTTTTATCTTTTCCACTTACTGTTCCAGAACCTATAGTTTTTTTTGTTTTTTTTTTTAAGTAATTATGGAATAGCACCTCACCTATTGCCTAGTGGGAGGCGTATCCTAAACAATATCAAGTAAAATATGCATATATGTATCCTTGGGGCAAGAACAGCCTTGGTAAGTTTGATTGTGGATTTGGGCAAATAGCTGAGGGTAGCCTCCTCTTAAAACACTGGCTCCAGGGAAGCTGTATTTTGAAAATACATTTTACGTTCTAATTGGGTCATATTAGGAAATTGCACTTGAAATTGAACTTGTTATCCACCTTGAGCTGATGAGAGATTATTAGTTAAGCCTTGGTAACTGGATCACTTGCTATGGTCTCTCACCATGTGTTCCACGTCTTCTCATAGATGACTTGCAGTACTAAAAGCGCTCTACAGAGCCAGCATGGCCCACAGAAGCAGATGGTGAAGGATGCTCCTTTCCCTAGCGCGTTTCTGGAAAAAACAGGCCTTTAGCCCTGTGCGGCCTTTAATTGGTCTCACAACATATCTAGAGAAAAAAAGCTTCAGTAAGCTTGCTACAGTTCGGTTATTATGTAGCGGGAGATCTTAGAAGACTGGCCTAAATTATTCCTGAAGTAATCTGTGGAGTGCTAGCAGCTGCACATGCAAATACCTTGCCCAGGGAAGCTGGGTTTTATGTTTTTTTTTCTTTTGCATCTGTACAGTCCCCATGTAAATATAGCTCAGCTGTGTATAACTGACTCACAAAGCTGAGTACGTGCATGACTTAGCTTTGCTCTAACCCTGCAATATATCAGGTATCCTGCCTGAATTAGGGAATTCAGCTACTCTTTTTTACATTTTAATGACTGCTCCATAACTTGTCCCATCCAGGCAGATAATAATGAGGACGAACTACAGCAGGCATTTCCTTACATGCTGTCTACCAAGCTGAATTAATGCAGCGAGTATTTCATTTGCTGCTTCAAGCCGCTTACTTACGCAAAGAAGCTAGTCCTGTGCTTTACTGTATCGTTCAAGGTAGGCAGACGTAATTGTAGGCAGCTAAGTACTAGCCTTCGGTCTTCAAAAGGCTTTGGAGTGCTATTTCGTATTCAGTGTATGACAGCCCAGGACAGTAGTCTTCCAAAAAGGGGGTATCAATGTAATAAATAGAATAGTAATGTCAGCAAGGAGACTATAGAGAACTTCTTGTAATCTAGGTTAATTTACATCTCTCTACTGAACTGCATTTTTGGTATCATTTCAGTAATTTATGTAGCTGAGTCACTGAAAAGGTGTTTTTTTTGGATTTCCTTTCTTTTCTTGTTCTTTTTCTTCAGCAACTTTGAATCTCCACTGATGTATGAAGTTCCAGAGCACCAAGGCAACAGCACAGACAGTTTGGGAAGCAGCTTGGGAAGCTCTGTGACAGCATGTAAGAAGGTAACTTCAAGTTTATTTTGCTTTCAAAGCTAGATATATCCCAGGTTGTAGCTCTGCTTCTTAACATGTGCATTTATTGGGAATACAAAATTAAACTAATACCTTAAAAAAATAAGGATTGATACAGAAGAATAAAGTCTGGGTTCTGCTACAGTATCTTGCAACTACATGGACTCTGCTTGTCTGGCACCAAAATATATTTTATACATCTGAGAGCTAATCTTTGCCTGAACATTACTATTTTTCTTTATCTGAAAAATAGGAAATACAAGTAGTACTTAGCATGAGTATCTTCAGGACTGCTCTTTATCAGGCTGCAAGTTTATGGAATCCAGCCTGAAGGTTCAGAACTTTGCGTCTCTCAGTTCAACATGATGTAGCATCCTGCATGAAATGGAGCTTTTCTGCCTTCCCTAGTATCCGACTAGATTGCTTTCAGCAACCTAGAAGGTAATATAGTTGGACTGGTTTTGTTTTTATTGCCTCAAGGGGTTTTTCTGTAGTTACTTAGTTTAGAGGACATGCAAAAAAAGGGAAAAGCAATGCCTCTGTATGTCATTATGCAGAGACTGACTTTAGTTTATGCATATAGGTATTTCAGTGCAACTGAGAATGTACCCTGGGTGCTTTCATTGATTCCTGCTCCCCAGGTTTGGATTGTGGTAGCTGGTCTAAAGGAAAAGCACTGTCAAAGACCTATAGAGGACAGTGTGTTATCTTCTATCTCTCACTTGGCAATAACCCACAGGCATAATTCTAGAGCTGATTAAAAACAAAGCATTTGTTTTGCCCCAGAAATGTTATGAAGCTTCACAGTTCATCCAGTTTACGTGCTACTTCTTGTTTTTCTTTTCCTTCCATCAAAAAGAAACAATGCATTCTGCTTTTTTTTCAAATGCATGCAAACATATATATATATATACACACAGAGAAAGTCAAAACAATAATTTCCTTGTCCTTCTGAAAACCACCTTGAGTAGGGCTGAGTATTGACTGTTTTCAAAAATGTCATTAATTGTAAAATCACTGAAATAAACTTAATAGACATGTGTTTATGCTAGGATTATACTAGGATTGGGCATCTCCAACTCACCCCAGTACAGCTGAAATATAAGTGTCAGTAGTTCATTTATTCAGGAGAGTTTATTTCTAAGAGAATACCTTATTTAAATGAAAATAAAGCGATTAACTGTTACTGAAATCTCAATTTTTATAGGAGCATGTGGAACACTGCTCCTGGGAGAATGCCTTAGATTTTTGTTTAATCTCCAAGTTGGCCATTTTATATAAAACTGAAGGACAGGAGCACAGCAATGAGAAATATTTATAAATGTTCCAGCTTGGTCACCTTCAGAAACACCGATCACTTTTAAAGACCAGCCTTTACCACCTATTTTAGAGCTGCTTCACTTGTCTGATCCCTTACATTTGAACTTTTCATTGTAGCACAAGTCAATTTTATGATTCTAGGCATACTAAAAGAAGTGATTCATTTCTGCCAACATTTCTGACAAACAGCAGGATATTTTGGGCTTCTTTACAGCACTGTCATAGAATGTGTTAGTTTTTTTTTTTTTTTTTTTTTTGTGTGTGTGTGTGTGTGTGTGTGTGTGTGTGCGCGTGTGTGTGTAAAAGGATACAGAATTATCAAAATAGGCCATTATCTTTTCTTTTGTCCTATGTTAGTTACCGTGGCTTTTAAAGTAGATGAGTAACTGGTACTGGGTGCTGGCATGAAATACTGTATATTCCTACTGCAAGGAAGCGGTTTAAATAGTTCACTTGCAGGTTTGAATAGTAGTATTTAGCATGAATGTCTCCTGACAGGAACCATATGAAATGTGATCTGTTGCCACACAGGCCAATCTGAACAAATGCAGAAGATCTGCTCCTTGATATCTCATCTCATTCTGTCCCACTTTCCTATCTTTTTTGATGAGTCGTAATTAACCAAGGCAATTAAGATGATCAGCCATGACGACGCAGATGTTTCATTAGTGGAGCAGAGCCTTTTTAATGTCATCTTGGTTATAGATATTTACTGTATTTTAATGTCTTATGATCTAAATCTGGGAGCAGGAAGCTGTTACACTAAACTTGTATGCCATATTTTCCTCTGGGAAAAAGTGACTTTTCCAATGCGCACTGTGCTCGAGGCTGATTTAGTTCATTGATTCACAACACACTGAGTAATGCTGACGGCTGAGTCTCTAGATGAAAGTGGAAAAGTTTTTTGTTTTTGTTTTTGCTTTTTTTTTTTTTTTTTTTTAAGAACCATGAATTACTGCTGATTTCACATTTAGTAAACGTTGCAGACTCATCCTAAATTATTTTCCAAGTGTGATGATCCCACTCCGCAGCAGATATACAGCAGTATAGCATGCGCAGCTGTTACACATAAGTATGGTCAAAGAATCAAGTACTACTTTAGCTTGTACCACTGTAAATCAGAAGAAGCATCACTGAATTCAGCAAAATTACAAAAAAAAAAAAAGGATGTATGCCAGAGGAGTTGGCCCACAACTTGTCTCAATTAGGTAAGAATGAAGAAAACTACAAGATCGGAGGAGGAAATTTTGGCAAGCAGTGATACTCGCCATAAAAGTGTGGGCTGTATGCAAGAAGGATTCTGAGTGACAGCTGAAGTAGAGCAAGTGCAGATTTCTTATCCTTTGATACAGAGCGGCTCAGTGTATTTTGTAAAGACGTGCCTAATTGCAGAAGTGGCGGTCAAAATGTGCTGGTAGAGTTACAGCTCTAAGGAATAACTGTGCTCACACTGCTTTTGAGAAGTTAATTAGCACTGTTAATTTAGGACAGCTCCTTCAGGATGTTCCCTAAAAGCATGAATATCCTGGCAAGTTCAAATGGATACACACGCTTCATATAACACGTGCATATACTTAACAGTCTGTCATGAAAAGATGTATAGCACACACATATTTATTACTGAAAGACATAGCAATCTATAAACCATCCTAGAGTGACTTGAAATTTGACAACTAAGGCCTGACTGTAGCATTTCTTCTGTTGCTGTGTCGCCAGTATTTGCTTATTTCTCCTGAAAGGGAGAGAGAGGTGCCAGGGGTCATCTAACATCCTACAGGAAGAAACCTATGTGAAGTTTGGACTACCCAGCTCATTTCATGGATTAATTGCAGTAATCTGCTACAATCCAACTGTTCTCATGAGAAGATGGGTTGTATACCAATTTGTTGCCACACAATAATTTCTGTCTAGTCTAATTTCTGAGAAACTGGCTGAGATTTGGGCCAGAAAAATCTAAAGTGATTAAACTGAAGACAAAGTTGCTATGATTTTTAAGGAAATTGAATGAGTCAACTTGTTACAGCAAGAGCTCTTTCAGCTTTAAGGACTGTTTCCTGTATATGCAAAATTATGTCAAATAGGTGATTATAGCTTCAATCCTTGAGGATATGAAGATCTACCATCAGACCATCAGATGAAATCTAAAATCTTATATATATATATATATATAGTGTGTGTGTGTGTATATGTATATATAATATATAAAAATATATAGAATGTGTGTGCACGTATCTTCAATTCTGTGTCTTAATAAAAGCCTCGGAAAATAGCATTTTGTGGAACCCAGGTACATTAATAGGAAATAAAAATGGTTGATTCTGTGTTTTACCCATCAGTTTATAATAGTTCCATTTTTCCACATTTGAAAACATTTATCAAAAAAACAGTCTATAATGCTAACAGGAAATTGTTTCCAGGGGATATGGCATATATTATTTTTCCTCATCTAGTCTCAGAGTTAGTTATGGTTGCACAAATCTATTCTCATTGAGACAGGAGGTTATAAGATTTACTGAGTGCAGATTTATTGAACTGGTAAACAAGATCAGCTACCGGCCCCCAAGAAGACGTCGTAGATGTGAAACATTCACATGCCTTTGTCATTCTCAGAACAAAGTCTTTGGGTATGGTGTCTTTTTATAAGTATTTTGTAAGCGCTAAATACAACCTACTTTCTTCTGCGTGATGAAACAAAACCAAACAGCACAAAGGTGCAAAGCCTCTTGCTTGCAGACAGCACAAAAGGAACGCCAGATTTATGAGATCTGGTGCTTCCCACTGCTTCATCCATCCTCTGCTCCTGGCTTTTATGCAAAAATCAATGGAGAATAATGCAGGGAACACGGAATTAGCCTTCTATCTGGCTTTCTGCCATAGAGGTAAAATTAGAGTGGGTGTTAGTCTGTGGATAGTAATAAGCTTACTCTGGGATTGTCCCCGAGTATTAGAAAATAGTGTCAGCTCGTTAGATCACTCTGCACACCCAGTCATCTCCCCTGAGAAATGAGGAGGCCTCAAGTTCTTTCACTTGTCTTCCTAGACAATACAGGTCAAATGTTAGAGAATTTTTCAAAATACTACGCAAGTCTGTCAATGCAAAATACCAGTAACATACAGCAAAGTGCTGTGGTTAAATTTTTACAGGTATGGCAACAAATTTATATTTTAAAATATAATTATTAAAATGAAAGGCCAGATACATAGAACACAGCCAGTGTCTGTGTAATGCAGGAATTGCCAGAAATACAAATAAAATATACCTCTCTTGTGCCAAATATGCTTGTTAACATTGCTGCTGGGGAAAACGATTTATATATATATATATATATATATGAAACATATATATTAAAAAAAACATATAAAACGTTCTACGGGTACCATCGTTGCTGTTGCTATTCTTTCCCTGCAGTTACCTATGCTAAGGATCCTCTTTCACAGAAGGATTTTGCAGAATGGGGAAAAAATGTGTAACGGGTGGGGCCCCGATGAGTTTAGCAGACTCTCACAGTCCCAGAACAGCCGCCTTAAACTGAGCGCCGCGAGGCCCTGGGCGACCCGCCGGCGTGCGGCGCCGCCGCCTCCTCCTCCCGTTCCTCCCCATCCGCAGTTACCTAGCCTTATTTCAGCGAAAAGGCCAACTCTGATCTCCCCTGCTGTCAGCTGCCTCCCTCTCCTGCTGTGGATGTTTCTGCTGCGCCCCGGTAGCAGGCAGTGCAAACCCGCCTGTTCTCCCGAGCTCCTCCTCCCCGCACGAGGTGCGTGGGTGGAGGAGCCCCCAGGCTCTGGCTCCACAGTCACAGTGGCCACGGCTGGGCACAGCCAGTGCAGGTGCACGAGCTGCTTTCAGGTTTGAAGACATTTCAAAGAAATCTCGTGCCGTGTTCAGGAGAACAATCCTTTCTGAACGCAGCTGGCTGCAGGTATGCTTTAATAACGTATCGGGGGGTCTGTTTATTAAAAGGGAGTTTTGACCCCCATTAACGTTATGCGTACTTATACAGGGGCAGCAGATAAGGAATTCAGTTTGGTCTAGACCATGGGACTTAGAAACCTGGCTTTGCTTCTTACTAGGCTACAGAAACCGTGGCCCCACTTCGGTTTGGTGGGAGGCAAAACTTGTCCTTTTGTTGTAGAATTGAGTCAACAGCACTGAGGGATAAAATTCAAAGCTTTAGCCTCAGAGTACAGGCTGATGTCAGCACTCACTATAGCAGGTCTTTAACTACTTTCAGCTTCTCAGAAAGCAGAAAAATTTATTTAAGAAGAAAGAGTTTGTAGCCTAGGCAGCTCCAGAAAAGAGGCTGCTGGAATAGAGCTGATCTCTTGTGGAAAGTGATACAGTAGATCATAAAGGCTGCAAGTTTGTACACTTCAGTATAATTAAATAATTAGTTTTGCCAACATCTATGTTTACCACTTTAACACAGAGCAAAATTCCCAGCAATGTTTTCCAATGCAATTGTTTTAGTAGGCATCTTCCTTCAAATATCCTGAAGGACTTTCAGTTCAAGAAAATCGGCCAATATTTTAAATCATTTGAATCCCAGTTGCATTAGCTGGATAGGTCCAAAATGAACAAGGCTCCTAATCTTGACTCAAAGAAAATTTCTAAGCAGATTCCCTTTGAGCTTTGTGATGGAGTTCAGGCCCCTGGAACACATTAGGGCTAAGTAAATTTTTACTTTTTTTTTTTTTTTTTAAACTATTTTTAACTATTTTAACAGATTCTCTGCAGTAACAGTCTGCTAGAGTCAACAGACTACTGGCTGCAGAATCAGAGGACACCATGCCAAATTGGCTTTCTGGAAGACAAGTCAGAAAGCAACTGTGCCTCGGTAAGTACTTGCTATAATCTTTCCCTGGGGAAAAGTCCATGGAGAGCTATTTGGATAGGTGTGGGAGCAACCATAGGACATGTTAAATCAAAAAAAAAAAAAAAAATTGTAATTTCCATCTTTATGTTAAAAGCAAGCACCCAAAGCAAAAACATATGCAGATTTCTATACATTAATAAAGATTATTTCCAGTGTTTCCCCCCATTCAGCCTTCGGACTTTGACCCTCCGTATTTTATTATGCTGCTAGTCTGCAACTGAAGAGAGGAAAATAGGCCAAAGAGAAAATTATTCTAAACCATAACTTGTGAAAAGAGCAGGTGTTTAAAAGGCTGCTAAATGTTCTTGAAGGCATAGAGATACAATTAAAGAGAAAACTTTCCATATTGGATGAGGAAAAGCTGCTGAAGAACTCAAGCAGAATTATTTTACATTTGAAATCATATGTAAGTCTCAGTATTACAATGCAGTTAAATTAAGAATAGCTTTTGGTTAAAAGTATGTATGAATAAATAGGAGTTGTATTGCTTTACCCACTGTCTTCATGAAGCTGGATGGCAGTACCTTGCTATGTTTGCAATAGTTTTTTATTTGAGGCTAGGCTCAGGAGAGCAGATCCTTGCTAGGAATCGCATTTGAGTGTTACCACCCGACCCCAGGGAGCCCACAAGGGTTTAACAAGCGAGCAGTTTTATCTAGGGCTAAAGGTTTCCAGTGTCACTCATTCCACACAGCCCAAGAGCAGCCGGGTCTTTCGTAGAGCCTGTCCCCCCGGGACACGCACATTTCAGCTGGAGCCGGTGAGCCCGGGTTCCTGCTGTCAAAGAACTGACTTGACAGCAGCAATGACCCGAGGCCTCGTGTCCTGCCTGGGGGTGAGGCAGGGTGCTCTGCCCACTCACCTAGTTAAATGCTACGTTGGGCCATGCTGAGTACACAAGCAATCTAGGAAACAAGAAATTCGTCCTGCTGTGCAAGGATTGTCAATTCAGTAGCCACACTGAGACCCTTCAAAGCATTTCGTTCTGTGTCCTTACCAATGACTGACACCGAATGAGCAGAGGCTGCAGGGATAAGGAGGGAGAAAGACATGAACATGAAATGATTTCCACCGCTTCTCAGTTAGGCACCAAACCAGACTGCCCTTAGGAGAAACTAGTCTACCCTCTTTACCCTGGGGAGTATTGTGCAAGTTACTCTTAAACAGTTGTGCCGGAAAAGTTTTAACCCAACCACCTATGAAAGTTGCCACCAAGTTTGAAAAGTGAAAAAGAATATTATAAAAAACAACAACAACAACAAAACCTTGAAGGTACCAAATCAATAGTGGTTGCTTTTCCCAAAGACACTGGTAATATATTTAAGGTGTTCAGTTTTTATTTGGAGTAGTTCAGGGGTAGCTGTAAAGGGTCTAGTCTTACTGTAACTATAAATGCAACAGGACCATATGAACGTAGATTTTGTAAATGTTGTGTTCATTATATCCAGTTACAGATTAGCACACTTAGAACAAATAGACTCATGGCTGTCCTATATATGCTCACAAGTGTGTGCTAACATTAATTTATTAAACACTAAACATTTAACTAAACTATACCAGATTGCTTTTTCCAAAGGAAGAATTTTTAAATAGAACAGGCATTTTCATATATATAATAGTCCCTTAGTTTCCAAACTCTCTAATGAAAAGATAGCCATTAGGATATGAAAATAATTGTGTCAGAGGAACTACATTTTATATTTGATTCAGTTGCAATTTTTTTCTGAAAATACAAATATTTTCACAAGGTATGATCATAACTTGGTATTTCAAACTCCAGTTCCCTGTCTTGAACAAAGAACTGCTATCATGCCCATATATAATCCAACATTAGCATGTTGCTGCCAGACATCCTTGTTGGTGATTGCTTGTTGCAAGTGCTGGTGGTCAGCAGCACTGGCATCAGCAAGGCAGATGTGCCCATGAAATAGCAGAAATAGCAGAAGTGTCTATATATGGTACAAATACTCTTTTTGTGACACTTTGCAAAGTCCTGTTCCAGAGAATTATATTTATAGTGCTACACGGAAATCAGGTCATTACTGAAAAAGAGGTATTTAACTAGCAAGCGGGGCTTCCACAGCTTCCCAGAAAAAGCCCTCAGGGATTGCAGGGGCTGTAGGTCCAGGCACTTGCACAGCCCTGAGCTGGGCAGTAGCTGAGTCCCTAGTGCCAAGGCAGGACAGAAGGCCTGTCTAGTGCAGTGCTCAAGGGAGAATTTGACCCTAGCCTTATAATAATCATAATGTGAAAGGTCCTTCAAAGCCTTGTAGACATCAAATTTATTTCAAGAAAGAAATGGTTGTTATTGTTAGGTTTTCTTTAAAAGCTTTGCTGTATGCTTTTACCAATAAAAAACTTTTATCAGTCTCCTAGTCCATCTCAAAACTCTTGCTTTATTTTTCATACACATAGTCTTTTCACTTAAGTTTTTCGCTGCCCTCTGCTTATTCTTCTTCCCTTCTCATCCAACTTAAGAGACCTAGTATTTATTTATGGACTAGTCATGTTACATAAATCTGGTGACATTAACCTTATTGGTTTGCTTCAAGTGTTTATGAGAAGAAAAGGTTCTGGGTGTGGATAGTCAGAATCTCTCCAAGGTCTGTGGTCATCAGGGATTGACAATAGAAATCATAAGGAGAAAGCACAGCTGGGTGCAGTGCCTGTTCTCCACTCAATATTTCTGATATGTTGGCAAGCTGTCTACGAGAAGAAGCGTTGTAGGAATTATGAGTGAGCATGGTGTGAACACAGTTTGAAAGATCGTCTTGTTTTAACTTTCCTTTTCTGCTTTCTGTGGATGAGTAAGGAGTAATTATTGTTTTTTTAATCAGAGCTCTTAATGTTAATCAGAGCTCTTAGTGTTTCTATTTACAAAACCAGATGAGGTTTAGTCCAGGTGGACAGGGCTAACTGTCCTAGGTAATTAGGGATTTCTAGGAGACTTTCAGGAAAGGCTAATCAGGAAGGAACAGTTGGAGGGTTCTCAGAGCTTGCAGTGGGAAAGAGTCAAGGTAAATCCTACGTTGTACTGCTGTTTGTTTCCATTTCTGTATTAGAATAAAGAATTTTACCAGCCCTTTTCAAAATCCCCAGGTCAGAGTGTACTACCTCTGTATTTAAGATGAACTTATCAAATTTTGCTAAGCCATCTGCTGAAAAAGGTTCAGCTTCCTCAAAGAGCTTCTTCTGTAGACTGATATTATGAACGTACATAGTGAAATGCTCCAGCAGTTCATCTAACTCTTTCCCTCTTCAGAGAATATTTGAATAATTGCTAAACATTAAATTAAACCTAGTTTAATGAGCAGTGATATTGTTTTGCAGCAGTTTACTGCTGCAGATTAGGATATATTGTTTTGTGCTAATGTCATAATTAGATGATATAAATTTTAAAGGTAGTTTAATTGTGGAAGCTTTGTTTTGTTTGTTTATACTTAATGAGAATTTAATCAAAATACCAATAAAAGTAAAATATATGGATTCACGAGAAGTAATCACTCATAAGCGGTGCAAAATGATGTACAAATGCCATGAAAATATCTGTAATGTAACACTGTTATTACCCTGTAGAGAAATCTGTGAACAGTTATAATTTCGTACATACATATCTTTGCTCATTTAACTGTTTCAAACTCTCTCTTTCACTGGGCCTATATAAATGTCCCCAGCTTTGAATCTATTTATATACAAACCTTGAAGAGAAATAAAAACCTGATAGTTGCACTGTCCCTAGTATCCCTCCAAAGACATCGGCTATCTAGTCCCTGACCGTGGGACTAGAGAAGTGGAGAAACTTTCTCAGAGGACTTAGTGTTTCTTCTTCTAGCGTAAGAGTCTCCTAAAGCACAAAGTCTTAATACTGCCCACAGAAAAGTAATTTATGAGTCTCCTTAATAGATCCTCAGACTTGCCATCTTCCTTTTCCTTCCCTGCCTGTGCAGTAAGTATCATAACGATTAAGGTGGTATTGTCAAGCCGCTATAGATAAATTACAATTTATCTTTCAGGAATTCTAAAAGAAAAAAAAAGCAAGTAGGATGCAAAACAGAAGGGTGCATTATAGACATTTGTCTCCCGTAAGACATTTAGCATTCATTTACTTAAAGGTACGGTGAGATTTCCAGAAATTCTCTGGATTTTCATGCCCCAGACCAGTGATCGGGAGCAGATAGAAGAGCCATTGGAAGTGATATTTGCTCTGAAAATAATCCTGTCTCAAACACGCACACAGACTCTCATGAAGTGCAACATCATGCCCTTTCCCTCTTCATATGGCCAGCATGGAGGCCTCCCACTACACGGCTGCCTACAAGAAGTTGCACAAACCGCTGTTCTAAGAAAATGTGTCCTTCCCTCCCAAAGCAATATTCTGCCTTGTGAAAGGTAAGAGGATTTCCAGACCTGGACCAGAAAAGCTTTCTTGGTAACACTATGTAAACACTGCAAAATTTTATGCCAAGTATCCTGGAAAACTAGAAACAGGAACTTTACACCATTAAGTAGTAGTGATAGATGCAGAAGATGGAAATTCACAGCTCTTTAATTAAAAAAAAAGGAAACAACATCAACAAAAACAAACACAGTGCTCATTTCTTTGGCTTAACAAGCTTTGGCATATGCTGCCAGCTTTTAAAGAGTCAATATGTGTCAAGGACTGTAAAGCTCATTTTTAAATGATTTTTAATGGCTTATAGTTGGAAAAAAAAAATAGCTGTTCAGACAGATGGGTGAGAATAGGTTCAATAAAAGGTTTAAAGATTTAAGCATTCTGGAAATAATCCCTGCAATTCCTTCAACTCTTCTCTGTAACAACACTCATAACTGATCACCCCATAAGACTCTATAAAAATATGTTTATATTATAAAGATACATACGCATAGACACACAGAGTCATATATTAGTCTGATGAGCCCAAGAGAGCAGCAGAAATACATGGGCAGAGCGGAGGAAGGGCGAGAGGTAGCAGCCCAAAGTTAGGTTGCACTCGGTGTTATTAAAATATTCTCTGAGGCTTATTCAAGGGATGGGACCGATGCATGCAGGAAACCGCTCTCACAAATTAATTCAAACTGAAAGATAACATATGCAGAAAGGGAGATTCATTGACAAGGTGTATTTGAGTGGAGAAAGAATAAGTACGCTTTCCACATGAATCAAAGTAGATTAAGAGTGATTTTCATCCATTTTTTCACTCAAGGCTTTTGGTTAACACTAAATATAATTGAGATATGTTTAGATACAAATAAACCAATTTATATTTTACATCAGCCTCTAAGTCTAGAGCTACTTCCAGGTAACTAGCTAGTAACAGTGCAGTCGCTAGGTCAGGAAAGGAAAAAACACTACGCACAGGGACACTTTGTCTTCTTAATCCGTGCCCCTGTCTCCAGTATGTTTTCCTGAATCCTCAAAGGACAGCCTCAAAGGGTAAAGGTCTAGTAAGGGTTCAGGGTTCTTCCCAGGATTGGTAGTAGCCTGGAAGACTCTCCATAAGCAAGTACAGGCGTGAGCTGTTGAATTCCAAAGGAGCTTTTTTGTTTGCTTGGGTTTGTTCTTTATTTTATTATTATTTTTTTAAATCAAAACCAGATAGGTGATTTCAGGCATCATTCAAAAACATCCCTAAATATACTTTCTTGAATACTGACCACAGTTAAAACAACTATTTTATTGTGTTTGAAGATTAACATTTCTTCATGAAGATAAGAAAGGCCTATTTGCCTGTACAAACCAGCAGCCCTACATTCCAAAGCGTCTGCCCTGCCTGCAGCACACACTTGCAGCCGCCTGTGTAGGCCAAGAGCTATGGAAGGGTGTTTGTTTTAGCTCTCACTCTACAGTAACTCAGGCATTTTCTAGGAGAGCATTGTCTCTTTCAGAAATCAAAATCCAGTTGTTGCTTTCCACATCTAAGCCATAATTACTAGAAGTATTTTTAGTTTTAAGTCTCATCTTCCTATTCAGTCTGACAGTACCTTAATTATACCCTGACAAGGAGCAGGAATCAACAGCTGCAGGCTAAGCTGTGGCATCGAGTCTTAGCCCTTTTGCAAGGCGTGTGTGGGTGTTCGTGCTGCCCTGGTAAGGAGTAATATATCCAGGAAGAACCACTCTAGTTTGCACAAATTAGGAAACGCCTTTTCACCAGTTCCTCTGTCTCTCATGGAGCCTCTGTCTCTTATGAGCTCTTATGAACACTAGCTCAAAAGAGTACTGGCCTCTGAAAAAGAATTTGTAAAATATTTTTCTCCTTTCTCTTGAGCATATTTGGCTCAGGGAAAGATATCTTTATATATGAGCTAATGTTCAAGCAGAAATTAAATATACCTTTAGAGGGTTGTGTTTCCGCATTTGCAGTGCCACAGATGTAATTTATGCAGTAGTCAAAACATACCCTATGAATTCTGCGGAGGTAGAACAGTGACAGTTTGCCTTTCCTTTACAATTTGAGATTGGGACATGCTTTAATCTGTCTAGATCTTCCATCTCCTTTTTTGGGCCTTAATGATACTCTCATATAGCAGTGTTTTTGATATCTCTAAGCAAGAGAACCAGGTAACGAGCCTTACTCTGACAGTGCTAGAAATAGTGCCCAGCACCCAGAGGATCAAGCGTGGTAATGTAGCTGTACCCCCTTCAGCATTTCCCACTGCCGTATTCACGGTGCCTCTGTCATCTCCTCTCAAGGAATGGGGTCCTTGACCTGCCTCCAGAGCGCACATCTATAACTGCTTGCTGCTGTCACAACCACAGGCTCCTTCTAACAGGAATCGCAGTGTAAGGCATCTAGAAATGTGTTAAACATGGTGTATGCAGGGCACCAGAGAAGCAGATGGTGCATGTGGCATAAATATTTGTTGGCATATTTTCTTTAAGTCATAAGTGACAATTACATCAAACCCAAAGGAATAAGCATTAATGGAAAGAAAACATTTGCAGCTGTTTTTGAAGCCATGAATTATGAAAAGATGACTTTGGATGATTCATTAATGCAGTCTGGACATTCAAATCGGAACAGTCTCTAATATATCTAGACCCATAAATTCATCGAGGCTTTTGAGATGCAGGCCTTCTGAAGAGTATTTGGGACCAAATTGCAGATATATTTCCCGCTAAAAATGCTGGAGGGAGAAAGGCTGCGTTGGAAGCAGCATAACATGTCCTTCTCACAACATACAGTCTTCTCTAAAAAAAGATTCATGATTGGGGTGGGGAGACATAGCAGCTAGGGGTCATGCCAGGATCTTACTTATATGAATTTAAAATACTTACAGAAGGCAGTATGTGTGTATATATATATGTTTACACACACACACAGTGTTGCTTTTGGAAACTACTGCTTGTGGAAGGCGCCTTTGGAAAGCCCATCGACGTGATAGGTAGTGATAGTGCAGCAAGCGTCCTGGGCCCCGTGTGTCACAAGAGAGAAGTACATGGCGGTTAAGAGCCAGAAAGAGGAGACATGCTCAGGCACTTCCATTTCCACAGTGCTAACCTTCATATGAGTTACTGTGTTCTCAGAGACATCTGCTACCTTGTTCCTGCCTTTGAGCTGTGGGTTGGCACTTGTACTTGGCATTAAGAATTTCAGTGCTTAGTGCCAAGTATAGGCCCACTTAGCTGCTGATGTTTGCTTAAGTTGCTCGGCCTTTCATATCCACTCAGTCGTTCTGAAGACACACTTATATATACTACATGTTTCAGGTATAGGTGATGTGTCCCCTATAGCACTCCCATCAAACTGCACAGAAGTGCCAGCGGAAGGATGGTGTCACTAGGGTCACTTTTATGTTTTAAAGAGCAAGAGGAGCAGTGCACTCACAAATATCTACAGGTCTGCTGTCCTCTTTACTTGTGGAGTGACTGTGAGGGGTGAGCACAGTGCAAGGGTGAGCTAAGCAAAGGCTGCCGGAGACCTGCGAGTTACTCGTTCCAGCACCACTAACCTGATGTGTCCTGAGGCAAAATTACTTAGCCCGTCTTCTGCATCCGTACAAAAGCTACAGTAGCTCTGATAGAAGCACAAATTGAACTAAACATATAATGCCTACATGATATTAGAGGGTGCAGTGTTCAACATACTGTTTCTACTTTAGCTGAAAGCCATTACCCTGTTCCTTCAGCCACAATCTAAAAGTCCATCTGAAAGTCAAGGCAAGTATTCACTAAGAAATTATGGCAGAGAAATAACTTGTTATTTTCATAGCATACATCAGCCAGAAAAAGACCCTGGGATTTTACAGTCTAAAAGGAATAATGTGATTTTTGTGGCTGTCATAATGAAAAATTCTCCCACCCATGTAATGCTGCTGCCTTGCGTTTCCATTTGTGTACATCCTTTTGCAAGCAGCTGCGTGACACTTCTAGTACTTCCAAACTAATGTTTTTATTTCTACATTTTACAGCTGGTTTCTCTGCCAGAGTTTTTTTGGCAACCATGGAAATTAATGTGAGACAGGCACTGCATCCAAATTTTAATGGATAATTAGTTCTGTCTTCCAGAGGATGCTTTTTTCTTCTGACTCATTTACTATCAAGCTATTCCAAATGCCTCATAAGACATACTCAACTTGAGATCCTCTTTGACCAATTAAATATTAAGAAGTAAATTCTACCAGATATGGAGGAGAGAGCCAGATCCCCGTATAACATTCTGTCTGCCATCTCCCAAAGAGTTGGGCTGTGCATGTTAGTTACAACCGTTAATGACTCCCCATAGAAGTGGTTATAGCCAATAACATGGAAAATAAGAGTCACCAAAATTTAGTCAGTGAGGGTAGGAAAGATTCTGATCTAAAAGCAATTAATTTATCTGCAGTAATTTTGGTAATTTTCATTTTCCTTAATTATTTTCTACACAGAATCTCAGATCTGTATGAAGTTAGTCCTTATAACACATCCCTTTTCTCCAGGAATTTATCTCTGTGTTCAGGAAAGGGAGACGCTTAGAAGTTACACAGTTGCCTTCTTCCATCCTATGATGGCACACCAACTCACTGGCAAGGCAGGAAACAAAATCCCACCTGCTTCCCAAAGCTTCTCAGAGGTAAAGCGACAGAAGGCTAAACAACAGAAATTACCAAACAAAAAAAGAAAAAAAAGGAGAGGGGAAGAAAAGATACCCTATCCATAGGATATCACCTGAAAAATTAAGTTAGCAGTTTATGAATATTTGAAATCTGTCTCTCCAGAAACCAAAGACAACTGCGCAGTTGTATCTTTAAACAGCACAGAAATTAGTGAATAGGCCTGAGCGAATCCATTTGCCCTCAGGCAGCTACTCTAATTGCCTCTGTTCCAGTTCAGTCTTCTGCTGGCTGCAACAATAAAGCTTCTTTGGGGTAAAATGAACAGTTGTTTATTACACAGATAAACTGTGAGAGTGAAGAGCATGCTAGGGCTGGAAACTCTGCTGAGTAGCTTTGCACATCAGGGTACCAGTCCCAGCTCTTAGCATTTAGAGTATGAAGCTTCCATTGCAAATTACATGTAATTGCAGTGCAGTGTTTTGTCATAACCATTTTACTCTGAATCTTATTCACCTTAGTCATACAAAATATACATTCACGTGCCCGTTGAACTGAAAGATTACCTTTAGCTATCCATGGAGCATCCATTTCTTTCTTAGCTTAACTAACAAACACTTGCTACCATCTCTGTGAAACTAAGGATGGGGAGTTGTGGATTGTAGGAAGTTTTACTTTCTGAAAGAATCAGCATAGGTCAGAAAAGAACAGAAGTCTAGAATCCTACCACATAGCATTTCTGATACGACCTGATTTACCACCAAGTTACCACTCCCGATAGCATAGCAGGACGCTGCGTCAGTCAAAGGTTTCTAGGTTCAGACGCCAGGATTTCTCATCTTCTTGCTCTTCTGCAAAGAGGCAAAGAGCCACCGAAGTCGTGACTTTAATCAAGACTGTAGGAGCGTCTGAGCCATTTTCTGACCCTTTGTAATATGAGCCCATGGTAGGGATGGTGCTTTCAGCCATGGAAATCACAGCAAGGAGCCTAGCAGGCCTCTGGGCACAGCTGCTCTGGAGCTAAAGATTAAAGAAGCCTGTGAGGAAAGCAAATGGTGTCTTAGTAAAACCCTGTTTAGGAGAGGAAGAAAATTCAGACCAGAAATATTTTTTAATTTCCAGATATGCAGTTTAGGATGTAATGATTTGGAAGCTAGGAAATGCTTACTTTATTCAACAGTTTTGCTGTAGAAACTTCAAGGGCATTATTCAGAAACTTTTTCTCCACCCAAATACACAACATGCATTCATATAGCTATGTGGGCAGGAGACCTTGTTTTTTAAATCTTCAGAGCTTAAAAATGGGACTAGGAATCTGACTGATTCTCTTGGATGGAGAGATACTTATTTCTGTCTGGTGCTATTTAAATTAGTAGAAAGGCATCTCTGATTTCTGCAAATGGATGGTCTGGCCCTTGAAATACAGAACTCGTGAGACTGCACGAGTACACAGAATTGCAGATACTCGTGCATCACGCACAGGATTTAGCGATGGTAATTCTGATCCAGTGGTTCCTGGCTCCAAATGCCAGCAGATGTTTAGCTGTCATGAGTCCCATGTTCTTTTCAACTAACAGTATAACAGTGAGGGCAGTCAGTTTTCTAAGTACTTTTTCTAAGCATTTAGGAAGACTCATTGTAAAATACACCAACATGATTTCCCAATCAAAACTACTTTATGTATCATGACCAATTTAAACAATTTTCTAGCTTGCTTGTTAAACAGTGAATGAATCTTCCCAGATCTTTTCTTTTGAAAGATGGTCAAAGAAGACTGTAAGAAAGAAAATTCATTTATCTGTTTATCTTCCTTATTTCATACCAGATTCTGGGCCATGGAATCAGACTTTAACTGGAGCAAGACCTAAATCTGTCAAACTACCTGCAGTTAGGAAAAACACTATTCCAAGTAGCTGTGGATTTGCGTGCATGAAAATACTTTGACAGATTGCTTGAATTAGATTTACATGAGCTTGATTAAATATTTTTTTAAGAATCAAGAGACTATCTACCTTCAAATACAGCCTCACTCAAGAACCATAATTATGGTTTCTGCTTGCCTGTTTACCAACAGTAATAATTTCAGGCTCAACTGAGAGCAATGAACAAGCTGAGAGGAGAACACATAAAGGAGAAGTGGGGGGCAAAGGAATTGGAGCATGGTAAGGAGAGTGATTCATTTTATTTTCCAGAAGGAAAAAAAAGGGGGGGGGGGCAGGTTCTCAGATATCCTACAAGATGCTCATTTTTTTTAAGGGATGCTTACACAAAGGAATCGATCTGAAAGTAGGCAGAGAGAAAGAGGCAGCACCAAAGTAACCCGCTCTTTCTGCGGAAGCGGAGAGCGCTACCGACCCACTGCTTTCAGGGATGCATTTGGCAACAGAGCCTCCTCAGGGGCACCGAGAGGCTCAGAGAGACAGAGGAGCCGGGGACTTGACTCAGCCATGTCAAACCCAACTTCCTACAACACGACACTCTCAGCAGAAGTTGAGCACTGGGCTTCAGCTTTTTTCAAGCCAAATTTTAAACCCTGATGGTCTGTGGGAAGCAAATGAGAAGAAAAAGATTGAAGGGTGGGTAGCCCACAGCAGGAGACAGACACGTGCCAATCAGTCATGAGAGAGGGAGATAGATGCAGGAATCAACGTTTCTGCCCCACCAATATTCTTGCAACTCCTCTGCATTTTACAGGATCTGCTCTCTGACGCACTTGACCTGGCAAGCGAGGCTGCCACTCCACATGCTGGAGATAAGAACTTCGTTTCCAATAGAGACATAGCCTAAGAAAACAAGCAGTCTAGGTGGGTGTGGTGATAGATTTTCAACTTACTGACTGATCTCTGCCTATTTTGACAACAGTACAGAGATCCCAGAGATAAATATATACATATATCATGCAAGCATTCTACAAATGGGTAGAGCTGGGAGACTCTAAAGTGCACCAGCTGAGCGTGAACTCGCACCTTACTGCGCAGCAGCAGGCAAGATATAAATGCTTCACTGAAGCTAAAGCGTCAGTCAGAGTTTACACCTCAAAAGGCTAAAAAGTTCACTTTGAAATGTTAATATGTAGGTAAGCAGGCGTTGTTAATTCTAGCACTCACATAACCATTCAGAAATTCATCTGACCATTTTCCAGAGCATCTCATCAGAACAGGAATGGGTAATATTTCATCCTTTTCAAGTAATTTTGCCGCTTGAGAGCTGTACCTATTTATAACCTGTCTAACAGCTGGGGCAGAGCAGCCCTGGAATTCATAAGGCATGTGTGAGCAGAGAGATGCTGGATAAGCCTCCTTCAGGAGAAACAGAGGTCAGTCCTTAAAGGTTTAGTTTAAAATTACTGAAGCTGTTGGAAAGCATATGTTGCCTTTATTTTAGAAATTTATTTAGTCAGAAATGAGGAAAATAGAGATTAATGAGCCACAGCGGGAACAAAGCTGAGAGCAAGAGATGGAGCTGGTGAGGCTGGGCAGTCAGCCCTCCGTCTGGAAGGCACCGTTAGAGGGGATGCTCAGAGCAAGGGGCAGGACTGCTCGTTCTGGAATAGTCCTCGACTCTGGCAGGTCTGGCACCCTCACGCCTGTTCCTCTGCTTTTGTGTTCCTGTTTTCTTAGCAGGTCATGTCTTCCGTGGGCTCTGTGCACGCGCAGTACTGGAGGTTAGTGGACTGAAGCCTGCAGGCATCAAGGGAGTGCTGCGTTTTGAGACTACCCTGTGATCAGGGAACTCTACATTTAGAATGGGGAATGTTGTTTTCTAGATTGTGGTGGAAACCACTAGCTATACTGTAAGAGTTTTGTTTTACATGAAAAGGGTACTCTAAACAGCCCATGGGTTCAGTCACAGAATAAGTGGATTTGTCTTTACTTCTACTACAACTTCATCTAGAGATATGCCCAGTGTAATTCTGGTAGATGTTGAAGCGTGTGGAGCTATGAACACTGCTGGCAAACTTTTTTTCCATTATATAAGGCTGTATTTTCTGTTGCTTTTAACAATGATTTAGCTATATCTGGATCTTTTGGGGTCTGGATGCTGCTAGGAGGAGGATGGGGCATTCTTCAGAGCAGAGAAAACACAGCAATCTCCATTTAAAAAGCTAGCGATGTCCTTACGCAGGGAGCAGGAGAAAGCCTAAGGTTTCTCCTTTCATCCTTAGAGGCCCCTAAGAATGGGCTTGAGGGGAAAAGAAATACAAGGCTTTATCCTCTTCCTTATAAGGCTGATTCTTACTAATATAGATTGATATAAATTTATCATATGACTGGGTTCAGTCAGAGCTCACCATCAGGTCCATGTGCCTCCTCCCTCAATCAGTTCCCATTGCCCTTTGCTCAAAAAGAGAGGGAACTTCTGTGTGTTACCTGCTTCTCCTGCAGAAGGATCATGCTGCCTAGCAGGAGAAGGGCCTGTTCTTAATCTGTAGGCAAATACCTTCTTACCCAGGGAGCCCTGTCCTGAAACCCTTTGCACAGAGGGCTCGGAGCACAGATTTATCATGGGGCACAACGTCCCTGCCCGGCACAGCCCGGTACAGCTCATCCCTGCACTGAGAGAAGCGGCGGCCGCGCTAAGGCCCGGCCAGCGCCGCGCGTGCACCGGCGCAGGGCCCGTCCTGGCCAGGCTTGGCTCCCACAGCTTTGCAGTTCTCAAAATGAGAACCTGAACTCAGTGGATGTGTCTATTTTCATTTTTGAGTCCACTGAATTGGAGCTGAACAGCGTGTTACTTAATTTCCTGTAAGCACCAAACGTTTAATGATGCCACCTACTCACTGCACTCTCAGTCCCCACACATAGTGATGGGTGAGACATCCCTGGTAAAATTACATCCCCATTGCGCTCTCTGCATTCGGTTCGCACCCTGTGGAGCTGCTGAGCTGGTCTGCTGCCCTATGAACAACTGCCGCCTCCTGCTTTTCAAGTGTTTGACATGCACAGATAAGAAGAATAGATTTAAGTTTTTTCTAAAAAACAAAACAACAACAACAAAAAAAACCACTTTTTTGTCTCTACATGACATAGAAATGTTTCTGAAAAAAAAAGAAAAGATTTTTATAGTAGTTAGAGCAACACTGTACAGAATAGTGCTATAGAAAGAGCAGACAAACATTCAGTTATCCAAATCTGAACAGTCATTTGCTAATGAACCTTAAATATTCTCTTTTCCATATATCCAAGACTAACAATTCCTCACTATTCCCCAGTTTGATTGCAAGAAGAATTTGTCTGTTCACCTTTATGGACTGCTACATTTCTTGGATTACAAGCAGTGGCCTGGGCAGAGGCTTCTAAGTCAACCGAAAATTTGAAATGTCAAGAAAAAAGTTTTTCACCTTGTTTTCCTTTAAATAAGTTACTCTTCCAAGCCATTAGAACGTTGTGTTCCTCGATGCATTTATCCAGTTTCTAGCCTATAGTTAACCACATCAGTTCAAACTCCACACCATTTTGGCAACTTGCAAACCTAAAGAATTAATTTTTCCAACAATTTCCATGAAGTCTTTTTTCCCTAGAAATATCTAAAAATTACTTCTAAGTGTCTAAATCAGTAAGTTTAAGCTCTGCCTTTCTGAAGCAACCCTGTCACCAACACACTGTTTCAGGCTGTACCAATATTTGGGTGGCCAGCTGTGGCCTGCCCTGCTGCGAGAGGCTCAGGGAAGCTGGAGAGGGAGCCGGGCCGGCGGCTCTGCGACGGCAGTCTCAGATCCACACTCGTTATTTTGCTTCAGAACAAATCCTCCTTGAAAATAGCGTGCCCCAAAATAGTCTGATGGAACCATAGTTTTGCCATGCCAACAGTCTTGAAACACAGGAAATGGAAAAAGACAAGATTAACCTAAATAAAGCTAAATGATGGTTTCAGTAATGGTTTATTGGGTTAGATTTATCAATGTTTTACTCAGAGTGGCCTTGAAATCAGATTTCTTAGCTTTGTTAACTGTCCCAATTCTATTGTCTAGTCCTCTAAGATTGCACTTGACATTTGAATGGGTACACAAAAAAAGAAAATCAGTAAGCATAAGACTTAGCAAAAAAGAAATTAAAGAAGACTAATGAGAACATAAGGTTTTATAGGTATGTGCCTTAACATAGTCCTGCACCAGCAGCTGTGTTTTTTTAGTTCTACCTGCAGCAAAGCCTACTTTTTGACCCCAATCTGTAAATTTTAATGGTAACATAGAAACACAAACCTTTCAGAGCAAGTGAGGGACAAGCAAAAGGTAAGAATAGCAAAGTGGGTGTATTGCCGTTGGCCTTGCTGGGTGCAGCATCGTGCGTGTGAAGTTTTGACACTGGACACGCGTGTGCCCATGTGGTCAGTCACCCAGCTGTGGGTAACAGGGCTTCCCTCAAAGTCACCAAATTTGTCCAAGACCTCAGATTTCCGAGGCTGCAATGAAGGCAGCCCTCAACTTCCCAAAACCTTACCGAGTCTTGTCACAGTCCGATTGCCGCCTTTCGGCTCATGATTAGATTGTAAAATTTATTCTGAGAGGTGTAGCCGAACTGGCCTCAGGCATCAGGTTAGAAAGATTTGTTTTCATGACAGAGAGCAGTGAACTGACCAATGTCACAAGCATCCAAGAAAATTCACACAAACATGCACTTCTGGGTGTTCCCTACAAGCCTCTCATGCTGAAAAAAATTCTAGGGTCCCCCAGATTAGGAAGTAATTTGCTTAACGTTTACGTAGAGGGTGTTCTCATGTGACATTCCAGAATGTTTTTCTGGAAATCATAACTTAACAGCTATTTTGCTGGTCTTTCTAAACAAATAAATGAAGACAGTTAAAACACTATTCTAACTACAAGATTCAAGAAGCTGCAAGCTTAAAGACAGTGACATCAGTAATTAGGGTTCTTTACAGCTGACTTACATATCACAAGAACTATGAGTGCTTTTATTTAACCTTTACATTGGGAAAAATATTTTGAGTGAAAATAAATGTGTGGTTCTTTTTAGAAGCTTTGTGGGTCAGCATTTTAATAACCATCGAAACGAATTAACTTGTCATACAGACAGAAGAGACAGATGGTTGCATTGTTAGAATCTGCTAGAAAAGACATTTTATGCCATCCTTACATAAATCAAAAATATGTAAATGTTGCTGGTCATTTTCAAAGAGACAAAGCTTACAGAGAATTTTGAAAATATGGCATATTGCCATTCCTTTGATATTTCCTGTGGGCTACACTTTGCTTTGTCTCAAAGATGCTTGGAGTAAAATGATATTTTTCCTAGGGCTTTCGCTGACTTCAGCTCCTAAGGGAACCCAACAGGCAGCTGTACCATTCTACAAAATAGACATTTTCCATTCTAGTGAGTGATGACTTGGAGTAACTATATTTGGTTATTGTGCTGTGGGGAAATTATGGTGATTTAAACTATCTTTCTAAAGCTAGGAGACCCTGACTTCACTCTAATAAAAATTTAGAGCAACTGTATCCTCTCTCTACTTTGCATAGATGAAATTAAGAGCAGAACAGGGCTCAGAATTCCAAAAAGGCTCATCACAGAGTTACTCCTGAGAGAAGAAATGAATAAAGTCAGACACTACATTAAATTCATAAAAACGACTGTTGAAACAGTTATAGTTGCTGTAAAGATTTCACAGCAAAGTGTACCTTTGCAGTTTTACATTTAAAAACAAAACACAGCCTAGGAATCAGCAATTCCTTCCCAATCGGGGAGGGAAAAAAAACCACGGAAATAAACTCTCAGCTTTTAATTAGTCACAGGAGAATATGGTAGCTTTACTGTTCTCAGGCCTCTTCCTAATTCTGTGCCTTTTTGTAGTCTGCCTGCTCAGTGGATCAGCCAGAGTCACTACGCTGCATAAATGCGGGTGTGCAAGGAGGCAGGACTAAATTCACCTAAACCATCCCTGTATAGTCCAAGTTTTTAAGTCTTGTTTCTTCTTCATTTAAAATAGATTTGGAAATATATTTGGGAGAAACGTACCTAATGTGTATATTTAGATATTATGGGAAAGATAAACGCATCCTGCAGTGCTTAGGTGCTGGTCACAGGCTTTTACAGTGCAGAACTTGAGACCGTGGCTCTCACTTTACCTACATGAGTAGCTACATTAGTTTGGTGTATGGGACCGCTACTTTCCCATGCTAACAGCATCGTGCTGGAGGAAGAATATAGTGGATTTTCGCTCAACTTCTTCCATAAGAGGAAGCTGGAGGAAGTCATGCTTCATGGGAGAAAAGGGCCCAAGCATCTCAGAGCTGTTTCTCTTCCCCAAAGCCACTAGCAGCTCTTTATGGCACTGTGCTAAAAGCTACTGCTTTTGTGGCGGAATGAGCCCAGCTTTCAGCTCTCTCGTAGAAGGGCAACGGAAAAGGGAAACATTTTCTTTTTCATAAAAAAGTACTTCTTAATACTATGAAAAGATAAATTATGTTTCAGAGGACAAAGAAAAAGCCCTTCCTTATCAGCAAAGGCTAATACAGATAATCTAAAGACACATCGGTCTTCCCAAAACAAACAGGAAATGAGTTTGACAATCTCTTGCCTTGGAAAATACCACAAACCCAAGATAGGCACCACCTTACAATATATATTTAGAAAAAAATATAGATTGTTGAGTTTTTTGATTTTTTTGTAGTGGGATGAATCTTGAATAGATGCATCCAAGATGGGTTTTCTTTATTACCAACACTGCCTTTTTTTTTAAAAAAAAAAAAAAAAAAAAAANGAGTTATTGACTCATCTCTGGATGGATCTGCAATTAATTTGGGATCAAGCTTTGGCTTCAGCTCACAGCCCTGAATATGTGCCAGATTTGTGTTTAAATCAAGACAACAGCAAACTCTCACAAATTTCTCACAAGATTTTTGCAACACCCAAAACTAAGAGTCAGCCCAGTTTCATTTCTGAAAGCCTTTTAGTTATGTAAAAAAGAAAATTCTTCAGAAGTAAAAAGGTTTTGAGATCTTAAGTTTCCATTTAAGCTGATCTCAGTCCTGTTGAATGCATGCTCAAATAGATAATGATTAGATAAGGGGGGGGGGGAGGGGAAACACAACAATAAACACTTATCCCAGTTAAAAGCAGTACTTTGCAGTGAATGGTATGTAATTTTACTAGATAGATAACTCCTGTGCCATCTCTGCAGCTTCATGGCCTGGTTAGGACTGCTGAAAATTTGTACTTGCATATTGGGTCATGAACCAACTTTAAAAAAAAAAAAAAAAAAAAAAAAAAAACCACACATCTAGGGAGGATTAAAATACCGTAATGCCAAGATTGGTTAATGCAGGCTGGAACAGAGCAGTAAGGCAAATGGAGGCAGTAATGTATTTCCTTGTTTGTCATTAAGTTGTTTGTTCGCAACCGTACTGTGAAGCAAACCCAAAATTGCTCGACTCTTCCAGGGTGCAGAAACAGTAAGTGTGATGCTTTTAGCAATCCCCCGAGGCTACAGCTCCATCTGTCAATGACTATAATGTATTGTGTGTGTAGTGCATTGTTTCTTTAGGTGCTTTTAAAACAAACTGTTTCCTAACATGCAGTTAATTTAAGAAGTAGGATTCTCAGTTTGCAGGCAGAGGAAACTGAAGTGCCTGCAGTTTCAGTACAGTCAGAGTCGAGAGCAGAGTTCAGATCCTGAAATAGTTTTTCTTGAAAATTAACTCCATGCACATCTTATCTGTGCCTGGAGTTACCATGCAACATAGGCCCGAAACATCTGTCACTTGAGCAAGTAGTACTGCTGTACTGAAATTACGATGGCAAAATCCACAGACGAGAAAATGCTAAGAGACCACATTGACAAGAAGTCATCAATACCTATAGAATTTGGACCTTTGAGTGTTTTCGGAAACTAGATTCAGCACTGCTGTAGGCATTAAACAACAACTTCACTGAGTTCCAAAAATAAAATAAATAAAGATGAAGGAAACAGGGTATGACTTCAAATAATGGATATTTCTGCACATAGTATTATTTCTTCTCCTGAGACATTAGAGAATTACATGCTATCTACATCACATGAAGCTGGTAGCTTGGAACTGCGCGCTTTTGGGAGGGTACTTGATGTCACTTAAGAGTGGCAGTGTGTAACGCAGGCAAGGTGAGCACCATTATACCAACAGGTAGGCAGCAACCGCCAGAGCAAGGTTTACCAGAAAACAGAGCCTTTGGCTGTTATGTACGTGCACAGACACCACTGCAGTTAGGCAGGCTCTTCCACAAAGTGCTCGGATTGAACCCAGTGCAAAGAGCAGACCTTACTGTCCTGACATAGGGGCTTGGAAACAAAGTTCCCGAGGCAGAGGCCTTCGTGCAGGAGTAGCGAACCCGCCGGAGCGGCCCCGCGAGCCGCGCTGTACGCCCGAGCGCTGCCGCCGCGCTTGCCAAACGATCCCCCGAGCGCTCGCCCACCTCCGCGTACCTGGGTTCTCAAACACGCAGCCCCGGGGACATCTGTGCATTGCAAAACGTGTGTGTGTGTGTGTGTGGGGGGGGGGTGCTAAATAAATTGAGAGCATAATTTTCTAATGCTTTGCAATAATCACGTATCGGCTAGATGATACCACTTAAAAATCCCAATGGAAAGTAAGAGAGATTTTTGTCTGTATAATTAACTACAACATGCTCAGGACATTATGTAACTATAGCACTGTATTGCTAGGGGGTATTTTTAATACTTTATAGCTTTGACATTTCTGTAACTACCTCTTAATGTTAGCCATGCATAAAATACAGATGACAGTGGCAAATTCTGATGGTTGACACTGTCAGAGAAATATTTTTCTTTAAATTGCAAAAATGGTGGAAAATGTTTTTATATGTTTTAGTGGTCATATAAAGATGCATTAAACCTTTTTAAAGGGCTTTTTTTTTTTTTTTTTTTTTTTTTCTTTATTTGGATCCGGTAGAGGATAGTGTTTGGTTCATAATGCAAGATTTGACCGGATCTTTCCATCTGCTCTGCTGGCTGTTACTGCAGATGGTCATAATTCGTACATATGGTACGTGCATATATAAACTGAAGTCGGTGTTATCTTGGGGTGAAAGTAGGCAGGCACCGTGAGCTGGGATGCCTCACGACAATCCTGGTGAAGGGAGTAAGTGGTTCAGAGCATTCTGCTTTTCTAAGAATATTCTACATGAAATTAAGGGCAAAAGGATTCACTGTTAGGTTGGGGGGGGGG
>VZSV01000033.1:2296871-2357395 GCA_013398735.1 Nothocercus julius
AAAAAAAGGATTGTTTGCCTGCTAAACTAATTTTAGTTTGCCTTTTCCAGTAGTTTCCGTTTTCCTTCTTTCTCCAATAAATGAAAAAATGAAGCTAGTTTGTGCAATACTGTGTCTGTTACATTATAACTCTAAGGAAAACACGCAAGTTGTGTGAAGGGAGATTATCACCAAGTTTACAAACACCAGTCTTGCTGAAAAAGAAGAGCAATCTGACAACACTTGAAACCTTTTGATCTCAAATCGAGAATTTAAGCTTCACTGTCAGGAAAACACATAAGCATTGTCAGGAAGACTCATAAGCATGCGTTCACCCTGTTTCATTCCAGTCCTATTCAGCTTCAAGTACTTCATGCACAATCCCGCCTTAGGTTTCAGCTCAAGAGCCTTGCTGAATCAATCCTTTGACTCAGAGGCTAAGAAAAATGCTGCAATGGTTCTGTGGAACAGAGACAATTCCAGAAGCAACTAAAAGTGTCGCATACACCAACCCGTGCACTTACAAAGCATGCAGCACCACGCATCTGAAAAGAGGCATTCATTGGAACAGCAAGACATAAAGAATTTATCCAATATATGATGAAATGCATTTTTAATATCTCCTCCATCTTTTCTCATCTCTTTTGTATTACAGTTTATTGACAACATTTGGCCATTCATCAGAATTTAATTGTTAGAGCAGATAGAGTCACAGCTCTTATTTCTGTACCTTTTTTCCTCTCCTTACTTAGTATCTATGCAGTTATTCTGTCTTTGATAACCTTTCTACAGCTCCAGTATTAGAAAAAGGTTTCACAGTTTCAGCTGGAAGAATAGAAATTTTCATTGACTTTAACAGGATTGCTACTGCTATGGTATGACCGGGTAAGCTACTGTTTCTTTTTTTATTGCAGGTTTGTTTCGTGAATTTAGATGCAAACAGAGATGACTGCGGTGACGAGCAAGTGAAACAGGTAATGGCTTATTTCTTGATAACATATACAATAGGTTGTTCAATTACATCTGGATTTTCTCATATAAAGTCAGATCTAAGTTTTATGGACTATAATGCAGGACAAATCAAAACCAGGTCTAGATTTTAACCCTTACAGAGAACAATGAATTTGGAATTTAAGTTTATCTAAACAATAATTCATAATTTATACCTTTTTTATTCCTAGCCCAGACACACTTACCAGAATATTGCAGTCTGAATTCACAGCACTTATCTTGTGAGTAGACTTCTCGCTTAGCCTCAATTTCACTAGAGATGTGAGCAAAGATGCATCATATGTCCAACTATCTAATCTAACATAGTACCACATTAAAAATAAATAAATAAAATCTCTGAGGTCTCACCTTTCCACTGCCTAAAACTCTGCCCTCAACTCTGTTCTACTCATCTAGCTCTTACTCAGCTGGCAGGTCTTAATGAGTCAAGCTCCAGGTGGTTTGATTGTGTGGTCAGGGGAAGAGACTAGAGAAACCAGAGCTAAAGATGTGATTCACCTGTTTAACTGAAAGTTTGAAGGGATAGAAAAATGGATTTTTTTTAATGTACAAACAGTAAAATAAATTACATCATACATATGCTATTTAAAATACACACCTTTCAAAAAAAATCCTCAAATCTGACCAGGAAACCCTATATTAATCGTGTGCACAATGTCAGTTTTGAACTTACACTTTCCTTTATTGCTGCCATTTCCATCCTCCTGGCTGGCGCCTGCAGCTGGCGCGTAGCTGCCGGCAGCAGTGGATGGTGTGTGAGCAGAGGTGGGATCTCCCAGCACCAGGCAGGGAGTTCCTCTGTCCAGCATCAAGGTTAACTTGCTGGGACCATTTTTAATTCATGGGAAGCCAGCCAATGTTGGGACCTTCTTGCCTCCTGGAAGCCATTAATTAGCAGGAACTGCTTTTACATGCTGTTTTCTACATCCTGGATCTGTGAAAATTCAGATATCAAAAATGATTACAGCTTTTTGCAACAAATGATTTTTCTTCTGAGTCAGAGGCTTGGCTCTGCAGAACGGATTGAAAGATTTAACTTCACTGAATCCTCAGGCGCACAGGGTTGTTTTCCAACAACAAAGAAGCAGTTTTATTGCTTACAGTGCCACACTGTTTTTTATAAAGCATCAAAAGCTATAGCAAGGCCTAAGGATTGTGGAAACATCAAAGGCTTCGTATTCATAGGCTAACACTAAGTATCTGTGTAAAAGCCAAGGTAAACTAGCCTTATGCAGCTCCTCTTCATAATACCTGGAAATCAGCGGAGCGTCTCCGGGCACAAGGCCCTCTGAGAGCGGCCGCCCGCGGCAGCGACGCGCGGCTGCCTGGCCAGGCCGAGCCCCGAGGTTTGGCCTCCTTTCAGAAACACCGTTTCTGGTGCAGAGTCAACACACTGGTTAGGCGTGACCAGAGGATGGTATTTTTTCTTTGGTTTTCAGTGTACAGAATAAAATATTCGCAGTTGGCAAAGGTACTGCGCGTTCTTCCTCCCCTCTGAGAGGAAAGATGCCCCGTCACAATTTTTGTGTGTAACGTACAATAAGGAGTGTGCGTATATCGGCTGCGAGCAAGGTCCGTTTTATACAACACACTAACATGGTGAAAGCATTTTGCAAAAGGAATTTAAGCATTCTAGTACAACCATTGCTCAGATAAAATATATACCATTTTATTGATAAGTATAGTTATTCGCTGTTTGGCTTTCACATTACCATTGGACCATGGAAGGGGTGAGATTGCTTTTTAAGTTTTGAAGAATTGTCTTTCTAGACTTCTTTTGTATTTCAAACAAAGGGGAAGGGAGTGAAGTAAAAGATACACTAAATGTCATGATTTCCTACCTAAGAAATCTGATAAAATGTAGCAATTTAGGCAGTAGAAAATAGAGATAAGTAGAAAAATATATATGATAACAGAAAGGTTATAATTTAAAAAAAAAGAAAAGGATGAGAAGTTTTTTTTGTGCTATGCTAAAATGCCAAACTGAGTTGAAGCACTGAATTTAGTTATGTCAAGTATAAATACTTAGCCTCAGCTGAAGATCAGTCTCCTGAAAAGTGAATTCTTCCCCAAAATTGAATTAGATTTGCAAAGCCATAAAGTTTTATTGTATTGAATTTAATTCACTCTGAGGAAAAATAGCAGTCCTGCAAGCTTGTCATTTTGAAGATGAAGAGGAAAAAGTGAAGCATCACTGATAGCTCCGTAGCTAAAGCGAAGTGTTGGGCACAAGAGGTCTGCATTCCCTTACTGGTTTGGCCATTTGATGCGCTGTGTTCATGTGTGTTCATGGATAAAACGGAGGTGGTATTTAGTCCCTCTGTGGAGGAGTCATCCTTGATGCCCTCTCCATAAAGCTCGTGATATCCTTGGCAGAAAGGAATTGGGAGCAGATAGAGAGTGGATGTATCATTGGAGGTGAAAGGACAGGAAATCATCCAGTGGAGCATCCTAGAAATGGATATTTCGTCTGTGCTCATCTAATTTCGAGAAAGAAAGTGTATTTTAATGCTGCCGCATTTTGAGATTCAAGGTAGTAAGCTTAAGTAACTTTTTGAAGTAATGCCTGTAACTATTTTACTGTAATATTTGTGAATACAACTGTGCCACTCAGAGATCTTTGCCTGACAGCAAAACCTGTGTTCCATACTGCAGAGATTGATCAGCGTCTCTCCAAACCTCCCCAAACTTATCAGCTCTATGAACGTACAGCCACCAAAGGAAAACGAAATAGTCCTGCTGAGTGGATTAACATCAGGAAATCTTCAGGCTGATTATGAAGTTCCCCAGGTAGGAGCTATACACTTATCTTTAAGACCACGTGACAGCTATGAAGGAAGGAACTTACAAACTGAAAAAAAAGAGAAGCTGAAAGCAAAGACCGTATACCAGCTTAAGAACTGCAGGGTGTTTGCAAACGCAAAAAATTAGTGTAGCTAATCTGTCTATGAAAGGTCTAAATTAAGCAGGGCGAGGAGCAAAGGTAGCAGTGAGGTTCTCCTAAGGGCATCTGGGTGGCAGCTGATGCTGCTTTAAGCCGTGTTAGCGGCTGCTCCTCCAGGGAAGGCAGCATCAGTGGCACAGATGACTCATAAACCCAGATTTCAAGAATAGCAGGAGTCAGAAGGGCAGCACAGATGGGCCAGGAGGAAAGATGCAATACTTTTTATATACACAGGACTGGATCTGGGTGCATCTCCTACAGAATCTTTTAAGTAAAGTCTTGCTACTTCCCACTTTCGCTTCCAATCCATCTTCTCCTACATGAACACCTCAGAAAAGAGCTGACAATACAGCTTGAAGATCCCGGAGGCTACCTCAAGTCTGAACATGCCAGTGGAAAATACCAAGATACGTGAACCAGATCAGAGTTGATACCTCATTTAGCTTCTGTGCTACTTAATGTAATTAATACTTTAATTAAAATTTAACATTTAAAGGATTTAAAGACAGATTTCTCATGCAAACCCTTTCACTCTTGTTCCTGCCTATGAAATGTTTCACACCTATGATTTGTAGGCCAGGAATTCCTGCTACTACTGGACCACATAGAGAAAGGAAATAAATTAAACCATTCGCTTAAAGGCACAAGTTGCAGAAGCCTAACTACTTATAACCAAAACCTCTTTCTTTTTTCCCTTGTTTTTATTCCTTACTGTTCATGTCTGTGTAAAGAAGACAGAATGAATGTTCCTAGTATTTTAAGTCTGATTCTGATCTTAATCCAGGTATGAATTAGCAACAACTTCATTAAAACTGCAGAGTTGCTCTGGAGTAAAAAAAAAAAAAAAAAAAAAAACAGACATTCTCAGCAAGCTTAAAAACATGAACAGGTGTCTCCAGTTCCATCTACTGCAGGAAACATCTTTCCACTGAATTTAACTTGTGCATGTAAATCTTCATGGAGTAGACTCCATAACAGCTGTATGGCAAAGATCATTGAATTTTATGCTATACCAATGTGCTGTTCTTTAAAGGGAGAAATTGCCCGGTTATTCCTTGTCACTCGTGACTAATGGCTTGATTTAGAAAGACTTAAAAAAAAAACCCACGCAAACCTGCAGTGGGAGCAGTGAGATGCCAGGGAGACGCCTGGCCGCCACGTGGCACAAACTGGGCAGCGTTGAGTCTGCACAAGCAGCTGGTTGCCCACAGCTCCGGTGGACTGCAGCCGTCACAGAGAGGGAGCAAATGTGACACAAATGAGAACTAACCCAAATTTCCCTCTTGCACAATAGGCGGAGCTTCTGTGTAGGACCTGGGTGAAGTTTATGGGCTCGTGCAGTGTTTGTCCCTGTGTGGTTTTTTGCCTTGTCAGAGGGTTTCATTTGTCAGGAGTGTCCCCCGCTGCGGAGCTTTGGCTTTGCTCCGGAGCGCGTCCCCAAGTGTAGCCCGTGCATGGATACGGCCTTATCTCTGGGGTTGTATAAACACCCAATGGCTTTTATATCTGCACAGTGAGGGCAAGAACTCCTGTCTTTCAGTTTCTGTCCAGCCTTCAGCTTTACTGAACCACTTCTGCGGCCAAGATGTTTTTGATGTAAACCATACAGTGGAGGCTCCGTTTCAACTGGGGGTTCTGCTTGTCTGAAATGATGGGGCTTTGCACAAATACAGGAATTTTTAAATAAAGTATTTTAAAAAGGTCTCTAAGAACAATTCAGGGTGACCTGTTCTCCATAACCTCAACAAGCACTATTTGTAAGGCTGCTTTCAATCAAGCCTTGCAGCAGTAATTATCTCGAAGAGGAATTCAGGCCCACAAACTATTCCCTCAATGCATAGGTAGCACCGGATGGTGTAAGGGCTTTAACAACAATATGTTAGATATCTAAACATGACACAGCTAAAGGCAAATAAGGCTCTGTCATTTAAACAAGCTGATAAAAAACAACTTGATAACCTTAACAAAATAAAGATGCCCTTGTGATACAACAGAGTTCTCTACCAAAATGCTCGTATACCAGAAGATGTCATTCCAAATGGTCCTGTTTCAGCATATCCTTCACACCGTGTTACAAACAGCTCAATGACAAATTGAGCTGCATCTCTGCAATAGAACATTCCTGAGGTATTTATAGAGAGGGAGGCTTAAAATAAGTTTTATTTTTTAATTAAATAACTCTGAGATTCTTTTCCCCTCTAGTGTCCTTGGCTGGCAGATGTCTGCTTGGTTCAGTGTGCACGGGGGGACAGGAAAAACAGCACAAGCTGCATCATCTTTGAAATAAACAAGTTTCTGATTGGACTTGAGCTTGTTCAGGAGAGACAGCTGCAGATAGAAGCTAATGTCTTAAAGCCCGAGGATGATACAAACTGTTCAGTGTCCTCAATAGAAGAAGATTTCCTCACAGCATCTGAGCACCTCGAAGATGAAAACGAGGCTGATGAATATAAAGCTGGTAAAAGCAACGAGACTGAACGTAATTCTGCTATTGTTCATACTGCAAAACAGGCATGGCAGGGCATGGGCTCACATAAACTGCTTTTGATTTTAATGCATGCAAATAGTTCATTGTAATTTAGGAAATGTAAAATCATTCATATTTTGAATTTGTTGCTCAGAGACAAGGATACATGACTGTGCAGTAGTTTTACAGAGATATAGAGTTATGCAGCCATTTTCTTTTCAAAGTTACAGGATGCTTTGCAAAGACTACTGTCTTTTTTTTTTTATAGGTCATGAAAAATTAAGTGTTTCTGAACTTTCTTCAGATCTCAAAAAAAATAAAGGAAAAGGACTTGAAAATCCCCACTACAGAAAAGCCAGGCTGCCACCTATTCTTGATGGGAACTGTATTAATAAAGATAACACAGCTACCAGAATCTCTGAAGCTGTGAGTGTTGTGTCTGAGGACAGCAACTTACAACTTGAAGATAAGCCAGTCCAGGAAATATTCTGGCAGAAGGAATTAGCTGAAAGAGCTACATCATCCCTCCATACTAATAATTTGACTGACAAGGTTGGAAATTCCTGCTCAGCGCACGCATTTGAAGATGTATCTGTAACTGAAATGGCTAAAGAGGAGCTGGGGCCTCCGTGGGAGCCAAGAGCAAAACAGGAAATTAAGACGGATGTGGAAAATTGTGCAGGTATTAGGGAAGCTGATGCTCCCTTGCAAAATGAGCAGGCAACGACGGGTCAGTATGCCACAAATTTAGCAGAATCTGTTCTGCAAGATGCATTTATTAGACTGTCACAGTCTCAACCCACTTTTACTGATGAGGCTGCTGTTAGCATCTCAGTAGGAAGCTCCTGTAAAGCAGAAGATACGACTGCTTCCCGATCGTGGAATGAACTTCCAAAGATTGTCATAGTGCAAAGCCCGGATAGCTCTGAGAGTGTCTCCGAATGGCCAGGATCGGCATTCCCAAATCTGTACCACTGGACTGAATCAGAAAGTTCTGCGGAAGTTTCAGATTACTGTGAAGAGGAACATGCAGACGGGCACACCCAGAGCGCCTTGGAAGTGGCGCTGGCTTGTGCAGCCACAGTTATTGGAACCATTTCAAGTCCCCAAGCTGCAGAGAAATTCAGAAGAGATCAAGAAGCCACAGACTCTAAAAGCAGAGCAGTTGATAATGAAGTGCTACAGACAGCATCTTCACAGCTACTTGATGACTGTGCTGGCACAGAATATTCATTTCCATCTGCTCTGTGTGGCATGACTCAAGTAGCAAGTGCTGTAGCAGTCTGTGGTCTGGGCGAAACAAAGGAAGATAAGTACCCTGCGGCTTCAAGTGGGCTCCTGTCTGCTGCTCAGACTTCTGCAGCCATTACTCTTCATTGTAGCATAGCCATAGGAAGCAGCATGGAGAAGCTGAACGATAGCATTGCAGAGACTCTTCTCAAAGAGGCATCAATAATTTTGACAAAGCCCGGTACCTACAAAAACGTAGGACATTTTATGGAGTCCATGAATGGAAGAATCATTGAAACAGTGGCAAGGCCACGGATTCCGCACTCTGATGAAGTAATCAGGGATGAACTTGCACAAAACTTATCCAACATTATTCTGCGACATTCCGTTGAAGAGGTTAGGAAGAAGAGACAGCTACACCCACATTCAGAATACAGCTCAAGTACACAAGACATTTTCATGGAGACTGCAAATGAGTTGCTTTTCAATGTGATGTATTTCACTTATAAGAAGATGAATGATATAAGACATACTGATGAGTGTTCTCCTCTCTTTTCTGAGGGCACAGAAGCTGAGAAAGTAACCATAGCAGAAAGTTGGCCAACACAGGCAACGCCACATGAAATACTGCACAGACCCCCTGACCACTCTGCTAGCGTGCCCTTGCACACTGCTTACAGTACTAGTGCTGGCAGTGATCTTGGAAATGTCACAAGCACTGGGAAAAGTAATATGACAGATGTAAGCAGCTGGGAAGGTGTCCCACTGCATTCAGGACCAACAAGTAGAGCTACTGGGCATAGTGCACTTGTTGCAAAAACATCTCCCAAGAAAAGATACTTGAAAAGAACTGCACGAGACTGTTACAAATCACCAAATCAGAATAACAATCAAAACAAGAAAGACTACAGGTCGTTTTCAGATGGAGGAGATGCCTTTACAGACAATGAATGCAAGCACGGTGTCCAAGAACAACTGTCTTCTGATGCCCCTGTAAATGCAGAGAACCAGGCCAAGCACAAGTGTGACGCTGTGCTAAATAATGATGTCCAAGTTAGCTTGTCTTTATTAGGAAACCATGTCTTGCTTCCTTCTCAGCCTGCGCTACAGGTAAAACATTCAAGGGACAAATACTGTATAACAGATTTTGCAGAAGAACTGGCAGAAACAGTGGTCTCTATGGCAACAGAAATAGCTGCCATTTGTCTTGAAAACTCCAATGGAAAGCAGCCCTGGTTCTGTGCTTGGAAAAGAGGCAATGAGTACCTGGTCACCCAGAGTTTATCATGCCGAACCATAAAGAGGAAAAAGGAAACTCAGACTAACAGTTCAGTGGTTCGGAAGCACAGGGCACCTAGACTTAGCGAGATCAAAAGGAAAACAGATGAGCATCCTGAGCTAAAAGAAAGACTGATGAATCGGGTAGTGGATGAATCTATAAACCTTGAGGACACACCAGATTCTGTCAGTATCTTTGCAAATGAAGTGGCCGCCAAGATTATGAACCTCACCGAACTCTCTGTGGTTGACAGCATCTGGCAAGGTCCAAACCATCCCAGGAACCGGCTGCACTGTGAAAGATGGAGCCGAGGCAAGGCATCGAGTTGCGAGAGCATACCCGAGGAAGACGCGGAGTCCAAAGGCTCCCTCCATACCCTCGGCCTGATGAACGCTTTTGGTCAGCCTGTGAGCCAGATGAGTTCAGTCTCTAAGCAGTCGAGCTGTGAAAGCATTACGGATGAATTTTCAAGATTTATGGTGAACCAGATGGAAAATGAAGGAAGAGGCTTTGATTTGTTACTGGATTACTATGCAGGAAAGAACGCAAACAACATCTTATCTTCTGCTTTGCAACAGGTAGCCAAGAAGAATGGTCATCTTAATGTAAAACCAAGCTGCCCATCCAAACAGTCCAGCACAGAAAGCATAACAGAAGAATTTTATAGGTATATGCTAAGAGAAATAGAAAAGGAAAACAAAGATAACGCCTCTTCCCCTCGGAATTCAAAGGACTGGTGTGGCAGTTTGCTGCCACCCTCTCTGCGAACACCTTTCTGTTTTAGACAATCCTCCGTGCCTGACAGCAGGTCATCGGGCTCTAGACTAACAGTGAATACCCCCGTTAAAGCAAACTCACTAGATGGATTTGCCCGTCACCACCAGGATTCCTTAAGCGTACAGCCAGTCAGTACTGTGGCTTCTTCAGGGCTCTGCAAGTCTGACTCATGCCTGTACCAAAGATGCAAGACTGACCAGATAACAGACATGCTGATTCATGAGACATGGGCCAACTCTATTGAATCGCTAATGCGCAAAAACAAAATTATAGCAGATGAGGCAGACACTGCAGAAGCAGATCAGCCTCACAGTGATTCTCCACAGCACGTGGAACAGTATGCAAACAGACTGGCTGCAAATATTGTTGAAAGCGGTAAAAATTTCATTGTTGTCCAGCAGGATTCCTTTGATTATACAAGCCGAGAACACATGCCAGAAAGCAAGCAGCAGATGCAGTCAAAACCCAAAGGAGAGGGGGTGGGCTCGGATGAGGAGAAAGGGTTTGAGAACACTGGATCCCTCCCTGCCAGTCAGCGCAGGGAAGTGCCCTTAATTCAGATAGAAACTGATCAGCGAGATGAGCCAGAAGAGTCCTTAACTGCATGTGAACCTTCTGAAAAGGAGCATCTAAGCAAAGAAAAGCCTCCAGAAGAATATGCTGGGAAGCAGATGGTTTCCAGTTCCCTAATAAGTAGGTAAGTGACCAAAAAAAAACCCAAAATCAGCACATTGCCGTAGTGTTTGCTTATTTTAACTTCCCAGTAAATACGACTTGACACAGGAGGAAGATAAGGAGTTAACCACTTCTTGAGAAATAATCAAGGTGAGTTTAACTGCAGGTTCCTTACAGCATAAAATCACCAAGTCATGTATTGCAGTACTGATTTCTGGAGCAGACTTGCGTTGAACGTGCCAGTACTACAGTTCTGAGGTCCCGGTCTAATACTCCACAGGTGAGTAAATTTTAGCTTAAAGATGTTTGTTCTCCATAGTCAAGATAGAGGAGACTGAAAAAGTGTGAATTTTCTAGCCTCACTTGTCCTGCTTTCCAAACTCTCATAAATGGCACCATCTACATCCACTGCTTTTCATATTACTGGAAGATATCTCCAAATCCAACTGAGAAAGCTGTGCATTGGAAAAAATCTCACAAACTCATTTGCAGCTACATCGCCTTGTAAAAATTAGTGCTGGTTCTGCCAGCCGTCATCTGTAGGCGTGGATGGATGCAACTAGCTACTATCTTCTCAATTAAAAAAAAAAAAATCAGTTTTATTGTAAAAAGAAAAATCGCTTCTCCTTCCTTCTCCTTTCCTGCCACTTGGCCTTTAGTTCTCTACTCTGCTTGTTCATGTATTTATATACCAGCAATGCAGACAAGGCTTCTTGCAGCTTGAAGTTCCACTTTGTGTTTACTGAGCGGAACAACAAATACATTTTTTTTTTTCTACTACAGAATTTTTATTAAAAATACCCCTCACCTCCTTTGGTTCAAGGCTGCTCTAGTAGAAGTTAGATAAAGAAAGGAATAAAGTTTAATTTTATGGAGCTTATACCATAGCCTACCACCCTCTCCTCATAGCTGCTTCCTTTGTTGAAGAAGCTGCAGCTTATTCTGGTTAAGGAAAATGAAAACCCTGTCGTATTACAGTGGCTTGGAAACGTACAGGATTGCTACGGATGTTAAGAGCAGTAATCTCCTTCAAGGCATTCTCTATTTTTAACTGTGCTTCTTAATCGTATCTGTTACTCTAATGGTATCTAAGCTGCCCATCACTGGGAGCATCACAGCGCCCCATTACCTAGAGCGCCAGCGAGATTGCAGGTGCTAGTGCTAGCAACTCTTTTGTAGCCCATTTTATTCTGCACAGCGCTGTGTTTTGGCTTCTGTCAACGCTCTGCTTGAAGCACCAGAGCGTGGACTTCCCTGCGTAGGGTGGCAATTAGGTGGATAATTAGCACAGTGGCTCTGTGCTAACTATCCATGCTAACTATCCCCCACTAACCTTCCTCTTCCTTCACAGGCAACCTGCTTTAATAAGATACATTTAGAAATCTGCCTGTTCACAATCCTGACTGTTTGAAAATAAAGTTATTTTCTGCACAGCTTATGACCCTTTCAATAACAGCTTTTCCTCTGCCTTTGATGCAGAGTTCCTGAAGTGGCTTTTGCAATTTTGAAGCAGAAGTATTGGTAGATCAGAATTGGCAGCCCGAGGCGAGACCTGCATTAGCGTTTTGGTTTGGTGTCGCGGGGCGGCCCCGGATCAGCTTGTCCCCGTTTCCACGCCGTGCAGAGCGCAGACGCCGAGCGGCCTCTCCCTGCCGCGGGGCCACAACGTTCCGCCGGTTCCTCCTGCCACTTTGAACCCCGGTGGGCATGGGCCGAGCCCAGGAGAGAGCGAATCCCCCCAAACACGTATAACATAGATACAACCATCAGCACCAATTGCTTTGGTCTGCGTAGACAGAAGCGGACGGCACTGCAGGCCAAACCCGCAGCGGGCGCCCGCTCGTTATCAAGAACGGCAGCTGCACAGGCGCGGGGAGAGGGGCTGCCGAGGGAAAGGAGGCGCCTCGTGCGTGCAGGCAGGGCCGTAGGGCCTGGCCGCTCACCGGCACAGAACGCTAAGGTACCAAATGCTGCGTCGCTCGGGAGCTGGGGATTACGGCTGGCGTGGGACGCGCCAGGCAAGGGGTAATGGATGTTTTACATTCTATCCTTTATTAGACCCACCCCAGTTAGAAAATGGAGAACGTGTTCATGTACATGCAAGTATTAGATATATTGTAACACACCTAATTAACGATCACGTTAGGAACATACCTAATTCTAGTGAGTGGTCAAATAGAAATAAAAGGTCCTCAGAAGCAAGGGGGAGCCTTGGCAAGGAAGTTACGCGGCAGCAGGACGGGAATCGAGTGCCAGGGACAGTTCCAGGAAGCGCTCTGGGCAGCACTAGGGGACACCAGCCACTGGATCAGGCCCAACGAGCAATGCTTTTTGTACAAACAAAATCGCCTTGTACAAGTTAAACTTTTTCTATGCATATTTTAGTAGAAGCCTAATTTTGTTTTGGCTTTATAGCAACCGTAAGATGACTCTTTTTAGAGTCCCAGACCATAAATTCAGCTGGACTTTGTGTAGGAATTCTAAGCTTATCCAGTCTCTCACAACTGTTTAGGTCTGTAACTTCCTTGACCTTAATGAGCAGCATTTCCTGAATTGGTGGCAGTAGTTGTTTGTCTATATATTTTATTTATTCTACCAACATGCCTTCCTTATCCCCCCACCAGCAACAGTCCTCAGAGCCGACCAGAGGCTGAACTCATAGCAGAGACAAAAGCAGCCGAAGAATTTCCAAACCAGCTGAGCAGCAGTGAAGAGAGCACGGGCAGCTGGTCCCAACTAGCTAACGACGAGGACAACCCTGACGACACCAGCAGCTACCTGCAGCTCAGCGAGAGGTCCCTGAGGTACCCACGTTCTCTCTGCGGTCAAAACACGACACTGTCTAATCAGTCAGTCTGTAATTCGCTTTATTTGTTACCGCTTGCATAACCCTTACTGTGGCATTTCCTTGAATGAGACTCAAGTCAGCCTGTGTGGTTAAAGATGTCATCTAGTCCTTGGAGCTTATATAAAGTGATGTTAGTTTGACCTCAGCCCTTTCTCAACTTCACATTGAGCAAGATTTTTCCTTCATATGCCCTGAGATTATTTTTTTTTTAATGTATCCAATTAATTATGTCACTCTCTTGGGTATTCTGAAGAGAAGGAAGGAAGAAGTGATCTAATGAAGCAGAGAAAGGAAGGAGGCTCTGCATGTCAGAGAGACCTCTGGCTAGTTTTAAAAATAGTGAAATAAACTTGTCTGCCCCTGTGGGTAAACAGTCATCCCATTACATGGAGCATCAGCCTTTAACGGGCTCGGTCTGGGAGGCTCGCGTGTTGTGCCTTTTGGCTGTGCACTGAAACAGAAGTTGATCCAGCACGTCTGGACGCACCGAGTGCTGACACTGCCTCAGAAAAGCCCCATGAAGAAACTGTCTAGTGAATGCCTCTGATGTCAGGGGAAAATACTATTAATTGCTTTTTTTAGTAAAAAATAAATGGTTCTAATTTAATTACCGCGCAGAATTTGTTGGTGCTAATCGACTTGTAGCTAGTAAATTCACAACCTGTTTATCAGACTATTGCGAAATCCACATAAACATTCACCATCTAGGTTACAGTGATGTTACACAGTGAGCTAGTACTGCTCTTCCCAAGTATTATCAGATGCAACACTTCATTTTTATGAAGTATCCAAAAAGAATACTTCTGCAGATTACTAGTCCCTATGAGTCACCACCAAAAAGAAAAAAAAAAAAAAAAAGAAATAAGGAAATGTCAGTGTTTCAGAGTAGCAGAAATGTTAGGGACCACCCATGGGTTCCATTAGATCTCGGACAGTATTTGGGTATGTCATATGCTGACACAGCTCCTGGTTCCGAAGGCATAGAGTAACCCCAACAGGTGAGTATGTGATGGGCCATCCAGTGCCTTGCTATAATTTACCACGTTCAGAGGTATCTGAATCTCTGCAGGTTTTTCCAGGACATCTCTATGCTTGACAGTTTTTCTTTCCAAGGACTCATGCAGATTATTTCTCTGCTGGAGGCCATATGTTCGCTGAATAAACTGTTCACTAGAAGATAGTCCAACGTTTATTTTCAGTTCACAGCATCACTTGATACATGATCCATCTACAGCTATTTTAAGAAAAGCCTAATTATTTTGCACAGATTAGTTGATTGCCACTTGTTGAGCACAGTTGCTTCTGTGGAACTCTGCAGTCTGGGGGCACCCCCATCATCTTGCTTTGTACGTATATAAGCAAATATGTATGGGGACATGTTAGGTGCAGCTTGGCACTAATATTTAAACTTTTGCTTTGTCAGCAATGGCAACAGCAGTACAACTAGCAGTCTTGGCATTATGGACCTGGAAATTTATCAGGAGAACGTGCCACCTTCTCCTATGATTAAGTAAGTAGTCGCTGAAGTGAGATTTGATGTTTAATTTTAACTGCAAACCATTTATGCCATCTAAAATGTGCCAAGCCCTGCTTTGCACCTGCTGCTTAGCCTGCCAGCACTTTCAGAAAAATAAATCCACATGCAGGTGTCTCTGTGCAGGACGACAGCACTGCAGAATGCAGGACCATGGGGAGGCCCACTCGGGTGGACCTCCTGAGAATGAGGATCCAGCAACTGCTTTGCCTAAAAGACAGTTTACTGAGCTATCCATCTGCCACTTTGTGAGCTTTTGTTTTTTCTCCAAACAATTTCAAACATCACCAAAACTGTACTAATACCAAGCAAGAGCGAGCAAAGGAAGATCAATTAGTTTAAGCTAAAAGGAGAAGAAAAATGATAACATTTTTTTCAAGATGGATAATTTGGCCCAAGGTACTCCTTATCTGCCATTTCTGGGCAGGCTTCTACCAAGCCTGCTCAATAGCAATAAATTATCAAGAGATGTGCAAGTACCTGCCTAAAGATTCTGGTACCCTGCAACATGGTACAACCTGCCAGCTACTGCACGGTGAAACACGCGATGCAGCCAGGGCACGGCCCCTGCGGGCAAGTTCGCACTGCACCGCATGCGGAGGAGCTGAGAGCCTGGTGAGGTCGGTGACAGCAGAAAACCTCCACACCAGACCACCCTGTAACAACAAACCACCCCGCTTTCCAGAAGCTCGTGTTTGTATGCAAGGTAGCCGTCCCGTTTCCCTGGAGGTACATGCGTTCTTTCGGCTGATGATTAGGGCCCTAACCTTGCTAAAACATCCCTTTGTCCACAGGAGGCAGTGCTAGCTCCTACATGCATTCCTAAAGACGACCACTGCTCCTCACATTTCCAAGGACGAAGGGGCTGAGGTTTTGATTCCTAGTGCACGACCAGTGGGCACTCTGTGGTGACAAGTCAAGGGGCTGGAGACGCGGGAAGGACAGATGTTGTGGAAGGCCAGAACACCTCTCAGTGCAGCTTGTGCTTTCACAAATCAAAGTCAAGGTGCAGAATACGTAGACTGTTCACACAGAGAAGTCTGACGTGTAGGATGTTATTAAGCACCTAGGATTCTAAGTCACAGCACATCACACGTGGCATGCTGCCATTTTCTTCTTTCCCCTCACATCTGGCAGCAGCCGCTAGGGAAGCTTTTATGGTCTTGGTCCTTCCAAACCTTGGGGGAGATTCTGAAATCCTGTGGAAGAGGGTGGTAAGAACAGCACCCTACCACACTAGAAATATAGTACCGCGCTTGTACTGGTCCTCTTGATTGAGGACAGAATGTGTATTTGCAGGAGCAACGAAACAAGCGTCATCACTGGTGTCCTCACCACCGATTTGCAGTCTCCTGCTACATGTACATGAGTGGGGTTATAGTCTTCAGAAAGGGAGGATAAAGCAGTGATTTCATATCTGGAGTTTGGAGTTCAGCAAGAGGAATGGTAGTACATAGGAAATGAAGATCTGCTGAAATTTTTGCAAGATATAAACAGAATTTGTTTTTCCAAACAGTGTATTTAAAACCAGCAGTAGTTGAACTCATTGCTATTTATGATTGTGTTCAACCGTGAGAGATAAATTAGAAAGCAAGACTGAAAAAGATGAAGCCAGGGACCGTAACATTGCCAAATGTACCCCTTGGAAATTCAATACTTCCCCCTTCGTTATGGTAAGACGCAGCAAGGCCTGTACTGTTGTTTGCTTTCTCCTTATATAAGCTCTATAGATACACAGATCCTAATAAAGTGTAACACACAGTGCATACAGTGCAAGCAGCTCATCCTTTTGTGGGAGTAGCACTGTGCAATTCCCAAGGCTTTTCCTGATTTACAGATGAAATTATTGTATTATATTCTGCATTTTACTGTTTCACCCTATGTAATGTTTTTCTTGCAGTTTTCTAGGTGAAAAGTCTTACATTGAGGGAGAAGTTTATCCATCAAGAAGCAATGTTGTAGGCTGTTCCTAAGTATCACTAATAAGCTTTGTTGTTGTTTGTTTCTAAGTGAATTAGTAGAAGAAAAGGTTTTCCTTAAAGACCAGACAGAAAATATAGAGGGTAAGTTGAACCATAACTATTATAGATCAGAATTTGAAGCCAAAACAAGTAATTACACAGTAACTGCACAGTAACCTTTTGTTTTCCCCCCTCCCCAAGAAAGCACTTCTGTGCTCTCAGTGGGAACAGCCAATTGTCAGAAGGAGCTGCTGGTGATCAACTTCGACCTGGAACCGGAACGGCCCGACGCGGAGCTGCGAGCCACTCTGCAGTGGATAGCTGCCTCGGAGCTTGGAATTCCAACCATCTATTTCAGGAAATCTCAGGAGAACAGAATTGAAAAGGTAGTAATCTACAGAATTGCACACACTATTATATCCCTTAAATCAAAGTAGCAGTTGTGATTGTATTGAAGTTACTGAGTTTTAAAAACAGATGCAAAAACCACGTAAGGTCTGTGTTTCAGGGAGACGGCAATGCAACTGTTAATTTGAGAGAGAGAGGAGAGGATTAAGTACCTCAGAATTTAAGGCACATGAAAGATTTTTAGTAGCATAGCTGAAAAAAGGTATTGCGACTTAAAATTTTCTCCAAAATCACTCTTTCATGTTCTGATGAGTCTAAGTTCCCTTTTTCAGATCAACTAGCGACATCAAACACAATTAACAGAAAAGGCCCTTTATATAAGTTCATTTGAAGGGCTACAAGACCATTTACATGGAGTTTGAACATGTAGCTTAAAAAAATAACTTCAATGTAGATACCACACATACCAAAATCTGCTACAGAGGGGCCATCACTGACGATAAGAACAGACTATGACATGAGACCAGAGTTGTGCTGAAGATTTCTGAAGGCCTTACACTCGCTTGGAGATTCCTTCGTGCCCACAGAGGACGTGTCTGCCCGAACGCTGCCCCAGGCAGCCCTGAACCCCTGGGGCCTCCCACCTCCTCCTGCATCTGCCTACCAGGCACACTAGCTGGGGAGCCGCTTCGCGCTGGCGCTCGGAGCTTGCTGCTCAGCCACTGCCTCGAGAGGCAGTTTTGGCACAAGCAATGACCAGCTCGTTGTTTCTGGTGAGCCATATTTGCAATCAGACATCTCCTACTTGGAAAAGGAGAAACGTTGACCGAAATGTTTTGCATCGTGCCGTGGAAATTATGATCAGCACCTACACAGGAACAAGAAGAGCAGTGTGTTGTTCCAGTGCCCTGGCTCCCAGACAGTCACTTGCCCTCTGACAGTCACCGTTCTGAAAGTAGCATCAATTTCCAGCAGGAGAGACAGAGAAGCCAAACAGAGAAACCTTCCAGAGTATTAGCCCAAGCCAGAGCACCAAGAGCATCACTGAAGTCCAAAACAGCCCCAGGGAAAACAGACACTTTCTATTCCAGCATGATTAGTTAGGGCTCAGCTGTAGATGCCATCAAATGCCACCTGCAACATTTCCAGGATGACCAAAGCTGCCCCTTTTGCACAGTCAGCAAGACTGACTTAGGCCTTAAGGCTTTCAGAACGTGCCATGGTATTCAAATAGATTAATGAAAAAAGTATTACAAATCAGTATTTTGGTTTTTTAAAATAATGTCTATGGGAAGATCATTTTGAGCAGCAGAGATATTGTTTGATTTTTCTTGAGTGCATGCATTTGGGAATCATAAACATAATTTAAAATGCATTCAGCAGCAACAGTCCAAATTGCATCTAATTAAAGAAACAGCTGTCAGCTTTACCCATGTGCTTTGGCAAACAGTTAATTCAATTGCAAAAATACACTGGAGAATAATGAAGCACATCCTGCCTACAACAGTGCTCTTGGAAATCGCGTGTCTATTAAATATCATTAAAATACATATTAAAAGTTTAGGCTTCAGTATGTAAATAGCAAACAGCTACACTAACTAGACACACACAATATTTTCCTGTATGGTTTAAGATTGGAAATGTGGAAGGAGCAAGCTAATTAGATATTGATTGTGAAATTCAAGGAAATGAAAAGCTTTGATTTTCATTGCTAAGTTTCAGAAAAAGATTGGACCAGATGCATTACACTGTGAAGCCCACTATTAAGTTCAAAGTGGACAAAATCCAGAATTTTTGCCAGCTGCTTCAGAACACATATTTAACCCCTTGTTATATGGAAGTAAAATAATAAAAATAAAAATAGCAAATAAAGATCCTTTCTGTGATTCAGCTAAAAATGTGGCAAACATATTCATGTGCAGGAAGTTTACCCAGAATACTGCTGACTATTGTAAGAATATTTAAAATTCTGTGGAACATGGAAATATAGGAACTTAATATAATGGAAACAGAACTAAAAGTAACGGAAAAGGAATACTTTTCTTTAAAATAAATAGTTGCTCTATTATTTTGAGAGAGAGAGCTGTAGATAATGTGGAAATTTCTAACCCTTTATCAGGTTTGCTTTTATTTGTCGCCATTTCATTGTAGTAAGTAAGAAATAATTGATGAGAGCAGCTGATTTAGACAGTGTCATGAGATTCGTCTTGAGACACTAGTGGAAGTCCCTGGGTTCCTGTCGTGATGTGCGTCCACTGCGTGATGGTGCAGTGCACTTGAAAAGGACAGTCTTAGAGCAGTTTGCTCTAAACTAAACAAAACATTGTCCATAAGCTAAGTATGTTGTTCTCTGTACTTAGTTTTTAGATGTTGTGCAATTAGTTCAACGGAAGTCCTGGAAAGTGGGGGATATCTTCCATGCCGTGGTGCAGTACTGCAAGCTCAGCGAGGCCGGCGGCGAGACGACACCAAGCCTGTTTGACTGGCTTCTCGAACTGGGTTAAGGTCACTTGTTCTGCATATTTGTTTTAATACTGTTTAAATAAGCAGTGGTTTGTGTAATGCTCTGATTTCCAAATGTCACTGAGTAAAATGAGCAAAGATATACAAACTCTACAGAAACAGCACGCATCTGTTCCACAACTATACACCTAGCAAAGCGAAATCGAGGTGTGTCGTATCTTTTGTATCATGAGGGACTCTTGGCAACTGTGCTATAGGATTTACTGTCCTGGGAGGGCATGAATTTTATCCTTTTGAATTAATGAACTATACAGTAAAGGCTTAAATTAATATCTAATATGTTCCATTTTCATTGACTGGATTAAATCAACCAGCTGAAACTTACTAATATGCTAAAGTGCAGTTTAAAAAAAAAAAAAAAAAATCAAAAATCTTTGTACAGCCTAACTACTAGAATATGTACGTGTTCCAGGATGCTGAGGAAGGCTTAGGTCCCTAATAATACAATAATACAAAAATATATATATATTTTTTTGAGTCCCACAGCCTAATAAGGGGTAAAAAGCTTTGAACTCTTAACGTGCTTGCAGTTAGACAATACAATGTGATATAAAATGTGAAAAACGTGTTTTTTTTAATGTGATTCTCTGCCATAGCTCTTCCCCATTCCTCTCTATTTCTCAAGGAAGTAAAATCTAGACTCTCAAGTATTACCCTTCAGAAATACGAATTCCTTTTCGCTTGGAGGCAGTGCACTTTAGGATAACCAGGAGGCCCCAGCACAGCTCTGGGGTTCGGATCCCCGCTCCCCGTGGACCTGCCCTGCAGCCCTGGGCAAGTCCCTTCACCTCTGTGCCTCAGTGTTCTTGTCTGGTAAGAGGGAGTAACAACAGTAAATTTGTTATATAAAGTGCTTTTATGTAAAGCACTATGTGTTGGTTAAAAGCACTGGAAAAATAAATACTATTTTAATTTCAGTTTAATAAATTGTTAATAAGAGAAGATTAATATCCAAAAAGAGAATTGTGTTCACATAAATAAAACCTTAGCAATGCTAGTTTTTATAACTTACAAGAAAACAAAATGATTGTTAACATCTTTCAGCACACATAATTGCTCATTTTGGATATAAATGTTTGGGTTATATATGATAGTTCACATTACTGTAACATTTGTATAACTGTTTGATAAGATATAACTATGGTACCTTCTTGTTGAGATGATGTTTCATGCACTTAAGGATACTTTCTCTTGACTCTGCCAAAGAGATTGGTTTTGAATTTAATGATAATTATAACTTATCACATCAAAGCTCTTCTGTGATATGTTTCTTTAAAAATATATTTATCTCCACGCACCCATGTGATAGAAAATATGCCTGCCTTTCCCAATAAAATATTTAAGAGATGTTTTATTTTCCATATAACAGTATATGCTTCTGTAATATTTCTTGAAAAAAAAAAAAAAAAAGAAAAACTATCGTTTTGCACTAAGTATTTTTGGAGATTTTGAAGTAGTTTTAAATAATTTATGAAAAAGAGCCATATTCTCAATTTTATCGTTAAACCAATTCCTAAACTGGCATGCTTTCCTCACACTCATTTGTTAAGAAATGCAAATCATCAGTGAATCAAAAATCTAGCGCAGGAATGGAGTAATATGGCTCATTCTGTATCTGCTCTGCAGTATAAACAAGGCAGTGAAAGACACTTCACTGTCAAGATAAAAGTCAACTTTCTGTGCCCACCGAATTGCCCCCTGCGGCCGCTGCGCCGGCTCCTCAGAGCTGCTCAACACCCGTAACCGCCACCAGCGCCAGCGGGAGCTCTGGGCGCTCGGCGTTTCTGAGGCTGAAACTTAATAAAAAGCACCAAGTACTACAGGCTGAAAGTGCTTTGTTTGAGTTAGTGAATCGGAAAGTGTATTTATTTTCAAACCGAATCTAGTTAGCTGTCAGTATACAAGTTTTTGCTGTGATAGAATAAATGTTTACTTATCTTACAAAGCACAAATATCATGACTGAGTTGTAACCGTGTGATGCAGTTCCTCTGTACAGTAGTTCTTAATGTTGCAATTTATTTGGAAATAAATTTATGTTATAATCTGCGTCCTCTTTGTCTTTCTAAAAAGGTTCATGAACACGATTCATTTGACCAGTTTAACAGTATACCCATTTTGTCCCTGCGGCCTGTCAGAGCTACTGCTTCCGAAACAGAGAGGTGACGGGGGCCCTCCCCGCCGCCACGGGCAGGGCTCTGCTCCGGCCCCCTGATTCCTGCAGCGATAGGAGGCTCGTCGTAACCTCCGAGCACCGCAGGGAGGTCAAGAGAAATCAGGTATCCGTGGCCCCTCAGAGGTGGCCCCGGAATAAGTGCAGCGCGCCAGATCCCTAGCACTGCTTGCCCTAGCACTCCACTACCTGCCAAGGGTCGGGGGCGGCCACGAACCTCGCACAGGTATTTGCTGCCTACGATTACCCTACTGAACTCTGCGGGCAGCTTCTCTGGACGGGCTGATTTCACTGTTTCCAGGCAGAGGAAGAGCAGTCCGAGTCCCAGCTCCCAATGCCAGCAGAGCCATCGAGATGAAGAGCCCACCTGAGCTACTTCACAAATAACATCTCCTTCTGAGAAGGGAAGTCCATCTGCATGAGCCTGTTTAAGAAGTTCAATTCAAGCCATTCCTTTCCTATGATAACTATGAGCAAACTCATAATACTGACCACTAGCTTTAATTTTTCAAGGCCACTCCGAAGCCATTGCCACTGCTAGGCGTTGGCCCTCAGGAAATGGCTCGGAGCAGAAAAGCATTCAGCAGGACGGACAGTTAAACTAAGCAAACTACAGTGATTTGTAGCAAAAACAGGTTTGTCTGGGCAGTGCTGTGCCCTCCTCCCAACTTCTGCTGAAAATGACACACTAAAATGCAGCGAACTGGACACTACAACGGCGCAGGAAATATTTCATATCCCTTCACTACACACCCCAGAACCAAAAATGAGGTTCTCACTAACTGCCACTTTTTAATGAATGGGTGTATTATTATTCTCACTTATTCAGGAAAGAATATAAATTTCAAGAGATACCGAAAGCTTATTGCACACCACACACTTCCACAGAAAGCCTTGCCCTTGGCCTGTAAAACATCCGTTCCATCCTAGGAAAACCATGTGACACAGAAAGCCGAGGGCTTCTTTCTCAGGAAAGATGGAAGACTGGCATACTCACAGAGGCCGCTGATGGAAGGATTCACTGGACTAAGAGCCGCAGTGAGGCGGATCAAATTTCCACAGCGATGGTCCCTACCGCGGCGCGCTCCGTCCGGAGTCTCCTGAGGCCGGGAGGCCTTTCCATGAACGCCCCGTGAGCGGATCAAGTCGCCAGCACCTCAGGGCCGTGCCGAGGGCCTCACCCCAGCCCAGCCGCCCAGCGACTGCTGCTCGCTGCAGGGCCCAAACTGCCCAGGACACGGAGGTTGGGGAAGGCTAACATGGCACCAGACAACAGAGCTGTAGCACACACGGACGATTTTGGTCTCGGGGGTCGAAGGGGAAGTGATACCACAAGGGTAAACGAAGATGCGGAGCATCTAGCACCCAAGCACTTGCACAGAGGCACCTAGAGCAGGGCTTCATTGCCTCCGAACCAGCAAGCGAGCGTGCTTTTCAGCAGGGCTGCGCAGCACCAAGCACGCACACGTTTCTCGTTTGAGCAAGACGCCTGAGCATCTTAGACGGAAAGGCCCATCTGCGCAGACTCCCTCAGGCAACCCAGGGAAAGCCAGAAGCAGAACCCGGGCTGCCCGACGCGCAGGCCAGTGCTTGGTCTGAGACCTCAACTCGCTTGCCATTTGCCATAAAAACAGGACAAGAAGAGCTGTAAGCCCCAAAATATGCACCACCAGCATAGCGTACGAGAAAAAACACAAGGAAAAAGACAACAGAAGAGTTCTCAACCAGAAAGATTAGGCAAAAATCCATCTCCTATTTGCAGTCCAGAGAAATTTTTACTTCATAATGGAAGGTCAAATTTTAGTTTTGAAGAATTTAATAGTATTTATGCACATTTCATTATACTTGTTTCCCCTCTATTCTTGCTAAACAGATACCATGCCTCTCATCTCTACATTTAGGTGCAAATTTACCTAGGAGCACTGGACAGTTCTAGAATGACACAGAGCGAGCTCCATTGCTCTTCCTGCCGCACTGAGATCAGAATTACTGAGATGCTCTGGTGAAGTCAGATGTTAGGCAAGAGAAGAGGAAACAACGACACACATTAAAACACTAATACCCACACTGCCAAGTTCTCCTACAAAACAGCTCTACTTCAAACAACCAGGACATTTCTCAAGTGACAAGAAGCAATTTTCTTCTTGCCTGTATACACAACACGAGCCAGCGTTCAGAGTCAGAATGACCCAGCATTGGTAACTTCATACTAAATTTAACACTGAGAAATACATAATGACTCAGAAATATGCAGTACAAATACCTCCAAACATCTCCCACCCGCTTCCTTCTCTCTCTCAGCCTCCATGTCACCCACTGCCCAGTTCCCTCAGCCCTGTGCTCCTTACCTCTCCATCCATCCCTGCGACAGGCCTGAGCGCTGGGGCTCTGCTTCCCCCTGCGAAGAGCAGGTGCTCGTTTGGCAGGCAGGGATCTGCCCAGGTGAAGCCTGTTGACAATTACTGGAGAGAGAGAAGCCTGGGGGGAGGTCATCGTATGGTGGTGAATTACTTGCTTAGGTTCCCTGCCATTCCTCAGTTCATGTTATGATCCTTGTTTCCAAATCTTTGGCTTGTGCTGTTTCTTCGTAATCTTTGGGCCATGATTCAAAGTTGGTGTCACCGCTTAATTTTTTTTAACCTCAGGTAGAAATGGAAAAATGTGTAATGAATGGAAAGAAAAGAAATTAATGAAGGATGTGGACAAGCGTGAAAGGGGAGGGAGTGGGAGTTTGACTCCTGCATGTGGTAGTTAGTAGCAGCGCAGTTCACAAAGGATTGCTAATGTTGTTCCCCCAAAACATCAAGTGGGACACAGTATTACAAGTAACATAACATTTTAACACAATCCTTTATTATGCAACAAAAAATAATACAAAAGTACTCAGAGCACATGCATAACACTACTCCTGTCACACTTGATAATCCTATTTTTTTATTAAAAGCATTACACATAAAACAAGTGGGCTCCAGAAACCTACTGGATTCATTCACAATCAGGCAACTGAGAAGATGGAGCCAGCCTCTTTTCAGTGGTATCCAGTGACAGGAAAAGAAGCAAAGGGCACAAACTGAAACACAGGAAATTTCATTTAAACATAAGAAAAAACTTTTTTACTGTAAGGGTGAATGAACACTGAAGCAGGTTGGTTGTCCAGGGAGGTTGTGGAGTCTTCATCCTTGGATTTATTCAAGAGAGTGGGACAGAGCTCTGGGCAACCTGCCCTACTTGACTCAGCTTTGAGTGGCAGGTGTTGGAGTTGATCTCCATAGGTCCCTTCCAACCTAAACGATTACATGATTCCACAATTCTACATCTAGCAGATGTCAATGAACTCAAACCTATTAAAAATTTAGGTAACGTGTCTACTTTAGCAAAGCTGAAACCTAACAAAGAGAGTAAAATAAAACAGATCTGAAAAATTAATATTTATTAGCAATAAAATTCATGATGTTGGCCAAGGCACATACCAAACTGGATCATTCCTTATCTTCAGTCAGCGCCATATTCTACAGGTGTTATCCTTGCTCCCTGGTAATAAACACATATTGTGAGGGAAGACTTTGGCCATATTTTAACTTACCCATTTTTGTTACAACTGAAGTGAATGAAAACGGAACAGAGCACAGTGCCAAAGACACAAAGGGTCTGCTTGCATTTAAGAGGCAGCATTTTGCACTCCCAGAGCTCTCTTGCTGCAGAGCAGTGTGAGAACACACCTCAGAACAGAACTGCTCTGCAGCTCCTGCACGACCACGGGACCGCAGGCAGCGAGTGCCTGTGCCTCTGCCCAAATTGTGACAGTACTCACTTAAGTCTCAGTCCCAAAATGACTTTCTAGCTTTCCTGACTATAGTTTGAGACACTGCTGATACCTGCATTTGAGATGTGGTCCCAAGACATCTTTCAGACTCTATACATTTTTGAATAACATGATTTAAAATACAGGATTCTAAAAAATGAATAAAAAGTCTAGTTTGGAGAACATTGGTTACCTGTAATGATTATATTGCCTTTGTAATTGAAGGCACAGGAGAATATTTCATCATTGTGACCCTCTAATATCTGAATGCACTCTCCTGTAGCAGCATCCCAGAGCCGAACAGTTTTATCGGAGCTGGCTGTTAGAATACGGTTGCCTTTAGGGTTGAAACATATCTTTAAAAAAAAGTGATATTATTTAGCATATCAGTTTGTCTAGAAAAGGAAGCATATCTAGTGATTAAAAGATGAAACCAGAAGTCAGCAACTCTTGCCATTATTTTTTTTTTCCAGCTAAAACTAACCATAGCATACCACTAGAGCCATCTCAGCAAACTTTCGTGGCTAGAAACTTAGTGCCTATGTGCAAAGGTTAACAACACTGACCTCATTATAGGGCCAGGACTTCAGAATATGATCCCACCAAATCATATTTGCTCCAGAATGGTAAGAACTCTATTTAAATGTCATTATTCTTACGTAAAATACATATTTTATAGAGTTCTACATTAAATAACAATGTCTCTGTAATATTAAAATTCCCACTGAAGGCAAATTATATTGTAGGATGCCTCCATATTTTGCCAAGTTTGCATGCATTTCCAGTTAATCACATATTTTTATAAGACTAACCAGAAAATACCAGGCTTATTGTATAATGCAATTTTGCGTAATTACTGAAGGCAAAATGCCTACTCCCCAGAAATCAAATTTCCATGCAATAACCTTCCCAAGTGATCATGGCCATGCAGAACATCTGCAGAAATAGATTGACTTTTCAGAAGGCTCCCAGATCAGCAAATTCTCACTTCCAACACAGAAATCCATGCCAGCACTAAGGACCGTGATGCATGCTGTCTGTAACTCTCCCAACATTTCAGCAAATACTGACTGCATTCCTCAGCACACAGAAAGTGTGAAGTATTAAGTGACTAGCCCTTTTGAACTTAATATCATCTTATCAGAGCAATTATAATCAACACAAAGGAAGAGTCTTTCTGTTTATGAAGAACTATTCCATTTGAAAATATTAGTATTTCATTTGCAAAAAGTATTAAAGTGCTACAGACTTAGTACACTAGCCTCAGAACTAATGAAAACTAACCATTTGAAAGAATGAGGAAAAGTAACATGGGTTAAATAAAATTTTAAAAGCTAATTAATTAATAATTTAATTACAGATATTAACTATTGTTTTAAATAACTAAATGTCTTTGGAACTGAACTTTGGCATTGAAAATTGAGTTCGACAGGAAATTCAGTGAAGTACATGAGTATGCTTCTCATAATCAAGTGATTTTTGCAATGGGCTTTAGGGTTTCACTTCCTCAGGGCACATATATGTGAGCAGGTATTTTGCCACAGAAATGGGATCTTTCTGTTTCTTTCCATAATCAGGCACACAGAGAAATGAAAAAGTAGAGAGGAGTAGATCTAGTGAAAGCTGGGGAAGACGGTGATGGTAAAAGTCTCAGAAGGCAGTAGACTTAAGGGGTCATCAAGATACTAAAAACTTAATCTTTAACCGGTTATGGAATAACTGGTGGACTGGATGTCACACACACCAGTTAATAAGAAAAACAAATCATGCAACTCACCTTTGATATTTCACCTCCATGTCCTTCTATCTTTGCAATGCACTTTTTTGTTTCTGCATTATAAACTCTTCCCGACCCTGTTGTAAGAGATAAAAATCCATTTGTGATTCCTCTGCTGGAGCATGTATTTTAGTAAGAATATTTTAATAAGGCTGCAAGGACCTCATCCTCTGGTGTGATTTCAACAGAAGTAGATAGCAATCTTACTAGTTTTTCCCAAGGAAAAAGGCTATCAAAAAGTATCTGTAGTATGTCTGGAAAAGGTTAACTTCACAATGGCCTCTGTCTTGAAACGTGTAAAAAGTCCATTTCGAATAAGGACCACTTTACTGTGTGATTTCAGAAAGCCTCTTACATTATATTCAGAAAGCTTTCATTACCTTACAGATATTTGTTGTATATAATAAACTATTAACTATATATATAATAAGCTACTAATTATACTGACCAAGCTAGTCATTGTATTACATCTTAACTTAGCAAATACAGCAAATCAGATCCAAGCAGGGCTCTCGCATCTAGTCGGGTATGCTGTTCCTGAAGCACAGAATCAGCACACTAAGTATGTTTGTAAAAAACATGGTATCCTCATTATATACTATAATAAAACTCTATGCCGGTGAATACAAAAAGATATTGTGATCCATAAAAAATAAGCCTACAAAATTTGCTGCATACCAATAATAAAACAAAATTGTTTATTTCACTAGCTCTTTGCTGTGCATTCTCTTGCAGTCAATTAGAAGACGTACTAGCAAATAGTAAACATCCAAACACCTTTTTCATTTAAATCTAAATTTGAGCTGCCTAAACCAAACTTCACTCAAAAGCTACTTCCCTACATTTTCTAGACATAGTTACAGCTACAAGAGAATTATTTTTCTATGAGCTTGAGGTTCAAGGGGAAAGCTGTTTCAATTTGATTAGCATGTAAAAGTATTGAAATTTTCACTGGGGAAAACTTAAATCTAGACTTTCTATAATGAAACAGACATGGCTTGATCTGCAGTTCCAGGTCATGAAACTCTGCTTTGATCTTCCTGCAATTACAGCAAAACCAAAGGAAGAGGACAAATGTGTTTTTATACTACCACTGCAATCCTTATAGTGGTCCCAATCCAAATGATTTCACTTACCATCAGCAGAAGCAGTTGCAATACGCTGGCCAGCATAATCAAAACAGACATCCAATATTTCATCACTGTGACCTGTTAAAGTTGCTACATGTGTCCCAGTCTTAGCATTCCACAGCTACAGATGCATAAAGATAAATAAATACAACACCTATATTTATTTACTACAGGGAAAATAAAGGTAACTTTTCTGCTTATTTTAACTAATTTCCTCAATAGGTATCTACCTGATCAGTAACATGACAAGTATATGGACTTTCTAATGTCAGTTTAGATTTATTAATGTGAAACCTTTATATAAATTAATAAAGAGTCACTGTTCAGAGCTTAATGCAGTTCATTTTATTTTGTAATTTGGACTATTGATTAAATGAGATTTAAAAATACCTATCATTATTTAATAGGATTTCAATTAAATGAATAAACTCATATAAAAAGCTCCTCATATAAAAAGTTTCACTTGTAATTGTAAGTTCTTTAATGAAGTATACATACTAGTTCTAAATAATACTCATTCAGTTATAAAAGATATATTTTTACACAAAGTAGCTGATGAGAAAGCTTCAGTAGAAACTGAGATGAAAATAATTCTAAAAATACAGTAAAAATAGCTATCAGAAAGAAAAATCAAATTCAGGAAAAGAACCAGCATCTATCTCAATTACTACAATCTGCTTATGCTACCTAGAAAGAAGGGAAAGCAGTAGCTACTTAATCAAGAGATGATACCTTTGTCAAGGGTAATAGTACAGAACGTCTGGTATCTAGCAAGCAAAGCCAATCAAAGGAGTTCAGTTCACTCCCCCTTGTGCACATCTTAGTCAAAGCTAAAAACCTGCAATTTATTTTGCTTTCCTAGTACCTTTTCTTTCCCCTAAAAATAGCTGTTACAAAGTCCCATTTATTTTAGGTCTGTGATATACACACAAAGATATTTGTTCAGATGAGGCTCCAATAATTCATTCATTTTGTGGCATGTCTTTCAAGATATTCAGCTTTTATGCATGACATGGTGGGCTTAGACCTCAGAAATATGTCAGACACTGGACTCCTCCCTTCCTCCTCAGATTCTGCAAAACTTCACCCTCATGGTAACAACGACTTCTACAATAAACTGAAGAGTTGAATATGGAAGTATTATAGCTTTATCTGTTCTGTAGAGGGCAAAATAAAGGATGCTATGAAAATGTGTGCTTTACTCTAAATGCTGGCAGACCAAATTTGCATTCTGAGCACCTCCACCTGAACTGTGTCTCAGAGCGGTGCGGATGAGGGTAGACAAACCATGCCACCTTGCCACTGAAACATAGGCCTTCTGCAATGGAACACTCAAACCCACAGATGTTCCTACTGAAAACCACCCTGCCATGTCTCCTACTGAGCAACCCTAGGCTCATTTGAAGGTTATGTGACAAGAAGCAATAACCCAAGTTAGATTCCCTAACATGAACTCTAAAATAGTCCTTAATTCTCTTTGATACTAAAACAATAAATTACTTTTAATTGCATTACTAAACACGCCTTCTTGTTTAGTGGTATTAGGTAACCTTGCAAACCACTGTCCTATTTTACAGAAAAGCTTTTAAATAAGCTACTATGTTTTTCTGAATCTGTAACAAAAACTACAGGGATTCACCACATTTGATACAAAGTCTGACAATAAATTACTTGCTGCAGCAAGAGAGCTCTGACGCCGAGCGGCCCGTCCATGCTTCCTTACCATGCACGTTTTGTCCATTGAGCCCGTGGCAATCAGAGAGCAGTCCCAGTTGAACTGGGCACTGCTAATCTCTCCTCGGTGACCTATTAAAGTATGTAACTTCCTGCAAAAACAAAACACATTTTTACTGTGTATTTTGATACAGGCACATATTTATAAGCAAGTCTGCACATTTCAGGGCAAGACAGAAACAGATCTCTTTTATTCATCTACATCCAAGGCACAAACAGCAAGTTTTTTCACATTAGCCTCCCAATATCCTATTTCAGTGAATTGCAAACGGTGTATCTTTCCAATTCTGTATCATTGAAGTGTTTAATCTAAATCTTTTTATAAAATCCACTGCAGATCAACTGAGACTTAATCGGGTACTTATTTTGAGCATGTACTCAAGTCCACATAAGAGGGCAAAACTGAAAAAAGACTTCTAATCCTCATTAATGCTAAACTTCTTGCTGCACAAGGACCAACGATGCTACTTCCATTAAATCCTTCAATCAGCTTTAGCTGCATAGAGGTACAATCAGCCATTTGCGCTTACTATGAATTAATGGCCTATAAACCAATGAAATATAAAAATGATTGAGAGACATATTAAAGGATTAGTAATTTAAGATATTATTACAATTCTAATATTATCATATCATTAATAGAAAACAGTTTTAAGTAATGGACAAAGTAATGACTAGAAAAATAACTAAATGAGTTTAAGTAACTGAAATGTCTTTTTTGGTTGTGTAAGATACAGATATAGAAGAGTTAAATTAATGCATACACTGAATGAACAGATCACAATGCAAAACTCATGAGCAAATCAATGTTTGATTTGTTTATGATAACAAAAACTTGATTATACTCGTGCCATCTTATAAAATTACTTCTTTTAATTTCTAACAATGTGAGTCTGTTGTAATTGTACAGACCTTTCTACAGTAAAAACAAAAATCAACAAACAGAAAACAGTAACAAGGGAGAACTTAATTTTGTGAATATTTCATTTGGCCATCAAGGCTGCTGTTACTGTACCACTTAACACCAAATGATGACAAACATTTTGATTCCCAAATTTTGAAAAGGCAGTCCAATCTTCAGCCAGCTAAAGGTCCAATCAATAAGCTCAATGGATAGCCTTGTGTGAAACTTTTTTCACTAAAACTATGAAGAAATATGTACGTCTAAACAGGTATGTAAATCATAAATAAAAGTATGATTTGTTCACAAGCCTTTCTGAACTACAACCTTTCTCTATTATTAAATGTGTACACGACTCACCACCATCTAAAAGACTGCATGCTGACCCTGGCACAATTATATTGCCTACAGCTAACTACCAGAACTATTAGTGTTTGAACAAGAATTTCCTCCCTCGTATTCCACTTCCTGCTATTTGATCCTGATGTCAAGTCCACAGTCATTTCTTAGAAGAACAGAATACAACAGGAAGATCCCAAGACTTTGACTTCACAGCAGGTCCAGACAAGAGAATGAAAGGAGAAACTATTTTCCAAAAAACATTTGCAAGGACAACTGCCTAAACAATACTACATCTGAAGGCCCAGCCTGCTGAGTCCTTAGCTATGCCAAACATTAAAATGTTTAAATTGTATCTCAAAGCTTACAAGATCAAGCCCTAAATGATAAACTGTGTATATTACTTTTTTTTAATCACAAGATTACTCTGGTTTTGAAGCGATACATATTAAGTTCATTATTGCAAGATAACACTCTCCCTTCATATATTAATTACAGAGATATTCCCCCTGCTCTCATGAAGAAAGACATCTTCTCTGAAAATTTAATAGAATATCTTCATAAATTACTTTGCCAGTAATGAGGGCAACTATTTTATTATTCCAGTTGAAAAAACAAGAAGATTTGTCAGGATAATATAACCAGCTACTATTTAGTTACTACACTATTGCTTTTTGGCACCATAATTGAGACATTTTGTTCCCTACAGTCAGAGGGCCAAATTTTCTCCTCTTTATAAATGTATCTTGACACAAAGCAGTGTGAGAAGGAAAAAAATCCCTCTATGTGTTTTAAAGACAAAGGGACCAGACTAATTTCTTGTGACATAACATATCTTTTCTTTTTATTTAAACAGTCTGTTTCATATAAGAAAATCTAGACACCTTCCAAACCTTGAGTTTCCGTTCTGATAAAATATCTTCCTGTTTGGAGAAGTCTATAGTAACAACACAGGATCACTGTAATCCATCTGTCTCTTTAGTGTTCGTAAGAAAATGGAATAAAAATCTAAACCTTTTGCACAGAAAATCATTTGGTGAGCAAGATAACTTTTCAGAAGAAAGGAAGCAGATGTAACAAAAGAGAGATGAAGAAATAACTACCCAAAAAAGAAGGAAAAGTGCAAGGAGTGTAATTCTTAGCTCAACCTTGTCCTTTCATTTGTCATTAAAACATGAAACACAAAAGGACATTTATTAATACTTTAGTACCTGCCAGTGCCAACGTCCCACACTGCCACCGTGTGGTCAAAGGAGCCAGTGATAATCCTATCTCCTGTGGTGTTAAAAGATAATGCAATAATTTCTGCTGAGTGCCCCTGAGAGGATTTAAAAAAAAAGTGTGAGAATGTAAATAAGACCCTTTCCAGAATTAATTCAACAGGTAGCTTTTTCAGTAGCATTAATGAAGTCAAAGATTTTTTATTTGCATTGTTGCAGAATCCTTGTATAACACTAACATATTAGTGACTTCCTTGTCCAATACATCACACTTGACAAAAAGATCTACTGGACTGTGGCATGGTATCCCAACAACTGCAAAACTCAGGCATCTCATGTAAGGACTAATCAATAAAATATATGTATGAGTAATTCTGCAATGGCAGATAATGAGAAATTTGATTGGTCTTTTCCACATCTACTTTAAACAGAATCATTTTAGTTCACCAACACATTCTGAAATCAGATAACTCATTCACAGTAACTATAGTGCAGCTTGTCATTGGCCTTGGTACAGGCCTGTGGAGAAATGACCATCCTAGGAAGCTGACGGTCCACCTCTTCCCACCACTCTTTCCTCTGCTTAAGGCTCTGGGGCAGAGAAAGTCAAAGAGGAGGAACTGCCTCTGTCACACCACAGGTCACATACACCAAAGAAAGAAGCATATTCACTGTCCATTACTTAGAATTTGTGTGGGACTGATGTATGAAAACTTAATCATTCTGGCCAAAAACTCCATCTGTGGAATCCTGGCATGCCATATAAAGCAAAGCAAAATTACATTCTAGATATTAGGTAACTTTCCTCTGCTTACTTTTTCAGGAAGAAGCCTCATGAAGATGTAGCTTCTGACATTAATGTCCCCAAAGTTGCTTCATGTTAATGCAGAGGAGACAAAAAATTATAGTATAGCAACATGTTTTAGTGGGTAATGGAAGGTATTCTGACCTGTAAGAGTAATGTCACTGAAATGAGAAAATCTGTCTCTTGATGAATAGTATTTATTATAAAACACCATAGATTCCTTATTTCCTTCAAGTCACTTAATCTATTTTGTAATTGCAGTCACTGTATGACACACCTGGTAACAAATTTTCTTTGAGTTTTGAAACACATGTTGAGAAGTATAATCTTATTTATCTCAGTCAGAAAACTAAAAAAGCAAGAAACACCTTAAAACTATAAAGAAGGAAAGCATACCCTTAGAGTCACTGTTTCTTCTCCTTTCTCTATATCCCATAGCTTGGCTGTAGTATCCATGCTTCCAGTTGCCACTAAGGTGCTTTGAAGATTAAAGGACAAACATACCTGCAGCAAAAACAAAGACAGAAAGAAAGACAGAAAGACAGAAAGACAGAAAGACAGAAGGAAGGAAAGAAAGAAAGACAGAAGGAAGGAAAGAAAGAAAGACAGAAGGAAGGAAAGAAAGAAAGACAGAAGGAAGGAAAGAAAGAAAAAAGGAAGGTGATTTATATATTTTTTCTGAAAACTATAGGTCAGAATTGAATACCTCTCAGTAACTCCAGGAAGTTTTTATTATATTCACATGTTCACATTGTCGCATGTGCGCACAGGCCCATCTTGTGTGGGTTAGAGGCCCCCTCTCTAACACCATCACTTGGGAGCTGACAGATCTCTTGCTCTTTAGCATGATCAGTTTGGGTCAAACCAAGTGTGTATTTGACCCACACATGTTGTGTGAGTCTTATCTGAACAGCTGTTGTTATCTAGGCTATTTGCCAAAGGATGGGTGTGTCCCCACTATTCCATATTTATTTAATAATGAAAAAGCATCAATGAAAACTTATTAATTTCCTTAATTCATTTTTCACATTAAAAAAATAATGTAGTCAGCTCCCTGTTCTTTACACTGTTTAATATGATTGTCCCTCTAACAAAGAACAGGAGGTGTCACATAAGAAGGAAAACAGTAGTTGATTTCACAGGTACATTTTCATCATGATGCCCTTTTCTCTTCTAATATTGAATAGACACGGACATGTCCTTGCCAGCAATGCAACACATGCAAAACAGTCTGATTTTAGAAACACGCCTCATACAGAAAAACAGCATTTTCTGCTGGTTGTTCTACCAATTATTTGTTAGCACAGCTAATAACATGTTAGGCCTAATTACACTCCTATGGAAGTCAGAGGGCTTCCACTGAAAGGGTCTTTAAATATTTAGCTACCTGCTTTGTGGAAGTAAAATCACTCCAGTCCGTCTCAGTAAGAAAATGTGTTTTTCATCTTAAGAGATAAGTGTTTCAAAATACCTATAGAGCCAAAAACCTACTAAAATCAAACACAACTTCCACTAAGGTAAATGAGCATTTTCTCACACAGGCCTTGCAATCTACAAATCAAAGGTAGAGTTTTTTCCAGAAACAGTTTCCAGAAATGCTTTACTAAGTAATGGTTTTATAACTCCTTTTATGTAGAAAAATATTTTGCACTGAAGCAGGGTTTTGGTACATTTGTCCTGCTCTTTTAATCTGAAATGCTGTCAATCAATATAGTTACTTTTGTTATGAGGCTTTCTAGTGTGTTCAAAAGGAAATGGAGCATTTCTAAGCTTAAACTGTTTTGTTGTCATATATCTTTGGCATTTCTGTATCCCACATATTCTCAGATAAAATACTTAAAATGCAATTTTATTCCAGAAATTCTTCTATGACTCCTATTGGTCCTGTGCTATTAGTACAAACATTAATGTAAAAGACAGCAATAAAAACGATGTTCTTGTGTATTCAGTTCTGCAAATATGAGAGACAGTATAAAATATCAGAAAAAATGGATAAAATGCAAACAAATCAAGGAATAATGCAATAAATGGAAATTTCAGATTGTTCTATTGCTTTCAAAAATGTGTCAACATTTTGATAAACAAAAGAAACTGTTACAAGCTAAGACTAAAAATAACCTCTCAAACTGTGTGCAATGTTCTGTTCTATTTCTTAAGAAATGTCAGAATGCTTTTTCATACAGGCTCGCAATGTCTGAATGTGAGAACAAATGCAGAAGAGTAGCTCCTTCTAAATGCAGAAGAGTCAGCTTATAGCCCCCGTGAAGCCCCCAGTTGTGCATGACTGCGTGTAGCATGTAAAGGAATAAGTAATGTCCATCAGTACTCACTATTTCTGCAGTATGTCCTCTGAAAGTATAATAACATTTTCCTGTTTCTGTACTCCACAATTTGCAGGTTTTATCAAAAGATCCAGTGGCAATCTTGTCACTAAATGGAAAAACACTGTCATTTTTATTTAGAAAAGAGAAACTCCAATTTCAAAGAGAGCAGAAACCAGAGAAACAATACATTAACTTCAAAGCATGACAGCAGTATATTTTTTGGAATTCTCTCAGGCACAAGCTCTTAGTTTAGCAATAAACTTATTCAATTGGTAGTGGCTGCTCCTGTGCAGATCTGCAAAGAGGAGAACGGGAGCTGGGAACTTCTCTCCTTGTGCTCCTGTACACAGAGCAAAGGACAATTTCCCTCACCTCTGTCTGTGGTCACACACCCTCTGTACAAGTTTGATATAGCAGCAGGTCAACGGATGAAGAATTCCTTGCAAGAAGCTCATGAAGTGGTTTCTGTTCTCACAGAAATTCACTATGGCCCATTTTGCCACATAACAAGATCCTGAAGTAGGCTTTCACAAATAGAAGTTATATTACAGTAAAAATGAATGCAGACATAGTTTCTGATTCGCATTAAGGGGGAGGTTATCTCTGTGTCTCCAGACATTTTATATGGCTTTTATATCACAGTCTAGTTATTCATCTCAGCAGAAGTTTTTGTTGTACGTAGTTCCTCTGGAGTAAGTAGAACAATTCCATAAATTATTTTTTAAAGTAAAGAATAATAGCAGAGTAGAAGTGATGGTAGGTTCTAGTTTTTCTACTAGAAGGAACTGATGATGCTCAAAGTAACCTAAGAACAAATCTTAGACATTTTTTTCCTGATATTAACTTAGTGTACTGTTAACTGTTTAACTGGTAAATAAGACATCTGTGTGTGAAAAAAAAAAAAAAAATCAGCTGTAAAAATACAAATTTCTATCTTATTCTATAGAGAAGCAAAATGATTATTTTGATAAAAATCTTGCCCAGGAAGTGTATGACAACAAAACTTCTGTACTTAATGCGTAATTCCATTTATTTAGGTGGCAGTGCTCTTTGCCAAGGGCAAAGAGTTGTTGCAGAAAACAAGACGCATAAATGCACATGACCTCCACACAGCGGCACCCTGTGGATTTTATGAAAACTACTCAAGAGCTTAGACATTCCCAAATTATGCCCTAAATAACAATGAATGTGTAACATCAAAGGGAGATACCCACTTTGGTTATGAAAGAAGTGCTAGAACTGAAGTAATACAAGTCATAAGTATTTCTCTTATATACATAAGTATATATGAGTCATAAGTATTTCTCTTATATACAATTATATGGAGGCAGTAAAGAATGATTAACTTTCAGAACACAATGTGATTATATAGACATTATTAGAAATAAATTTGTGATCCAATGTTATTTATACTATTGTATATATTTTTTCAAGATTCTCAAGATCTAAAGAAACTTAAGATGCAAATTTCTAGATATCAGTTTTCAAATTAAAGCAGAAAACATGTTTGCATACATGAGTGTATACAAAATACAAATATCTTATATTCATAATATACAGTGTTCTCCCATGGTTATTAGCTAAAGTTTAACTTTCCCAGTTCAGAATTTGAACAGTTTTGGTTTGAGATTATTTAATCTATTTTATGCTAAAGTTCTAACAAATCCAAATTTGCAAAATAGCACAATTAACAATTATAATGAATCTCAGAGAAAATATATTTACCCATAGGGATTGTTGAAAGCTATTGCATAGACAACATTTCTATGCCCCTCCAGTGCACGTAACTCTTCTCCTGACGCAGTATCCCATACTTTACAGGTTCTGTCATAGCTTGCAGTTATAAAGCTGAAATAAAGAGAAATTAATTTCTGAATATTACAGTTTTCACAAAGGTCCTGGTGTATAGCCAAATCAATCATTTCCATTGATTTCAGTCATCATTGTTTTGACCACTAAATCTTTCTCTCGCAAACATTGATTAACAAATATGGGCATTCCTTTTAATTTTTCTTTCTTTTTTAATATTAATCTTTTTTAAAAAATTCTAATCTTAATGTATTTCCATTAAAAATCAAACTGCTTCATTTCATACACTAAAGAAAAAATTATTAAGCCTAGACCCAGAGTGAAATCAGTTAATACAGCATTCCACTGCAATCAAAGTCCCAAATGTCAAAGACTGCTTTTAGTTACATTCATTTTCTTGCCATAAAGGTGTTTCTTTGTTAAATGCATTAATTGTCAACAAACTATCACCTTAGAAAAAAATAAAGATACTTATAAACTGAATTCCACCCACCACTTTTCATATTTCCTATTGGATCTCCCAGAGAGGCCTGAAATCTAATCACCAATCTAAAGTTGCTTAGAAGCAGCACAGCTGACTTCTATTTTCAGGAAAACAAGAATATTGAAATTCATTCACAATTTAATTTACAAATACAAAACTTAAATTGCTGATCATATATTTTGAATTTAAAAACAACTTACCGGGAACCGGATTTGTTAAATGCTACATTAGTCAGTGGTAACACATGTGCCCTAAGTACCTGAAATACAAGATGGGGAGGGAGGGAGGAGAAGAAAACAAGATTTGATACATTTTTTCATAAACCCCATCACTCAGAATATTAAATAGCTTAATATTTTTTCCTCCTCCCGCCAACTTAGCAGTTATGGCTGTAATAGATTAGCCACTAACTGAAAAAAAACATGCCTCCTCAGGTTATGTCTGTGAAAATTGCATGGTCTTTCCCCCACGTTTCCTTTTCCACCAGCAAAATAACCTTATGCCAGAGCTGCAAAGGCGAAACAAATGGGCGAGGGAAGTGTGCCCGATGTGCTTAGGCAGTGACCCAAGGATGCAAGGGAATTGAGTATTTTGAACCCTTCATGTCAGTGGGTGCTTTTGGCTAGTATGAGATACCGTTCTAAAAATGGGAAGAACAAAATTAACAGCTCCATGCAGGTCCCTCCTCTGGGGTCATAACAAAATAGGCACACAGAGCTAAAACCAAGATAATTCTCAGGGCAAAATTCAGAGGGGATTTCAAATTTAATTTCTGCTATTGTTTCGGTTATGAAGGCCACTATTTTTCTAACACTGGTTCCTTGACAGTGAGGGTGACAGAGCACTGGAACATGTTGCCAAGAGAGGTCGCGGAGTCTTCTTCTCTGGAGATCTTCAAAACCCGCTTGGATGTAGTCCTGTGCCACGTGGTCTAGGTGACCCTGCGTGTGCAGGGGGGTTGGACTAGATGATCTCTAGAGGTCCCTTCTAACCTTAAGCATTCTGTGATCCTATGATTCTAAAATCCTCAGTCAGACAGTATATATTGTTTATGTAAATTACTTAATACCTACAGTAATACATTTGCAATTTTATTAAACCTAGGTTAAAAATAGCTTCAAACACTGCCCAACAAAAACGTCTGTCACAATATTTTAAAAAGGACTTAATAATATAATTTGGTTTGTATTCGAGTATGTGGTGATTTTATAGCATGGTTTGTGTTTGAAAACTTTTATCTCTTACAAACTGACTTCTGTGTGAGCCTAAGATATATTGAAATGATAATCTGGGATATCACTACAACTGCTGACAGTGAAATTAAGCGGTGTTAAAAACACAGCAGGGGTGCCCATTAGGTCCCCTCTGTAAGGTTGAGAATGAAGATGACATGATTTCTGAGCAAGGTCATTTAATCACTGACACTACCAGAGCTTCAACATTTTGTTCTTATCTCTTGCTTCTTACATCTTTTTCAGCTGCCATGCATAGATTCAGAAAGGAAAATAAAGGCAGCTCAGATATCTCAGAAGAGCAGGAACTGAAGAGAATGGATAAGAAACAACGAGGGTCAGGAGAAGGATTGAGAAAGAGAGAGAGCTCTAGGTCAGCAAGAACTGCTTGAGCCAAGCAGTACAATAATCAGTGATATCCAAAAAAAGTACCTCAATTCTGCAAGATGTGCTATACCAGCCCCTAAACTGAGCCTGCAGCCCAGTACAGTGTACCTCGATTTGTGGGAGCTTAAAGCCTGAGAAGCTGTTACAACAGCTCGCTTCTCCGCTGGGTATCCAATACCACCATTACCACAATTACTGGAAATTACAGTAAAGTAAAGTTTAGATTACACTGCTGCGCAGCAGGAAAAAAATATTCATTTCCAAACAATGAAAACATACAGAACATTGTCCAGAAAAATATTTTCTCCCCTCACCAGTCTTGCCATATCGTATTAGTATCTCAGCAGCTTCTAATACCTGTGTATCTTTTTTATGCATTAAATAGAACTGAAACAGAAAACAAGTTCTTTTCACATATTTCTAACTACTCCTGAGTGAAGCAAATAAGCTATCAGCAATCATTTGCCTGCTGCTAATATTTTCAGATATGGAAATCAAACAATGCACTATACTCAACAAAAAACAAGTATATTATTTACACTGAAATTCAGATATACATTTGATGATGTGCCAGTGCTTGTGACGAACAATTTTAAAAGACTATTAAAATCAAGGCATTGTCACAACAAAGAGTATATCTTAAAACACAACTAAAACTCTTTAAATTTAAGATTCCTTAATTATACATAGCTTTGTTTACATGTCTAAATATACTAATCTTTTCTGCGTCCTATTAGCCAGAAGTATTCAAATTATTTCTTGTAACATCTTATGTTTTTAATCAAATAAACCACTACAAATAAATAAATAAAAACACAAAGCTTCTCCTTTTTCCCTCCAAATTCAATATATCACCCAGTAACATAGCAATCAACAGTTTTAATAACTACACATTGCCATCTGCTGACACAATAAAGATACAACACTTAATTACTTCAGACTGTAAAATGCAATCTCTTGAGGTTAAAAAAAAAAAACAGAAATTCCTTAAGTGTGAATTCCTAAAGTGTCACTGTATTACAAAGATGTTTGCAAGGCCTGGCCTTTTATTAATCTTAAATTTTCTCCAGATAATGAACCTTTGCATAAATTATTGTTTATAAGATCCATACTCTTAGGTACCTTCCTATTACTATCTTTTCACCAGCTTTGCAAAACAAACAGTAAGAAAGATTGCTAGTAATCTTTTTGTTTTTAAATACTATTATCCCAGCCTTACTGACAGAATCCACCACAGAAGGCCCATATAGCCCAACCCTTGAAAATCTCTGAATTTTTCTATCATATCACTTGGCTGGCAGAAAGTAAACAGCAACCAGTACTGCTGTCTGTAGCAGAATATCTAAAATAATCATAACTTAAACAACATGAAAATTAGAAAAAAAAAAAGTATAAAAATATTCAGGGTCTTTTATCTCAGCTAATTTATTTGAGTTCTATTCACAGCTTTTGTTTAAACGTAACTCTCAGTGTTGCTGGCGCACAGTGTCATTTGACAAATAAGATAATTACTTTTCTCCATCAAAAACACACCCTTGCACTTCAGCCACTGTAAATAGTGTTTAGAAGCAATTAAGCCTCCAGCTTTTGCGGGGGAATCCCTAGCAGAAAGAGCCAGGCCAGGCAGTCACTCTGAGCACTGCGGAGGTTTGAAAACAACTGAGAAACTGGTCATAGACTCCAAATTTTGTGTTCAGTAACAACGTAGGTTAGTAAAAATGTATTCAAAATACTACAACTGAAACACACCCAAATCCCCCAAGTGCCTCTGACCTTAAAAAGATAGAACTTGCGATCATCTTCCTCCCCAAGCTTTTCCTGCAATCTTCTTAATAAATGTACGACCTGTTCCTTGCATGAAGCTGTGATGAGAGGTTCTTCTTTCTGAATTTCTTCTGCTAAAGTGATAACATCTGTGCTAATTCAGAAAAAAATAATCATCCTCTGACAACAGTTACGATTATAAAAACACATTGCTTACTTGCAGAGAAATGTAATTAAGCAATTATTTATATAAAATTTGTCTAATTCAATAATGGTTTAAAGACACATGAATAGATCTTTTTTTTTCCCTGCATTTCTTTCCCTCTTTTAGTATAGGAGTTCAGCAAGATCTGACTTTTAAATATTTTAGCTTAGCAAGATCTCTTCCTTTTCAAAGGGTTCCCATAGAGATATAGGGCGTAAGTTTTCAAAATTGGTATTTCAGTAATAAACATCTAGCTTCAAGTGGAGTTTCATAAACTCTCCAAAAGCACAAGACGTAATAACATGATAAAATATATATGATAGTATTAAAATAATCTCTGTCCACGGCTTCACAAATAATTCCTGTTCCTACAACTCTTAGCTAGAGCAGTAACTTCCAGACTGCAGTACAGAGTCTAATGGTATTTATTGGTATTTTATTGGTATTTTTCATATATCAGATAAACTGCTCTTTTCTGGTCATCTATGAAAAACTTTGAGGGTGACAATACTCATCAGTCAGAGCACAAACAAAGATTTATAACTGGTCCTTCTGAGAAAATCTAGCATTTTATTATGCAAATCTTCACAGTCTAAAAATAGATTTTCTATAACAGTCTTCTAAAACAGAGTTGCATTTTCCTATGTTAGTATTCTCTCAGTGCTTACACTTATATTTATGCCTAGTTGACATTTTCAGTGATTTCAACTTGCCTATTTTAAGTAGTATAACTGGGAGTTGAATCAGAACTGTTTTTTTTTTTTTTTTTCCAAAACATTCTGAACAGAAATATTACTATAGTATCTAAGAACTAACTATCACTAGTTATAATATTGAAGTTTGGCACAATAAAACCCAGTATTTCTGCTGGCTTCTTGATAATCATAACTCCATAAGCAAAAAGAGCTTCCATCTCTGAACAGTGGCAGAGAGCATGATAGTAATAGTCTGTTGGAATGGAAATTCTGTATTTAAAATACAGGCAGATTTTTTTTTTTTTTTACAAGTTTGTTTTTGTGGAAAAGACATAACTGATATCAATCTCATTAAAAACAGTCAAATAGAGTTGCATATGATCATGCTGCAAGACAGCATACAGTGCTATTATCCGAAATAGAATCCTACTTACTCAGGTCTAAGATCGAGTAGGTCTATGGATCTGGTCTTTGGCTCACCACCTTGTACATATTCCAGGATAATTCCTTTAAAACGGAAAAAAAAAGAATGGACAAGTGTTAAATGGATGTTAGGGATTAATATATACTGTAGATCTCAGTGTCTCCACTTGAATAAATTATACCACTGCCTTCAACAGATGTGCTTCTAAATCATGAGATTAGAACAAGAGTGACAATTCTTGTCATAAATTAGCACAGCAACGAACAACTCTTATGTGTTTAAAGGATAATAGATATTAAATATTAATATTCTAAATGCTATATTGATGATTCATTTTCACGTCTGGAAATAAATGTTTTTTCCAATAACTTTTTGCATGATCTCACCAGCTCTATTTTCAAACAAGTTGTCCTGAAGATACTCTTTGTAACTTGGTGTTCCAAGCAACTTGAAAAATATATTTTATAAAAACTTTCATTTTTAACTTCTCTGCTGGCAATGGCCTATGCACAGTAAAGCAGAGAAAATGGTAGCACACTTCTCATTTCTAGGTATGCTTTGGCACCTGTGTAAGATGTACCTTGAGCTGAAGTATTAAATTGTTTAACCACATTGCTTTCTGTTTTAAAATATTAATTGATGAGCTCTGTAGCATCTTGGTTTTCCACCGAAAAGGGTATTTTGGATGAATTTTCATGATATTTTTATCAAATTGTAAGAAAAATATTTAATTTGGCAGAGAGGCATTCTGAGGTTATTTGTCATCTGCAGCTCATCATGTTTCAGAAAACACAGCAAGTCACTGGCCTGAGTTAAGGCCAGACCACGAGGACAGCTTAGCAGGATATCCTTCTAAAGCGTGGATCTGCTTAGGAAAAAAAAAAAAAAAAATCAGAAAGTAAAAACGCTAAAATAAGCAATAAGCCAACTTTTTAACCAGTCTGTAATGCGTGTGCATTTCGGTGGGAATCGCTCTTTTCCATGACTCCATGACACAGTAGCCCTCAGCAGCAGACGGGAGAGGCGAGGCGAGGCGAGGCCCGGCCCGGTCCAGCCCAGCCCAGCCCGGTCCGGTCCGGTCCGGTCCGGTCCAACCCAGCCCAGCCCGGCCCGGCCCGCTCCGCACCCGGCGGGTAGTAGCGCAGCAGGAGCCGTCTCAGCCGCATCCTCCCGCGCCGGCCATCGGCCTCGGCCCGTTTCCGTGGCAACCAGCAAACACTCGCTCTGCGCATGCGCCGCCCACCCGCGCGAGGGTCCTAACGGCCGCTGCGCGCGAGGGGCTCGTCAGGCGTGAGGCGGCTGCACGCAGCAGCCCCGACAAGGCCCGAAAATGAAACTTGGAGAAAAACTAATCGGCTTAATATTGTAAAGGGAAACTCGAGATAGATAAATGAGCGAGGAAGTGCAGTTTCATCATTTCATCAAAGACAAGAGGGAAAAAATAATGCATTTTTTGAGCAAAGAGAATTCTAGAATCATAATGGTCGGAAAAGTCCAGCTGTGAACCCATCACCACCATGCCTGCCAAGCCATGTCCCTGAGTGCGTGTACATAAATATACAACTACATACAGATATTAAATGCCAGGGGGCCCAGGGCCATGTATCAGTGCACAGGGCTTCCTTCGACGAGCATTTTCCCCGTGGAGAGGGCCCTGGTTCCTTGGAAGTCGGGAAGTGAAGGACAATGGCAGGCCCCGAGCGGCCTGGGACACGGCCAGGGACAACGTGTGCGTCCGGCTGCTCGTTTCCATGTGTTTGTTTTTTTGTGCATGGAGAACCAGTTGCCTAGAGGAAGATAAGAAATATATCCATCAAAAATAATCATTCCCGATTAAGCTGAATATCGTTGCCTTTGAGTTGACTTGCTTTGAACAAGCTTATTCAGAAATAACCCTTTAAACAACCACTGCTCTTGCTGGATTCCAGTTTCCTGAAAGCCTTTTGTGTTTATCAGAATCTGTATTTTCCTAGATTATAATTTTGAATATAAGCATTTTCTGTTCTCTTAATTTACGTGATGCTAGCTATGAACATGCCACAATGCCGTTTCCTGCATCAACTCCTTCCCCTGTGTTCTTCTTCATAAATACACACTGATGTGGCCCCTTTGAGGTAGTAGTTAACAGTAACTAGAAGTATTGCATTTAATGCCTTGCTCAGCTTCACAGGTTTGATACTTTTCTGCAACACAAATTAGGCGTATCTCTGCTTTCACTATAGTTTACACAGTAAGCATCTCCTCAGCCTTGTACTTCAGGTTTGCATTTTCCTTGCATCAATTATTGCCATATTCTTGAGAAATAAGTTTTTAAGTTTGTCAAAGCCTTATTAACATATGCCAAAGAGCTTGTGTAATTTTTTCCCCATGTGTCACGGATGCATCAAAAGTCGCCTCGGTCTCAGTCCTTCTCAGGGGAGAAGGCAGTGGGATGACTGCAGAGCCCCATGACGTCTCCTCCCCACAGCCCTCTGCACCCTCTCTCCTCGGGAGAGCAGAGTCACTCCGGAAAAGCTCTTAGCTCTCTATGCCGCCTCTATGCGGGCTGTCCCAAGGAGGACAACGGCATCGATTGCTCTATTCCTGTATAGGGATGTATAGAAACGTTTTTTTTCCCTAGAGTGCCACCCAGTGCAGGCCCATGTGCTCAATAAACACGAAGCAACTAACGGCACGTTGCTAAGACTGCTAATGCAGAACTGGTACGCTGAGGTTTTTAGCACCAACAGTCTGTAACACAGCATGGCTGCAGTGAAAAGGTAGCTTCAAAGAATCTGCATGCACACTGTATCAACTTCAAAAATGTCCACACTGGAAAGACAAATGAAATGCTGAGACATTTGGCCAGAATCTGCAGCAGTTTTTACAGATGAGATAGTCAGCTTTGATGTTCAGAGATCAAAAGTATTGATGTTATCAGGTTGGAAGGGTAATTTATAAATCAAGGCTGGAAAGATAATTTATAAATCAGTTGCTCCCTGTGTGCATTTTTGCCTGTGTCAGCAGTTTGCAGGAGTGGCAGAAAGTTAAGATACTATAAGCCTTATTATCAGTCAATGTTGAAAAGCCTTTGAAAAGCTGCAGTGAACACTTATCTAGAGAACTGGAGACATTGGAGAGTATGAGGCAAAATAAATACAGTTCAATGAACAGCTTCCTCTTGAGAACTGTGGGCTTCTATCTACTAACACAGACTCTGAAAACTTTTTCTTGCACCAAGGTATCATGCCCTAAGAAGAAGAAGAAAGTGTTTCTTTCTTAAACACGCTCTCGCTTGCAGAGAAGAGTGGGTTTTAGGCTTCCTGATTTAAAGTTGTATCATGACCCACTTGTTCTCAAGTAGGTCAGTCTGTGGTATGCTAAATCAGAAAGGCCAGCCCAAAAGTCGTCTGAGTTAAGGGAAAGATGTAAAAAGCCACTTCCTATTTCTGTTATGTTAGTTATGAGCATAGCAAACTTTTACTAAGGGGAGATTTTTGCTCATTGTCTTTTTTCTTAGCTGTCAAGGGTATTAGATGCACAAAGATTGTGCTCCAATATTCCCCCCCCCCCCTTTTTTTTCCTGTTTGGCTAATGAAATAGTTTCAGGTAACCCTTCTCAATGCTGTTTTATTCTGGAATAGGGTTCCTGTTTCCTCCTGCCCAGACGTATATGCACCCGCGCACACAAACACTTCACAGTGCACTCTTAGAGCTGGTTCTCATTTCTGGTCTCTTATCTCCAATGTTAATCATGACACCACAGCTATCAAAGTGTTAAAGTCCTATTGGCTTCCTAAGGAACATGAATTTCCATGAGTTTCTCTTTGCTACCTAGCTGATACGCAGGGAGACAGAGCTTACAGCATGTTACAGAACAGACAAAGCACCCTCTTTTTCAAGGATTCTTCATTTTTCATCTTTGCATGGTTATCCAGAATAAAATAAAAATATATAGTTACTACTTGCCTATGAAATATATCACCTACAAGCTTCCGTGCACATGACTAGACATGTATTGCACACCTACCAGAGATGACAGTAATACGTACTGGAGGATTTTTCATCTTTTCTCTTCTATCTTCCACTTCTTCCACACATTTTAACTTAGCTGAAGGAAGTTTTCGCTTTCTATCTACTTTTTAAGAGAGAGCCTTCCCTGTCTTAAGCTTGTCAAGGTGATGATTTGACCTGGAAGCAGACAGATCTCAAAAAAAAAAAAAAAAATCAAAGAACAAAAACCAAACAAACATGCCCAACATGACTTTCTCCTCCCTTCTCCAAGAAGAATTCAGAAATGCCTTTTATCTTTCTTTCCATAGTCCAGACTGTACGTGGCTGAAGATCTTTTGGTTAAGGAGAGCTTTGTATCATCCAGGTAGATGGAGCTGAGAAAAACAGGTAATTACACACAGATTCTGTGGTCAGACTGTCTGAGTTGCAAGATGAAAGTCAGCGAGTTATCCTGAGGTACCTACCGAAGAAAACAGGAACGTTTGTCCTCTGTGTACCTAATCTACCGTTGTGTCAAACCTCTGAGACAAGAGGAAACAAAAAGCTCCTGATGAATAACAGGATTTCTCCTAAGCCTACAGAAGAGTTGATAAAGATAAGCAATCAAAGCCACTTCCTCTCAGAGAGCACAGCTTCACGAGAGTCAAAGCATGTTCATTTCACCACCCTTTTTAAATTAAAAAGTCAAAACAACTCCTTTTGGATTTCATATTTCATTTCTATGAAAGTGAAATTTGTTAGAATTCCCCCTGTATGTTTCCTACACTTCAGTACATGCCTTCACTAAACATGGTAGGCCTCCTGCGAAGTCTGTGTTTCACCTTTCCCAAGTTCTCTTACCATCACGGGAATGTACTTCAGACATTCAAAACATTACACCTATCACCCATTCATTGTAATTAACATTAATATAGCACTGCATACTTGCAAATTACCAAAATATTACTGCCTGTTAACAACTCTAATAATAATTTCAAGCAATGCTACAGAGAGAGCACCACTTTGAGACCTGAATTATTCTGAAAGACATTTTGGCCATTTACTCCTAGAAAACACTTTGAAACACTCCGATGCCCTCTAGAATAGCAAATCTCAATTTCCAACCGGGTCTAGCAGGTATACATTCAAAAAGATCAATCACAGCAGGAAGGCATCTTGCCAGAATATTGTTATTCTTGAGACGTGTGACAAACTTTCATGAAAGTCTTGATCTCTACTGCTCCAATCCAGGTAGACCAGGAAGGTTGTCTGTACATGAAGTTATAGATGCTTTTGAGTGAGCAGCCAAAGTCACCACTGCAGCTCTGAGTTGATCTGCTGCACTATATCTGCCATTCTCAGGTTCCCATTTGCCTACTCCATCAAACTACAGTGTTCTCAGTAGCCTCCTACCTGACCAGTGATGTTGCAAGAACATTGAACTACCAGTTTAACCTTAACACTGTAAACGGGAATTTCATTGTCAATTGGACCATTTACTTGAACCTACTGCCACTAATAACTCTAACCAGGTGGCTTGACCACTCAATTCATAGCACTTAACTAACCCCTCCAGGTAGAAGTCTTATTTTTCCAGTTTGCAGGAGTTCTCTATCCTTGCTACCTAATGACACTGTCTACTCTCACCTGGATAGCTACTCTATGAACAGTAACAATTTACCTCACAAACTTGCCTAGAGGTGCAGTCAGAAGTCAGGGATACTCTGTGCCTGGTCCCTACACTTCGGTACCCGCCAGCACTGAGCACAGTGCTGCTACTGTGCCCGGTGCTCCCAACTTAATCTTGTGCTCATCAAGACCAGCATCACCACACAATCACAGGAACGTAGATCTGAGCTTGCATTTATGTAAATTCGCACAATTACAGACAGTAAAACTTACCATAAATTCTGCATACTGTAACTGAAAATATAAAAGTATGATAACGACAATTTGTTCAAGCCAGAAAAAAACTGAAAACTAAAAATTTCTATTATGGTTCATATTTTGGCATGGGATATTGCCCACAGGCTGGTATCTGGATTAAGACCAGTAGAGCACAAAACAACTGAGATCCAGTTGCAGAAAGCTTTTTACTATTTATCGCCTCAACTGTTTTAATGTTTATCTAGTTGGGTGCATGCTCTTAGAATCAAGTGGCAGTTTCATAAGTCCAGAGCTTTTCTACTTTCAGGAGTTCCACTATTTATTGCTTAGCAGAATTCCAATTGAACTATTTATTCTAGCTAATCAAAAGTGAAGTTCAGTTACATGTGGGTTCACAGCAGGTGGTAATTCAAACTAATGGGCCAGTTCCCAACCCCGCTATGAGGGGGCTCGAGGCGCCGCGGGTGCAGAACGCGCTCAGTCTCCAGCAAGTCTCGCGCCTCAGGCTCGGAAGAGGCACCTACCCCGTCTGTGCCGGATCTGCACGGGCTTCATGACCCCTCCTCGTGTGGAAGCTGGGGAAAAAGAAAAGATGAGAAACATTCCTGAACTGATGGATAGGAGCTAATATTAACTGAACGATAATTCAACAAAAAACTTAACACTTGTGGTAACCCAGGAGATGGAGCAGTTTTTATGCTTGAACAGCAAAAAGCAGCAGAATGGTTGCTATTCCTTAGGAAAATTAAGTTATTTTTAATCAATATCTTTGCTACCTCTAATTAACAGGTACTGTTCTGAACATTTAAACACAGGGTGCGCAGAGATAGATGAAAGTGTGTATTATCCTCGTGGTACACCTTTTTCCACCCCGAGATAACACCACAGTAGTGCCTACAGATAAAAATAGGTAAACCATAATGTTTAAACACGTTTTTCTGCTAGCCCACATATGCACAGGTTGCTCACGCATCGGACAGTACTAACCAAGAGTAGTCATGCTATGACTGAACTTCTTTAAACCGGTAGCTAACAATAACATTAATTTCACAGAGTTGCTGGTGTAATTACAATTACAGCTCCATGTAATTGATGATATCCCTTTTTTGATGAGGCAGTTTCTGCGTGTAACAAAGGCAACAATCATAGTTACTTTGTGTTGGAGTAGGAGAAAAACATTAAGAGTAAAACAAAACATTTGATTCCATATACAAAGAGGAAGTTTTCTGACAAAGAATCTCTGAACAATCCAGTGCTATAATGTTCTCAGTGAGAATGGAGTGAGACTGCTTTAGAAAAATAAAAGGATTTCTTTTAAAAAGAAAAAAGATCAGAAAGCAGAGACATGCACAGGCGTCGATACTAACGTTGCCAGAGGCACAGGAATCAGGGAGGGTTGGTCTTAACAGGGTGAGAGCAGGCGGCTTTGGAGGTGACATAGGAAACTGCTGTGACTCTCATGGCAAAGCCCTCAGACCCATCTGAGTAAACTGGACCTGTTAAAAAAAAATAAAATAAAAGGCTCTCAGGCATTTTGTGAGACAAAATAACTGGTCACAAAATATTTTTCTAAATAAACGAAAGGAAGAAATCTTGTAGTGGAGAAACTCACCTGTGCAAATGCAAAACAGGTGCATCTGCCCCAAAGAAACCAGGATCAAGCTTTTCCTAGAAAGAATCATAATTTTCAATGCTACTGATAACTTTTACTGCCACTCAGCGTCACTTGCTCTGAAAAAAACACAACTCCTCCCATCTGATGGTTTTAGAGGTACAGCAGTTGCTTGTATTGCCTGCTTGCAACCTCAGAAATTCATGAAAGAACATGCTGTTCTCCCAGGGAATTTCCCAGCAGCAGCCTGACAGCCTCACCGGCCTAACTTGTTAAGCATTGGAAGCAATTTTCAGGTGATTTTTTTTTTCCTCCAATGAGGTTGATGATTAAAAAAAAAAAAAAAAAAAAAAAAAGGCAGCACTCAGCTACAAGAGGAACAACAAAAAAAGTCCCACAGGTCACAGCTTTGTGGATAGAGCACCTGGGCTTTTGTGGAGATAGACTGGCTGACAGGAGGAAGGAGCTGCCAAAGTGACACAGAATGTTGCAGAAGCCCAACACGTGAGTACAGAGCCACCCACTGAATTTAGACATAGAACATGTTTCCTGTACTGCTCCTGGGCTTTGAATTGCTTACCTTGGGCTGTTCTGCATAAAGCTCACATGTAGCTCTGGTTTCTAAAGTCTCCTTGGCTCCTGGCAGCTCCTCTCCCACTCCTTTGCCACTCCCCCCTCGCCTTCTTCCTATTTCTCCACGTCATTGCCCCACACCTTCCCCATCCGTCTTTGGCACGTGTGTCCGTGCCAGGTATCACAGAGAGGAGTCTGCCAGCAGCTACCGAGTGTTATGCTGCCCTCCCACCTCCCTGCAACGCCCCATCTGTTCCCAGGCTAGGCCTGGGGAACTTCAATATGCGTCTGTTAAAGACACCGGTGGCCCCGAGTCTGTTCCGTTTTGCTGATTACACCTGATTTGCTGATTTCACCTGAGCTCTGAGTCTCACCAAGCGGGAGCACAAACCACTGCTGTCAGAAACGGTCAGCAGAGGTCTGCAGTTTGCCCCTGCCCTGCTAAGAAATTCTGGAAATTCCCAGGGAACATGCTGGGCAAGGACTCTTTTCTGGGATGGCTATAGCTACTTATATTATTATCCCCTGTGAGGGACATGGAATCTACCTCTTGGAAACTCTGCAACCAAATAATCTTGTTCCTTCAGAGCTTCACCCCCAGCAAACCGCAAGTTCCCAGGTTTGCGGGGCCACAAGCAGGTTGTGCAAGTTCTGGCAGGTTTTGAAACTCAAATCAACAGCCTTAGATTCACAACCATCACTAAAAAGAAAGATACCAGATCGTGTCTCAGAGACACCAAGAAATGCATAGCTCAGCTGAACATCTAAACCGAATATTTAAGTTAATGCTCCTTCCTCTGTGACTAAAACTTACCAAGAATCAAAGCACAGACCTGTCAGAAAGACTCTGGTACCGACCGTAAGCAGATGCCTGCGCAGCCTGCTGGGCGGCAGCGCCGGAGCCGGCGGGAAGCTCGTAGCTCCAGAGCAGAGCGGCCTCCTCGCTTCCTGCTGCGCCCTCAGCACCTCTGCCACCGAGGTCCTGCTGGGCATGGGTCCGGCGCCCCTCTGAAAACGCCTCTTGCGGCAACGGTCTTTAGCTGAGAGCCAACACTACCAGCACAATCATAATCCTTCTCAGAGGATGAGCTGGAAGGTTTCTCCTGAATAGATCAAGGAACCAGCAAGAGAAATTCCCTGAAATTTGATTAAGATGAGCCTGAGGCAAAGTCTTCACGTTCATCATAAGATTCATGCATAGCTGCTGTCTGTGAGAAAAGGGCTATATCCTAAAGAGTTTGTAGGTACCCACAGGGCAGAGTGAACACTCCACACTTACCCGGAGGCTTATGAGTAAACGAACTGATTTCAAGGGAGAAATTAGATTTTTCAATTAAAAAAATAAACATATCACTTGTAGACAGATTTGTTTATTTTTTAAATTCCAATGTCCATTTTTCACACAGACTTTAACAATACTTCAAAATGTATTATCATGCTAAGTAGAATTAAAAGGAAATATTTTGGCACAAGAAAGTGCCATAGAAGTAACAAAATAAACAGAATAAATAACCCACTTTACATATGCTGAATAGCACACAGCACACATACAAAACAAATATGCAATACACTATACAATAGCTTAAGGTAGTCTTTGCTGAATAGTAAGCTACTGTCATATATTAGTTGGTAAAATAGAAACTTTAACAAAATGCTTAATTCAAGCAAAACAGTGATGCAATATGAATCAACCCGAGAAGTTTAACGGTTCCAAAGAAGCCAGGCATAGTGGTTAGTAAGCACACAACAGTGTACAAGATGGCAGTCTCAACCAAGAGGTTGAACCTAGGAATTCTTCATCCATGTCTGTGTTTAGTTCCCTGCTGGAAACCACATCACATCGACATCCTCTTGAGCTTTAGGCTGTTAAAAGGAATGAGAGAATGCACATTATCGCTTCAAGCACAGGGCACGTGTGGATCTCTCTTCCCCAGATTTAGCAAATACAGAAATAGCTCAGGTAGGAAAAGGACCCAGAAAGGAATCTATAAAGTAATGATGTCTAACAGAAGATAGAAAAACAGGTATGTTCAGAATTGCCATCAGAAGTGGCCTCTAGAAGACGGAAAGAAAAGAGCTTTTATATATGTTCTGTTTTCTTCAACCTAACAGATTTTAGATTTTTACCTCAGCCAAGAAAGATGCTTCTTCACCCAGGGCTCCTTAGGATTTACACAGGCTTTCAATCCACGGCGGGTGTGGAAACTGGAAAAGAAATAATGGTAAAAAATATTAGTGAATAATCATAAAAACTCCCTGCTATTAAATACTATGAAGCTGTATTTAGTGAAACAAACAAACAAAAAAAAACCCTCATCATGTTACTCCATATAAAGAAAGAAACTGCTTTTCTAAATAACAGTTTGATAAGGGATGCTACACACCCCCTTTCCAATAGTGCACGAGTAAAAAGAAAAACCTCATGAAATGTAAACATAATAGCTTGTTTAGTCTTGAGGATCATTTTTTTGTGGCACACAGCTGTATTCAATTTTTGGAGACACTGAGACAAGGGGATGCAGGAAATAATTTGGGAGAAGAACCCCTGCAGTGAAGCTGTGGTGACAGACCACGTTTAGGAGGGCTAAAGCCTTGCGAGACACCTCTGTGAGTGGAGCCCGGGCTCATCTCCCCGGGCACTGCTAGCAGGCCGTGTCAGGGGAACAGCTGGTGCTGGCCAGAGCGAGGCTAAGCTGAAGACGAAGCACAACCTTGTTTGACAGCTGATTCCTAAACTGCCAGGTTTGTTATTTGCATTGTGCAGCTGTCCCGTGATTTAGAAATCCCTATCAACTATAGGTCTTGCAATATTTTGTGTACAAGTGTTATACAGCATCTGCTCAAACTTCTGGCATACATACTTCCTCTCCCCCATGCCAGTATCTGGGCATCTCCCAAAGCCTAACTTACATGATGGCGTTGATGTCGCAGACTTCGCTGGAGAGCTGCTCAGTATAGCCCATTATGGCCCGCTGAGGCAGGCGCACTTTGCTGTAGGAGAGGCAGCAGTCCTGGTTGCTCTGTGCTGAAAGGAAGGAAGGCAGCAGGTAAAGAGGAGCCCTTGTGCCCGTGCCCTGCCCGCTGTGCGCACGTGCCAGAGCAGCAGCGCGCGGCGCTGCAGGGGCCCCGCAGCCCCTGCCACTCACCCTGCGAGGGAGTGCACAGCAGCAGCAGCAGCGCCAGCAGGGAGGCCAGTGCCAGGCTCTTGTAGCTGGGGCCAGCCATTCTTGCAGCTCCCAGGTGCTCCGAGGCTCCTGCCAGCCCTGCCGCTCCGGCGGCAGCTTAAATAGCAGCAGCGGGCGCTGCGGGAATTCACGCGCAGGCGGGTCCGACCTCAGCACTGGGTTTCCCCACGGCAAATTCCATCGAGCGCCACATGGCCCCAGCACACCTTCCTCATGCTATAAACCGAGATAGCGCAGGGCCTTTTTTTTTTTTTTTTTTTTTTTTTTTTAAAGTAGGTTAGGAAAAAAAAAATATATAAAACATTCAGCCAAAAAGCAAAGGAAATAAAAGTCCGTGAGGTAATGGTTCTGTGGGTGAAGCATACGCTTATTTTTAGGGTCGGGAGTGTGGGTTGTGAAATGAGGAAAGTCGAACTCTGAAAGCTACTTGCAAAAACAGCATGTTTGCTTTGCCCTAGTTTAATAAACCCAATTTTGGGGCAGAGAGAGGGGGGCCTAACCCAGACAGTCACCTCAGCATAGCGTCCGCACAGAAGCTGGGGAGCTCTATCTTGGGCAGTCGCAAAGGACCATGTTAAGAGTTGCTGGTGGGCCAACACAGTGACATCAGACTTCACAAATTACTGTTTTCTGAGCTTTCTTGTTTCTAGATTGTAGTACTGGTGGGTCTATGTAGGCCACACTCAGGTTTCAAATAGATGGTTTTGTTTCAAGTTTCTTTCACTGTATACTTACTGCAATCACTTTGTACCTGCTCATCGCACATCTGAGCTATTTCACCTAAAACTGAACTGCTTAGTTTAAAAGCAGCTTGGAAGAGGAGCTACATTTTCTACTGGATTCTGTAGAGAATGCAGCAATGGGTTTTCATAGGTATATAGCCACGTTTAACTGCCTTCCCAATAGGGATCGCAGCTCGATGGCTCTGAAGAAACGCGTGTGGAGAGCCCACGCCGCCGCTGCAAGCGGGCGCCCCGTGAGCTGCTACTGAAGGATGCTCCATCCCAAAGCCACGCAGTGACCCACACGAAGTAAACGTGGTGGCCACAGGTGGGATCCCGATGAGCTGGTGGCCACAGAGGAGCTGCTGCCACTAGGAGTAACCTGAGCTTAAAGGTGGCTTCTCGCAGGCGGTGCCCTGGGTCAGCCTGTTCACAGGGGCTCACCCCTCTGTCCTTCAGGGACGGGCAGCCCCATGAAAGATACCGTCCCTTATTTATTCCTAGAAATAACACAGATCAAAGTCTTTCTAGAACAGCTCATTATTCATAGATGTCGTTTCTCTACAGAGCAGCCAGAACCAGGGAAGCTCATGGGGCTGGGGTGCAGACGAGCGGCCTTGCAGGACACCCAGCTTCACGTGTGCAAAGAGGCAGAACACAGAAAAGGAGAGGCAAGGGCCTGCACCCTGACGTATGCTGCCTTTTATTACTGCTTTACAAGATGCAATATGTCATAAAAAGACACAGCTAAAAGCATCGCATGTCTCCATACACTGTATTGTCTGAACTGCTCTAAGTCAGCACTTGGCAATGCTACAAAACAGCTGTCATGATAGTCCCTGAAATGATCAAGTAAAACTTGGCAGCATTTTCCTCTTCAGACGGATAGGACTGGTTAGCTATGACCCTCTTGAAATCGCTTCTATGTTGAGAAGTACTAAGAAGCAAAAGAAGCACCCAGATACAGACAATAAACCAGTCTCCTTCTCCATCCTTCCATCCTTCTTACTTCTCCTCTTCTCCCCTCCTCTCCCCTTTTTTTTTTTTTTTTTTTTTTAAATATCATGGAAGCCACATAGGATTCTGGACGTTCTCCCAAGTTGTCCAGTAGTAGTCTTAAGAGTTTAAAGAAAAAAACAAAAGAAACAAACAAAAAGTTCACTGCAGCTAGTCTCTACCAAGAAATTGCCTTTAAGATTATATGAAATTTAGACATTGATTTATCATCCCTCTTTCCTCCCTTTCTGCCCTCCCATTTCACTGTAGTATAAGTACCAGAAAAGTCTTCAGCTATTTTGAAAAGAGAATTTAACTTTAAGAGTGTGAAGACAGTAACCACATCTTTTTACCTATGAATTGGTATCATGAGCATCAAAAGCATTATGCAGACAGTCCAAAGAATTGCTAACGGAGACAGGTTTAAGGCAGAGATCAGTCTCCCTTATTGTTAAGGCACTAGTTGTTCCCTAGGGCTTTGCACTGCAGGCTCCAGCTATAGCTGATGGCGATGGTTATCATGTTTCTTGTTTAGGCAGAACACCCAGAAAAAAACTAATACCTTAACTGGGTAATAAATACACCACTGTTACAGTAATATTACTGCACAGTTATTTCATTGCAAGTAATAAGGAATTGCAATTTTATTGCTTATTAGTATTGAAACACTGGTTACATTACTAAAATGGTTATACTACTGTAAAGAGATCTTATAAGTAACCTATATAAATGCTGCTAAATTCAGATTCTGTCTCTTTCTTCTTCTACTTGGTTTTAAGACTCACGTCCGTCTGCTTACAAGTTTAACCCTTCTTACTGCAGGCTCCCCCAGCAAGTGCTTCAGACACAGACCTGCTGCAAGCCCAAGGGGCCCCTCCAGCAGGAGCGGGTGGCCCAAGGGGTCCCTCCCGCTGCTACAGGATTACCCTCTTTTGGACAAATTTTATACCTTTTCTGCCTTTTTTCTTTCCCTGAGCTCCCTCCTTCACCACCCTGCACCTCCTTTCCTCTGCCCAGCCTCCTCCCAAGCAAAACATCCCCCAATTCCTTTTTCCTCATCAGGCTCAACTCTGTTGAATCCGTACCCACTGCGGCATTTCCAACACTGTTACGTAGGCAATTCTGGCTTTACATGCAGTTACTGCTCTTGTTATCTCGATGGAGGGACCACGTGCCTGAGGTGCCCTCCTGACTCTCCGGCTGCCTGGGGTGTGCGAGCAGCGAGCCCTCCACCTAGTTGCGCAAAGTAGTTAAAAATCAACAGAAGATTTAATGCAAACAGCTCAAGTTGCCTGGTAAGTCCTGATACGACTCTCACCCGTATCTCAACTCTCGCTACAGTTTAGAGCTCAATAACACAAACAAATGGGGGAACACACACACACACACAGGCAAAGAGGGTGACCGCCGGCTGCCTCCGCTCCACGAGGTCGGCCTTAGCTCCCGCAGACTAAGCTGGGCTTTAGGACAAGGGGGGAGCATAAAGAGCAGCCCCTGGGGCTCAGCATGGGGGCCAGCACTGCAAGCCTGGCCGGCGGCCCGTTCTGGGTGCTGCTTCTCAGGGGCTGCTGCTGTTCTCGTCAGGTCCGGTGCGTCAAGCGGGCCGGGGAGCCGGCGGGCCCGCGCCTGCCGCGCTGGGGCGCCGAGCGGGGGACGGCAGCCCCCCGGCAGGCTCCGGGGAAGGACGGGGGGTGACAAGGGAACTTCTCCTGAAGCAAAGAGAAAAGGAAAACCTCTTGGCCGTGAGGGTGGTAAAGCAGCGGGACACGCTGCCCCGGAGGGCATGTGAAATCCCCAGTTGAATTCCCTGGGAAACGCTCCAGCCTCGCCTGAGCTGCTCTGGCGTCAAACGCAGCCTCGGGGGGACACGACACCGCCGGAGCCACGTAGGGCCCCAACTGTGCAGCGGTCCCACAAGGTCGCTTACATGTGCACTGCCTCCCGAGTGAAAGGAATGGGGGAAAACGGAGCCGTTCCCAAGGCAATGCTGGGAAAGCGGCAATCCTGAGCGTCCGGAGGAAGTTAGCGGAGCGCTGAGGAAGGGGCACGGGCGGCAGGGCAGGGGCAGAGCCGCAGCCCCAGGCCGCCGTCTCCACGTAACGCGCTTCCTCTCTCAGCGCAACGAGGGTTTTACCCACAAAACCCAACACGCACAGAGGCTGAAGTGCTGGAAGGGCTTTATAGGTCAGTCTCAATGAACACACCTACATCAGCGGAAAAGGGGAATTATTTCTGGGATTGCAGCTCGCCCCGTAACTTTCCCATTATGAAACTGAGTATGAGTGCAGTTGTGTAAATAAACTTGCATCTGCTTTCATGCAGAATTTGCATATGAAAACCTGCATACGCATAGAAAATGCCTGACAACGGCAATGTATTCGACACTGCAGCTTTCCCAGGAAATCCCAAAACACAGCCCTATGGACACAAGGCTTGAAGCTTTCCGCTACCTTCACGAGACGCGGAGAGGCATTTTATGATGGTTAAGTATGACTAAGAGATTGCAGCTTATAGCCTCTTAGTTATGGAGTTTTGTATAATATTCAAACAAAACAAACAAACAAAAACGCCTTTCATGTTTATCTGCTACCTATCTTGAAGTTTTTAAACCCTCTTTGTAACATCTTCACCTGCTACGTGTTATAACATAAGATAGACTTTTTTTGGACTAGAAGCAGTTTACCCCAATTTCCATTTTTTTATGCAGCCCCACACCATGTTGCTTCATTATATAGTACAGTCCTTGGCTGAACTGCTGGAAATAAAATATTACAGCAACACAACCGATCAACCAGGAAGAACTCCCTTAAATGGGAAATTCCCTCTGTAATTTCCAATTGTTTAGGAAAACTTTGACAGAGCAAAGGACAGAGAAAGGCAACAGAGCTGAATCAAGAGCTATTGCATAATGCTCTGATGATGAAACAGGGACTAAATCCTGAGCACAGAAGTTCTGCAGGTAGCTTGCTCAACATGTCATTTTAGAGCCCCTGATGCAATAGTGATTTCTTACAATTTAACGCTTGCATTGCTAAACATTCTTATCTGAACAGCAGCGTGAGTTTTCACTAGCTATATGTTGCACCTTCTGAGAAACAAGTCTATCAAATGATACTAGTTTGGAGCAATTAGGACAAATTATATGCGTGCTGGCAGAAGTGAAGCTCCCAGCTATCAAAAGGGCAGGCCGTGACTGACGCGTCTGCAGCATCCAACCTAGTGCCACTAGTTTGCTGCTACTTGCACACAGGACCAGGAGCTGAATATCTGGGGCTCTACGGCCCGATTTCCCAATTTCAGAGTTAGCCCCATTCAGCCCTATTCATGGGAGCACACCATCTTTGGAAGAAAGTGGACCTCTCAAAATGCTGAAAGCAAATAATAAAGATGGAAATAAAGAAATCAAGAGGAAAAAAATCCAAAACCAAAGCAATAAAAAGCTGCATAAGAAGCTGAGCTTTAAGTTACATTAGTTTCACTATTACAGCTTGTCCTCGCTTCCAATCTAAAGACATAAATCTCTTTAGGCACAGTAAGTATAAAAGAAAACACACGGCCACTGATGTTTCAGACCATCAGAGAAGAAATGCCTATTTTCTGTATAAGTTCTATAGGAATGGAGAAGGAGAAGAATCAATTGAGAAGATATACCCAATACTCCTGAAAAGAATTAAGACCATGAAATATCATTCACAGGGAAAAATAAAAGGAAACTACTTACAAACAGAAAGCAGTAAGTGGGATTTACCACAATCTAATATCCTGGAACCATCTCAAAAACATGTTGGCAAACTTTTGGTACTGGAGTCATCACACAACCCACCCAAGCTGAACCCAAGATTTCTGGTTTTCTTTAGTGCTACCTCCTCGTTTCCCTGTACATCAGTTGATGCTTTGTCACTCTTGTCTACTTAAACAGAATTGGGGTTTTATCCTGCATTACTGGAAGACGAACTTGGGAATATCCAGTAAGCCTTGTATATTTTGAATTGCTAAATGAAAAAAATTGCTTTTAATAGGTAATGGTTAACACTATTTAGTGGCTTAGTGTTGCAAGTATTGACATAGGCTTTCTCGAGTCAGGCTGAAGGGCTGCAGTCACTGTAGCTTTTCAGAACTACAGTTACATAATAGGGACTTTCCAGTGAGGAAAAGATTTAAACCACAGTTGTTCAAACAAACCTGCTCACATTTTCCTTTGTGCTCAATTCCTGCTCTTTTTCCATGGAAAACTCCCAACTCCTCCATCCCAACTCTTACAGATTCTTTTGCACAATGTAATTGAGATATTAAGTGAAGGCATCTTATTGTGCTATGCTGTTAAAACTCTTGTCTTGCTCCTCAGCTTTTCATCTTTTAATTTCTGCAAGAAGCTTTTTGGGGTCTTTACCAGGGCAGTCGTGACCCCGATATCCAATGAGAATGCTTCTGCCAGGGTGACTTATGACTAGCTGGATGGATGAGGGGAGAGCGGTGGATGTCATCTACCTTGACTTCAGCAAGGCTTTTGACACCGTCCCTCACGGCATCCTTCTGGGCAAGCTCCGCAAGTGTGGGCTAGATGAGCGGACAGTGAGGTGGATTAGCAATTGGCTAGATGACAGGGCTCAGAGGGTGGTTATCAGTGGTGCGGAGTCGAGCTGGAGGCCTGTGGTTAGCGGTGTCCCCCAGGGGTCAGTCCTTGGCCCAGTTCTGTTCAATTTATTCATTAACGACCTGGATGAAGGGATGGAGGGCTCCCTCAGCAAGTTTGCTGATGATACCAAACTGGGAGGAGGAGCTGACAGCCCAGAGGGCT
>VZSV01000033.1:2381906-2403376 GCA_013398735.1 Nothocercus julius
TGCTGGTCGCTGTGGTGGGCTCTGGCCACTGCCGGCTTTAACCAGGTTGTGAATTACATCCAAGTGCTGTGGGACTCCAGAGCCCCCTCGCACAGGGCTGCAGTCTATAACGGAGCTGTCGAAGCCATTGCAACTTTTTTGGGTAAGGACATCAGCACTTGTTTCTAATGTCATCCCTTGATGACCCTCTTCACTAGCATCTTTGATGCCTTTTTATTTCCCCATGAGTGTCAGAGACCAAATGACAGGAAGCTTCAACATGTAACACTCTACAAATACTGTGCAATTTACATGGAGTCCTAAAAAAAATCTAAAATTAGATTTTATATTTATATAAGAATACTCTATTTATTGTAAGTTTCTCCTTCTGCTACATAATAGTAAGAGCTTATGTTCTGAACTGTTTAGACCATGAATTCAATCCCAAGTGGATGAAATACCTGTTGTCACTCTGGCTTCTCCTCCCCAAATATGCATAAACATACATGCATAAAGAGCAGGTGGCTTAAGAACTGAAGGACAGCATATTAACAGAGAAACTGGTCTAGATCATCTGTTTAAAGCATGGATTAAAATCATTTCAGCATCGGTTAATCTCAACAAACATGGTCTGTGAGACCATGTATGTCTTAAAAACTTTACCCGTGGATGTGGCATGCAAGGAGACAGAGAACTGGGACTGGTTAGCCTCAAGGCAAGAAAGCTCAGAGGGGGCTTTATCACTGTATAAATACCTGGTGGGGGAGTAAACGGCTGAGACATTGCTTTCTTGGTGATCCTCAGTGGCAGGACGAGAGGCCATGGGCACATATGTAAACATGGAATATTTAACTTAAACATATGAAGAAACTTTTTGTTGTTGTTGTTGTAAAGGTGATCAAACAGTGGAGCAGGTAGCCCAAAGAGGTTGTAGGGTCTCCATCCTTGGGAGATAATCAAGACCCAACTGGACACACACACACACACACACACACGGACCACCTGCTCCAGCTGACTTGCTTTGAGTAAGGGGGGTTAGATCAGGTCTTCTACTCTCAGCTTTTCTGTGATTCTGAGACTTCCTTTGTTACAGTTACCTGATCTGCCTGAACGGCTGCCTCCTTTACCTGTAGGCTTTCTGCTTTACAGCCACTTCAAAGCTCCACTTCTTCCTTTCAGTAGCTGTGCAGCACCAACAGAGCCTCAGTTTCAAGCTCACATATCCACAGCTCCATATACTCCTTTGCACCAGCAGCTCTCTCACATTCCTGCAGGTAACTGGCCATCCACTCTTCCTCCCTGCAAGCAGCATGAAATGTGTTTTACTGAAGCCACCCCAAAACTTCCAAGTTTCTCATCTGAGCACTACTCCTAGGAGGATTTTGTGCTTTCAAGTCCTCTGATACTTCAACTATATATCAGAAAACAAGATAGCACTTGTATTACTAGGAACCTCATTGCTTAGGGAAACGATGGCATCAAGGGGCAGACCTACTTTAACTTTTCAATTCTGCTGTAGAGCACCTGCCAACGAGCCAAGCGTCCAGCTCTGCACTAATGCATGCCAGCCCACCCAAGAACATCTGGGTAGCTGGTACATGTCTGCCCCAACACAGCTCCGTGAAGTCTGATGGCTCACACTGCCACAGAATGCAAGTGTTGCAGGAACCAGACTTCTTAATCTAAGCTCCTAAGCCTCAGAACACTGCATTTCCAAACTTTCAGAAACATGCAAGATCCTCTGCGCAAAAAGAACATGCAGTACAGATATAGCTGGACACATTCTGCTACTGTACAGCTCCAATCTATACAGAGACACGTGGAGAAAAGTAAACATCATTACTGTAATAAAAATTAAGGTACAGGAGTTTAATATTACATATTACACTCAAGTAAGGAGTTTTACTATATCTGATGGTCAGAAAAAAGCTGACAAATGCAGTCAATAAGATTATTACCAGCAAACAAGGCTCCAATTCCCTTTAAAAAAAAAAAAAAAGCACAGAAGTAGGAAGGAATACAAGAGATTTTTAATTCATTCATGTCCTTAAGACCTTCATGAAATGACCTCCATTACGCACCTTTTTAGCAGTGAACACTTGGTGGAGTTCCCCCCTCTTTACTCACGGTTGTTAAAATGGAATAACACGACAACAGGCAATGCACTGCTGTGCCCATGGAGGCACCTCCTTGGCGCTTCAGTGTGGGATAGCTCCATAAACAAGGGAAACTAAAGAGTCTCTGAATTTAACAGTGTACATAAGCCACACCATTATTGAAGCCCGCTGCAGACCTAAGGAAGAGTCACATGGGATCCTGGGATGATCCATTCACTGAATTATGCCATGGCTCTAAAGGGATGATACTATTTTACAGTTTTTAATTGTTATTTTCAATTTTTAGGTTCAGCAACATCCATAGCTGTTGGATATATCAAACTAAATTGGGACTTTTCTGGAGAACTGGCTTTGGGGATTTTCTCTGCAATGGATGCTGGTTCTCTGTTTCTCATGCACTTTACCAACAACATCTGGGCATGTTATGCTGGCTTCCTTGCCTTCAAGGCATGCTATATGTTCCTTATAACAATAGCAACGTAAGTATAACTCACCATTGTTACAATTCAGTTGATTTAAATCAGTAAATTTCATTTCATACTTTACATTTATGATAATTTTAATGAACACTTCCCTTTAGATAAGTTGAATAGGTTGTGGCAACAGCACATTATAGTATTTCTAACTTATACGAAACTATGGTTAAGAGTATATGACATAACCATTACAATGGTTACTCCAAGTAACTACCTTATTCTCCACTTAGCTGTTTAATGATCTAGGTATAAATCTCTGCTAAAAATCAAATGAATAAATACAAGCCTCCATTTCTGAAAGTTCTTAGCTTACTGTCTAAATGCTGTGAAATGTAATATCTCACAAGTAAATTAAGCAAAGTGCAACATGCTTTGTCAGAAGATAGTTTAAGAAAAGTTGAATATGCAGTTCTGTAAGTGGCTGAAGGCCTCTTTAAAGTATTCTTAGAATGGGAATTACAGAGAGATCTACCTACAAGTGCAACAACCTGAAAATTGGTTCCTTCCCCAGCCAGATTACATAGAGCTATCAAGAGATAAGCAACCCACAAAACAAGCTTCTGCCCAAGGCTGTTCACTATCAGTTATATAGCAGAAATACCAACTCAAAGGGAGAGAAAAAAAAAAAAAAAAGAGACCTAAGTTAATGTGTACATTCATTTTTAGGTTTCAGATTGCTGTCAATCTAAGTATGGAGCGTTATGCTTTAATATTTGGCCTCAACAACTTCGTTGCACTGGCGATTCAGACAATTCTAACTGTTGCTGTAGTAGACTCCACAGGTCTGGGACTGGATATCAGCACACAGGTAAGCGCCGCTCTCCACACTACTCCCCAGCCCCTTCCTGTCCTGCAGACGAGGGTGGGGAGGGCTCCCTGACCAGCTTAGCGGTTACTCACTTGAAAACATGTTCCTCTGAAGTGAGCTTGGCAGGAGCCACAATAACCTACTTGCCCTTTAGTCCTATTAGTTTTGCATATCCGTTTCTACTTTAAGAAAGTTTCCATAAAGCAAAAGCAAAGAAGCACTCCCTATTATGCAGTTTCCTTTTATTTAAATGTTTACTACTCATCAATTTGTCAAAATACCCTAAACAGAACTAGGAAGCTAAGTAAAATGTAATCCAAGCTATCTTCATTACAAGGGTCACTCTAATTTATGTAGTTACATGTATGTTTTAATTCCAAAAATACTAGTCTCATGATTCCCAGCAGTTTTCAGAATTAGTTTAAACTTGGACACCAAGTAAGGTCCATTTCAAACTTCCATCTTTCAGCATGATAAGTAAGGTAGAACAGGAACATTTCAACAATATTAACATTTGGGTACCCAGAAGTTTGGAATTGCTCAGCAAAGATGAAAATCTTAATTCTCATTATGCCCATACTATGTCAAGGGATGTTCAAAGCATGAAGTAGAATTTTTTGAAGTGTCAAACCTGATTGGACTTCAGTAAGAAGACTGATAAATATAAGCTACTCACTGACAAATTTGCCTAAGAGAATTTTTTAAGAAAGCAGCTGCTCACCGAGCTAGACTTTACCAAGTGAGAAGAACTTGGAGCATGTTATAATACCAAAGACAGGAGCACATCCATTTACAGCATTCTGTGTTTCACAGGAAAATAAGAGAAATTCAGTATTATTTTACAACCCATCAACAACCAACTTGAATAAGATTAGTTTAGGGAAGTTTTAAGTAGAGAAGAGATTTGACAACACCATAAAAAAAAAAAAGAAAGAGCCAGGCAGTACAGGGGAGCTGTCCTCCTGGCTTCTTGAGCTGGGGATGGGGAGTAAGGAAGTGTGTCCTCTCTCCCTGCTTTTCCAACACCAGACTTGTAGGTGGTTAAGCCAGGCAGACAGACTTCTGGAATTCTGTACCCTACAGGATCATTTTGGGGAGCAGGTGGCAGGGAGGGAAACATGGTAGTGTAGTGACACCTCAAATGTTTTTAACTAACAAAATAAAACAGCTCTTGTTTCTTCTTCTCCCTCCTCCCCAACCCATTTCCCAGTTTCTCATTTATGGCAGCTACTTCGCAGTCATAGCGGGGGTTTTCCTCATCAGAAGCATATACACCATTATGTCCATCAAATGCAGAAATACCGGTGTGGCTGGTGCAAGTTCCGATCACTAAGCGGGTGCAGGGGTGGGGAAGAAAAAGAAAAGCTGCTTGCAAGCAACAGTGCAGAAGGCTCCATCACCTGAGCAATGACTTAGGGGAAACACAAAGCTTGATCAAGCAGGACTGGTGAAACAGGCTCCAGCACACAGAGCTCGGTCTTCCCCAACTCCAATCAATCTTCTGTTTCAACTCAAAAGTAATAATAGAGGTCTAACATCAAAATTTGTATTAGTGCTCACAGTAACAGGCAAGTGCATTCAGAGGCCTGAACTTCACAACAGAAAAGCTTAAGAAACACACCTTTGAACTTCCACTTCTGCTGAGGATTTCAGCTGAAGGCAATTTTACTTTCAAACATCTTCACACATTTTAAATGAAGCAACTACCACATAACAGCAAAGTGATCCTCAGAGAAACTTCCCATGGAAACCTTTAAGGCTTATGCTTTTGTCACCTGTAAGTTGTGACATGCATTTTAAAAACATGCTAACATAGACAGCAGTAAACTATTTTTCTAGAGCTGCTATTTCTGTATGTTCAAAAATTGATTACTGCAATACCATATAGCATAGCCATACTGCCATTTTAGCTTATTCTCACTAATGACCAAGAGGCAGTCCGTTCAGATTCCACAGATAAATACATCCCTCAAATCCAGAATTACAGAATGCTAAGAATTCATGTCATTTAAAACAGAAAAACTGCTACCGATGCAGTGAAAATTTTGCTGTAAGCTCAAGATGCATGAAGATAGCACTCTAACTGCCCTTTAAAAGATTATTATTATTTTTTTTTTTTTTAAACCATGGGGAGGCATTTCAATCTCTGCATAAGGCAGTCTTAGTTACACCTGAACATTTTTCCATTTAGAAGTAATTAAAGTTAACTAGTGGATGTCTCAACCATATTTGATGATGTCCACTTTAGAGTTAACTTCATGAGATGGTCAGTTCCACTGACTCCTTTACCACTATGTACAAATCTGCAATGACACTAACTGATACTTACCCCTATTCAGCTCACAGGAAAGTCAAAATGATATATTTCTTCAAAAATAATCTTTTAAATTGTTTGAGCTTACTTCTATGCCATAAGAAGTTTTCCCTGCAAGAGAGCAAGTTATCTGCATTTTATTTATAGTTTTTCTCTTTCAGTGATTCCAACTAGATTCCAACTTTTAAATTAAACTCTTGCGTCAGTAGTTGATTCAATACAATACTTGGGAATTATGCAGTCATTCAAATTAAATAATTTAGAATGTAGTATCTGGGCATCACATCTGTCATTTTGGAACTGTTCCATGTTTTATCCTATGCTATATCCTACATGTGTACGAATTAATATATTAGGATTAAAAGAAATAATGTAGAAGCTCTCCAAATTAACATCCACAACACAAAGCAGCTGAAATTACAAAGTTAAAATCTGTACAGCAGAAGAGGCTACTGAAAAGCTAATGGAAGTGTGGCTTTTGGGGAGCTATGCCAATTACATGAGCAATTGTGTGAGTAACTAGCTGCAGAAGTCTATGACAAGAATTCATTCTGTAAATACAACTATCATTAAAAAAAAAAAAAAAAAAAAAAAAAAAAAAAAAAAAAAAAAACCACCAACAAAACAGCTACGGTGTCAGTTTCTGCTCAGTGTCCTTTAGCAGTACTCAGCTTTGTTTGGATCAGAACAACTTCAGCAGATTTCCATCTCTTTAGCTCTTGTCCAAAGGCTTTGCATCCATTCACATGATGGGAGCGCAGGACTGTTTCCCTTCCAGAGGGCTGTTTCTCTCTTACTGCTGAAATATGTAGGTAATTTGGTTTAGTTCCCTGCTCTAAGTATGCTGAAGGGTTCTATAATTCCTTCTGAATTCTTGCTTTTCCCACTTGTTACTGTATTAACATGTCATTAGCCCCAGACACGTAAGATTAACAGATCAGAACTACAACTATTTATACCATACTAAAAACTGTGGTGAGCCCAAGGACACTACTAAGATCCTGAAAACAACTTGATCACAGGAGGATTTAGTGAATTTCCCCAAATTCCTGGGATATAAACCACATCAGCCCACATCCATATCCAGCTGCTCTGAAAAAAGAATCAGACTCCAAATCTGACAACCACCATTTTAGCGTCAAGTATGTTAATAGGACAGTACAGCATTTAAGTGAGGAATACTTCTGTAAACAACCTGTTATACAACCAGCCTGTCCCCAGCTTTGTGGTCTCTTCAGTATTTCAGAAGACTAAAGACAAGCTGCAGAAATTCCTAGTCCCCATGGACAGGCAACAAAAGAAACAAAACAGGCACGAAAAATACAATAATGTTTTATAAGCAGTGATCAAGTCTTTCAGTGGAAATAAACAGATCAAATATTTAAGTAATCACTATTACAAGTGAAATTTCTTACCTTAAATTCTCTGTCTCAAATTGGCTTGCATATCCTTTTCTCAAAATTCATCTAAAAAAATCACCTGATCTTATGCATACCTGTTATCTTGGAAACAGCAATAACACCACTTTTCAGCTAGTCAGGAACCATATTTGAAGCTTACAGTCTATGTAGTCATGAGACATCTATATTCATTTGCTTAGTGCCAGTAGTAGACTCAAACTTAAACCAAGCTGTCTCTGACTTTATGCCTATCATCGCCTATTTTGATATAGAGAGTATCATAAACTTCTTACAATCTTCCTACTACAAGCTATAGAAGCCAGACATTTTTACTCTATAAACTTCATTCTACTTGAACACAAAACACTTTAATAAACCAAAAAGAATCAAATAATTTAAAATTCCATGGGAGGTCTTACTGATATCCACGCATATTTAGTAAGAGCAGCACTAGTACCTGCGATCATATACACTATTCTGAACACAGATAAGGCATGCTTAAAGACTGATATTTGCTGCCCACAATCATGCCTCTATCCCAGCTAATCCTTTCTCCTCAAGTTACTACTCTATTCAGTGCTTCTCATGTCCTTCATTAAACAGCTGTTTCATGAAAATAATCCAACTTCACTCAAATACTTTGCTGTCAAGTAGGCTACTCTACTTGAGCCAGAAGAGCAGGTCAAGGACACCAAAGGAAACACGAAACATATCCAAGACTAAGCATGTGGAAATTTTCAGCTGAGCTCACCTTTGAGCATATGGCTTTCGATAAATTGTGTGTGAGATTCAAAATACATATGTTTTAACCCAATAAAATGTTACTGTACAGAAGTAAGTGCCATGCAATTGTTTTTCTAATATTTATTTTTTTTTTCACCTGCAAACTGTAGCAAAACATGATCAGCTTTATTATGCAGACAGGTATCCCTCTAACATTAGAGATTTAGGCATGTATAAATAGAAGAGCTCTTAGGAAAGGAAAACATTTTGAGAAATGAATAAACCTTCAATTTAACTTCATGACTTCCAATACCAATGGTTAAAATGATGTAGCTCATCCATTCCAAGAGATACAACAGCACCTTAAAAGTGGCTGATCTATTTCCCAGTAACATTTTTTTTTCCACATAACAATGTGTTAAAGTTACAAATACTGATATGCACAAATAGCTATTTTCTAAGAAAAATATGTACAGTACTGCAGCATAATGAATGTGGTATCTGCAATAACTTATTAGCCAATTTTAATATACATGATACCGCTACTTTTTACCTGCCAATTCACAGGTTCAAGGATGTTACCATAGCCCTCTGTTTTGCACATTATTACCTCGTGGGGGGCAGGGGGTGGTTTTGTTTTTTTCTTCCTAAGGTACACAATGCAGGCTTTTATTTTTACTTCTTAAAGACTTTTTTTTGTGTTTAAAGCTAATATCAGTGAAACAAGACAACAGTGCAAGAGGCGCAGAGATGTTATGTGACCACATAAGAGTTCTTTTAGGTAAAGTGTCTATAAGGCTATAAGAAAGGATTGGTTGATGAGCTTCCTGTTGGAAATTGTCCCGTTGGTGCACCAGCCTTGGGGAAAAAAAGAGAAGAGGAGAAAATAAGGATTCAAGATCTTTTTTTCCAATATAAACCCTAAATGCATGGAGTATCAATTGAAATACAACTTACTAGGAAAGATTTGTTTTTACGTTGCAGCTTTTCATTTTCTGGTAGCTCTCAAACTGCACTACTGTAAAGAGCATCGTAGGCATCTAGCTCTACTTCAGTTTGAGCAGCACTATGAATGCCATGTTGACACAATACGGAACTGCATTTAGAAGGATTCACATGCTGCCTTCCCTGATTTGAAGGGAAAGCATTTTGCATGTGTCTAAATTAAGTGTTACACTTTATGCCTCCTTTCAGACATACAGAAGTTAATATCTTGCATGAACTCACTTACCATAAAAGGATTACTAGATACTCCAACAGCTGCAACTTGTCCAAAAGGAGTTACTACAGGCTTTGCCTGTCCAAATGCAGCAAAACTTGCTCCTTGGAAAGACAACAGTGAAAACATTAATACTAGTAACCAATTTAGTAATATATGGATTTTACAAGATTAAGTTTGACTTTACCACTCAACATTTATATTAGGACTGCTTATACAAGTTGGTTCCAATACCAAGTAAATATTGGCTGCATTTGCAAGACCTGTATATAATTTAAACATGCAGAGTTCTCCTCCACCCCAATGAGCCCAAATGTAGATATAAAAGCATTTCATACAGTAGAAATAAATTTAATTTCAGTAAGAACTTTGAGTGTTCCAGGTGCTAAGTCCTGAAAGTGCTGAAAAAAACAGTAGGAAAGCTGGAACTGTTTAAGTCTGGCAAGTGTTTCTTCAAAATTAAATAGTTTTGTTTTTAAAGCTTGCCCCTATTTAGTAACTAAAAATAATTTAGAAAACAGCCAGAGTTTTTAAGACTTCATCCTCCTCAGCTGCAAATTACTTCTTCATACCCCAGCTATAGGACAAGACAATATGAATGCTCAGGGTGCAGTCCTATGGACTGCACAAATCAGACACAAGTAATTCATCTTCAGTTCTATAAAGAGCCTACTGCTATACTATTCAAGTAGAGCAAACACACATGCGTCTGGGACAAAGTTTCACTCAGATAAACATCAGGCCTAAACTAAATCTGCTTCTGCTCTGGAGAAAAACTGCTCCAAAGAATTATTGTTTTTCCGTTAAGGCTGAATCATCAAGAGGGCACTCTGAGATGACATTTGACAACATGACTGCTTTATTAATGCTATTGTCTGAGAACCCTTGCATCTTGGACCTAATATCCAGAAGTAATTTTACAATTTTAGTATCAGATTAGGGTAAAGTTTCAGTGAGCCATTGCACAAAACCACTCAGACAAGTCAACTAAAGAGCTAACCTATAGCACAGGATCCTTCTCCCTGTATCAACATTATTAACTTCATATTAAAAAATAAATGATCTTAACCACTAATGTAGAAGTTATTTCCTCTGTGCTCCTCATTTAAACAAGATTATCTGAAATGTACAAAACCTACCATTTGGCTGCTGAGCAAAAGCAGTTTGTTGAGGGAAAGCTGCCTGGGCTGGGAATGTTGGCTGCTGGAAGTTGCCACTAAAACTAGTAGGAAGACTGTAGGAGGCAGGAGTTCCAAATCCTGCAGGCATGCTCATGGATGCAGTGCCAAATGTTGCTGCTGGTAGGGAAAAATAACATTCAATTATTTGCAAGAAATCACTTTTTCAGGAGTCAAATTACTGTAATAACATGTTAAAAAGAATATCCTGAAGCCTCAGTAGCTATATAGCAATTGGATTCAACTTCTACAACCACTAAACTGACTTGTTAACTCAGATTGACAAAACAAGATGCATGATTTACTTCTGCATTTTAAAATGAATAATTTCAATTTTGCTAGATCAGTAAACATTCAGACAAACTTTCTAAAAAGGGAATTCTCTTCTACATTCTCTGCGTTATTAAATACTTTCCCCAGTATTTCCTGGTAGGAGGGTTTAAATCAGAAACAAGCATTTTCAAGCAGCGTAAGCCTCTCTCTCTCCCACTAGCAAAGGAAGAAAATACCTCCCTAATTTTAAGGGAGCAAAATAAATAAATAGAATAAAAATAAAATTATAAAGAACACATGCATCCCCTTGCTCTGTGCCCCAACCTCAGCATCACTTTAAAGAAAATCCTCACCATGCACATCAACTAGCACACAGACTGCCTACTGCAAACACTCTTAATGTTGAGGGAAGAATTAAACAAAACAAAGGAACTCTTTTCATCTGATTCTCTGCTGAACACTTCAAGTAAATAACATTGAGCATATATGCAATTCCACATGCCTTCAGACAAATTAACATGAGCACATTAATTGCAAAAACGCAGCAACAAAACCATTATTAAGACTTTTGGGAGTTATTCTAGGAGGAAGAGACAATAGAAGGTTTTTTCGTACAAACACATACCAGGCTTTTGCTTTAACTTCAACATTAAACAGGCCTTTAAGTGTTAAAAAGTTTTTGCAGATTTTAGGTAAGCCCAGTTTAAAAAAAAAAAAAAGGTAGTTAATAGAGCTTAATTAACAGTTTAACCCCAAATTACTCAATGGCAGGACATTATACATACATAAACCATTGATAAAATACATATTGAGCTAACACGCTAGCTTTATTCTCAAGTTGCAGTTAGTGAAGAATCTATTCAACAGCAAATCTTGCTAGAACAGCAAACCCAAAAGCACAATATGAGCAGTGACTTGGGATATCCCAAAAGGCATCGAGTTAGCATGAGTATAAACCTCAGGAGTCGCACAAAATAACATTCTCTGTGACAGGGAAGTTATCAATAATGGTTTTGCTTTAGTTGCTTAATGCAAATTGCTTGTGCTTCTCTCCCCCACCTCTCCCAGTTGCCAGACACCCACACCCATGCCATTTTAAAAGATGGGAAGAGTCTCCTGAAATTCTACGTGCAGAGAACCAGATAGCTGCCATTAAGCTTTTACAAGCAAGAACAATTAGCCACACGAAACTTAATACCGAATGTGGCCACCTACCAAAATGAGCCTGAGGAAATATGTGAGAGTGCATTGCTCCCGAGAGGCCTTATGGAAGCCACAAAGAGACCAGACAATGTCAAACAGTTTATACACTTTTCAATAATTTCTTAGATAACTACTTTTACATATGCATAACACTTTAAAGCAAATAATTCTTTCATAGTATGACCAGCAATAAATTCACATAATAAAAACCTAAAAATAAATGCTACAAATCAGATATCCCACCTGATAAATAGCAAAGCTCATGCAAAAAGTAAACTTAGCATAAAGGATAAAGAGTTTACACCTTACATCAGAAGGAGTATTATTTATAGTCAGTATGTCTATTATCTAACAAGTAGCCTCATTACAGCAGAAAAAAGTGCTGGAAACCTCTGCAAGCAAAGGCTAGCACAACTTAGAAGGTGGAAGAAGGGTAGAGTGGTTAAGTTCAATCACATTTAAAGTGGATTTATCCAGTTAACTTTAATATTGCCATTTGCTAGCCTTCCACATTGAAGTAACTTCCTTCAAAGTTCATTAGGAATGCTGCTTCTGAAGGCTACAAGCTCTTAAAGATGATCTAAAATAGCACAGCTAGTCATGCAATTAAAAAAGAAAGTCACTAAGTAGCTAAATTTAGCTGCAAAGCATCCCAAAAGGGCCTGAAAGCAGAATCCATTTTAGCAGGAAACATGAATCTGATCAATTCAGTCTTAACTCAGCCTGATCAGCTTAATTCACTCTACCTAGAAGTTTGAGCAAGCACAGTTCAACATTAAAACGCACACATAAATAGACAACTGATTTAAGACAGAAGCCTCTCCCCACACCCAGAAATCCATGTGGATAAGAGTGCCAAAATGTAGCAGTGCTTTAAGAAATGAAAATAAACACAAAATATCATGCAACTAAATTCATGATCAGTACTGTAAAAAGCAGTACAGGTTTGTTTGCTTTTGTAGAGATAAGCTATTGTCTATAAAGTTATAATTTACAGAATTCTGAGAAAATTAGATGTAAGCCATGAGCATTCAGATTATATATTCCAACATCATTATTTTGCTGTTACAGGAGGAGGACAAAACCCTTCAATTCACCTGTTTCAACTAACATTAATTTTAATTAGTCCCTGATCCTGTAAACACTCACCACCTTCATATTACTTTGAATAAAGCATTTTTACGGTACTCCTCCAGAATCAAGCTTTATTCCAAATACAGTTTGGTACCAGCACACGGGCTCTTGTATGGCTTCTACAAGAGTTGAATTTTAACTAAAGGAGAACAGGAACCCCCAGTCTCGTGCAAAGTTTTAGAGGTTTTTAAAGACTTCCACAGAAGTATATTCCACAGTCTTTTTTCAATCTTTCTTTTAAAAATGCACCCCAAACTAGTTTAGTAAAATATCAGGACTGGGAAGGGGGGGAATAAAGGAAAACAAGCGTAACAGCTTGGGAGCAGGGCTCTCAAAATGCCCAACTTCAGGGCAACCTACCACGAAACCAGCTTCAAAGCGGAGCTCAGTCTTGGAAGGTATCCTATTGACCATACAAATAGCTGAAGGAGTATCAAGAATATCTTGAAAGAGGTAATTTTGACATTTTTCAAATATGAAGAATCTTGACTTTTGCATCCTATTTTTAACTAACTGGACAAAAGACAAGTAATTGGAAAAAAAGCCTTTGAAAGAGAAGTTACAGACCTACGAGGAGGGGGGGAAAAAAAAAAAAAAAATCAAGGCAAGTCTTAAAATAAATCTCTTAAAGGATTAGAGGGTTTTCTAACCTGTTGCTCCTCGGCTATTTGTCTGGAATGGATTCGTTGAAGGTGCCACTGGGGCAACAGGGGCCGCTACAAATGGATTTGTGGAAGGTGTTGCTGAAAGATTAAAAACATTAATAAAACAAAGTCTTTTTAAAATAGTCAGCCTGACTTGCATTACATTTATACAGCTTTTACAAAGATACACAAACATCTATAATGGCACGCCAAAAAAAAAAAAAAAAAAAAAGATAATAAAGTGATTAACTTGCAAAGTATGATCTACACAGACAACTATTTTTTTGGCATCCTTTAGCAACTTCAGCATCATCAGTGTTTGCTAACAGTCTGGCAAAAGTGTTAGTAACAGTTATATACCTCCAAATGGAGCAGGCACACTCGAAGATGCGGGCTGTGTCTGTGCAGTAGCAGCCACAGGTACTGTTCCAAAAGCATTGCTGAAAATAATCCACACATTCAGTGTCAGTATCACTCGTTTAACAATTAAATATAATCTAAGATTATAGCTGGCATGTAAAAGAATAGAAAAGGAATTGTTATGCACTTCTGTATAATCCATTGATGTCACGAATTGAGGTCCTGATGACAGGGTCAGAGACTAATGCTGAGCAATGGAAAGTCCTTTCCACCAACAGCAAGAGACAGAATATTGAATAGAAGCCATCAGGATAAAGTTGCAGAGCGAAGGCTTTAGAACTACCTACATAGCTGTAACAGGCAAATATTTTTCATTACTTTAATGATCTACATACAAGTGCTTGGCACTCTATACATTACAAATATCCCAATAACCTTTTGTCATGGATCATGCTGTGATTTTAAGTATGCATGTAAATATTCTATCTAGAAAAGTGTTACCATCTAAAAGTAAGGTTTATCATCTTAAAGTTGAGTATTTAATAACTTCAAAGGTACAGAGAACATTCTCCTGACATTATTCATTTTCTCTTACACAGTACTATTATAAATAAAAAGCGATATTCACTTTTTTTTTGGTGAAGAGAAAAAAAACATAACCAGCTTTAAGCAACTTCGTTCCTTGAGCTATTTTCCATATACTGATGAAGTCAGTTTACAGACCTCTTAATTCTAAGGAAGAGTACCTGCTAACATTACTGGTGGAAGTATATGCATTACTAGAGGTTGCTGTGGAGCTGAACACGCTGTCTAACTCTGCTAGAGCCGCATACTTGTCCGAAGATGCACTTGACTGACTCGGGGCTGACAAAGCAGGACCTGCTGATGCTGTCACTGCAGTGCTGAAGCCACTTCCTTGCTCACTACCACCTAAAAGAGAGACATCAGATTAAAAACAACAAAGAGGTTTCTACCTTCTGTTCTGATAATCATGACTATTACATGGAAATTCAGACACAGACATACTTCAGCTTCCATCTTATAAATGAAATATGCCTTATGGCCTACTAAAACAGTTACCAAGCCACTGCTATTAGCAACAAAGTCATGCTTCTATAGACATTCTACAGCCCCAAAGGCCTCTGCTTTTCCCAGAACATAATGATTTAACACTACTGTGTTTTCTTCAACTAGAAGAATTCATTTTTTAAAAACACAAATACTGTTTTGGAACAAAGCTCTACATTAAGAGATCAACGCTTGAATTTTCACATCACTTGAGGAGGAGTAAAAGAGTTACAGAATAACTAGCAGTGTCTACTCAGCATAGCAATATGTAAACCCATAGTCAAGTTTTTCCACATCCTGAATTTACATTCATAAGCATTAAAAGATGCTGCTTCTCAGTCGCTCTCTACAGGGACAATGTCCTCGCAGGACTAATCTTACAGCACCAAGTGAACAGAGTGTTCTGTAAGACGCCATGAAGGTCAAAGAGCCATGATAAAAGAAAGGGGAGATAAGAAAATAGACTAAATAAAGTGTTATCTTTCCATACGTCAACAGCAGAAATGAAATAAAAAGATTTTTGTAAATAATAGGTAGGAAGAAAGCTACAACACCACAGCATCTTTTACCAAAGGACTAACCTTGAGTAATCTACTTGGTTCTTTATACACAGGGCAGTTTTGCTACTTCTTTGGTTAAAGATTTGGAATCTTTATACTGTTACACGTTATCTCTCCATAAGGATTGCTAAGCCAAGGAAACAGTTACTTGATTGAATGTAGTCTACTTGTAGGCCTGCATGGAACGCAGATTGAAGCTCAATTTTGCATCTGTGCTAATAAAATGCAATTACTTTTGACTTCAGCTTTGGCAGAGCAGTTATCCACCGTCAATTTAATACTGGTTCACCTGAGCAGAAACTGTAAGGGCCAGACAAGCTTAAGGTAAAGATCAACACAGTCACAGTATAAAAATTTTTGGTAGCTGATGAAACTTGTTTAGTGCTTCTGCAAGAATAAAAACAATCTATATGTCAGTGAAGTGCTGGTAGGAGGAAGCTACTATTGCAGTTCTTAGTAACTGCAGTTCTTCATTAAATCACAGGTTTTAGCTCAAGCATATCACAAAAAATGCACGCTGTACTAATCATTATTTAGACATTTCAATCTAGAATTCTTCATTTTGACAGCAAGTAGGTTCCTAATAATCCATTCCAGGATGGCATCCTCTTGGAGTGACCATGTTAATTTTAAATTTATGTCTTTTAAGCTTATGCATATTAATGGTGCATAGCAACACAGCATTTAAATAAGTGAAATTCCATTGATAGTTTAAAGAACAGACATTTTGGAATACAAAAAAGTTACTGTTTTGACAGACAGACATCCCTGTGATACAGAATAAAACTACTGTAGTACAAACATGTGAAAGAATAAAGTTTAATACCTTGTCCTGTGCTGAAGATATTATCTAAATTAGCAAGAGCTGCATATTTGTCTGCTGACTGGAGATTCTGTTTATTCACTGCAGCTTTACTGACTGCAGCTGCCGTTGTGTTGCTCTGAGAAGCACTGAAGGCTCCAAAATCAGCACTGGAGGATTTGGGGAAGTTATCGAAGTGAGCAAAGTTAGCATTCACTGATCCAGCACTTCCACCTGTAACAAAACAAGTCAAACATGATCAGTAGTCAAAGACAGAGAAGTCTCTCCAACCACAATTAGTGGCACAATAATGCCACCTCTTTGGGGTTATGTGAGGCAACATCTTCCCCCTGCACCATCCCACAGGTTTGATACCCTTTCCCATATCCTTCAAATTCATGTTGGATTACCAGATTAATTTTTTAGACTGTAGATCTGAGATTAAAAAAAAAAAACACCACACACTTTAGCAGCTTAATCATAGTCAGATATTGCAAAACTACCCACAAACTGTTAAAGCAGTTTCAGCAATAACACTTTGCTGGGGGTGGGGCAGGGAAATCAGTACTGTTCTCAGTTTTATAAATGCAGAATACAGGACCTTCGTTTTCCTCTCAAGTGTGTCTAATTAACAGCTGCTATTTGAATTTACTAAACAGTACAATATGTTTGATTATTTCAGATATCTGTTCATTACTCCAGGCAAAAAACACAGCCTAGAGGTCCAAAAGTAGCATGTCAAGATTCAGAGAGACTAGTTCACTTTTTTATTCTCAGATTTTCAAACTGCACCCAATCAAGAAGGGGTGAGAGAAAAGGAAAACACAGCTCTTTTGATATCAAGTCTCTACTGACCTCAAAGACAAGTCAGTTAGAAAAATCTGGCTTAGATTCATGTAATAGAACTGTATTTAAATATAAAGCTATGAGTATCAAAGTGATCAGAGTCCAGAGTGTTAGATTAAACTAAGAAAGTCATATTAAAATTTAATTAAATTGTTTCATCAGGTACATTAAATATAACATAGATAATAACTGGTTAAGGATATCACTCATACAACAACAACAAAAAAAAAACAACAAAAGACACACAACTTCAATAGGTTAATCAATGAAGTTTAGACATATGCAACAGCAGAACTGAAAATGCTATACAACAATGGCAAACAATGAAGCAAGCTGAGTTTTCCACTGCGTGGAACTTACTGTGCACAGCCTGGAGAGGAAAAGCTGAAGTAAATTCACCAAAACTGCAGCTAGATGAAAGCGTTCTGAACGCTGGACAGCCAGAAATTGTGTGTGGGTTAAAGTTAACATAAGAAGGGAGAAAGAAAATTTGAAAAAAAGTTTAAAACGACACCACACTCAAAAGAAAAAAAAAAAAAAAAAGAAAAAAAAAAAGGAAAAGAGTCAGTCAGCCAAAGATCTAGACAAACAGCAAGTGTAAGCTCAAGCAAGAGTTTTAAAGCATGAAAAAATTAAAGGAAAACAAAATAAATCTTAGTAATAGGCTCTACACGTGAAACTGACAGTCATAGTAAAGTGTGTGCATATATAGTAAATATATGCACAGAGATGTAAGTTTTTAATAGTCTGATGTCCTTTTGCATTTACTGAAATCCTTCTAAGGTGAAAAGTCAATTTAATGTTTATCATAAGTAATATGGTTGCATTGTATTTTTTTAATTCTTTCAGGTGTAGAGCTAAAAAACATACAGTGCCCAAAAATCAGACTTCATAGTAGCATTAAAAACAAACAAACAAAAAAACCACACCACAGGAAGAAAAAAAAAAAAAAAAAAATCAACACCAAACAGAAGGAATTCATTTTGAGTTTCCCCAGAGCTTCAGACAGCTTGATTGCACTAAAGCAGGCAGATGCAAGAAATAAACTCAAGTGCCTTCCAATTACGTATTAATCGAAAGTGCTAGGAGTTCTACCTGTATTTTGGGGCTGAAAAGAAGACTGACTTGCTGTGGGGAAACCTCCAAAATTACTCGAGCCACTAGACTGTCCAAATGCATCAAAGTTTGCAAAACCTGCATTTGCAGAGTTCTGCGCTGTAAATTGCAAAGGAACAAAACATGTTAATGGATACGGAAAAAAAAAAAAAAAAAAACCCACAAAAACAGATGTATTAATTGAATTAATGGTGATGACAGCCTCCAAGGACTGTGTTCTACCTTGTAGTTTCTTTTTAACATAAAAATTACACATGATAATCTACCAGTAAAAGTTGTTCTTGAAACAAACTTTCATGAATCGCTTTTGCACACCTAGGTCAGTTGATGCTCCTTCTCTCCTCACACATTCTCCTCCTCACAGCTATGTGACCTCATGAAGTCCAGTTTAGTTTAAACCTATAGTGTTCAGGGTGGACTTGGGTTGGGGAAAATCAACCCAAGAGCACAGAATAGCAAGGACAGCTGTAGAAGCCAAAAAAAGGTATCATGCTGCCTCCCCAAAATAGGATTTGAGGACTAACTGAGCATTTGCTTGGGAATAAAAATTAGAACAACAATTATACAACAGTTTGAATTCTTTCTATACAAGGAGCTTCTCTGTTGGAGGGATTTAGTTTAGTATCACTTGTACAGTTTCCACCAGGCTTATAAGTGCATTTTACTGGAAAATTAAGTTTTACAAAAAACTAAAAGCACAAGAATATGGAAAGTTAATACCAATGTCAAGAAGATAACATTCATAGAGTGAATCCACAAAATAAAATCCAAGGAAATTTCAAACAGAATTTCAGTTTGGTCCTTCCTTTCATGCCATACTATAGGAGGAAATAAAAGTTAAAATCCATCTAACTTCAAACAGCTGTTCATTCAAGAATGGAAAAACTAAACAGGAATTGCCTGACTGTAAGCTGCCCTGAAAGTCTTAGCCACAAGCTAAGTTACTTAGTTACAAGCAAACAGAAAATGTTTTAAACCAAATATAAATCAAAAACCTTTAAATAGATAACCCAAGTCACTCTTTAAATAAAATAAATAAAAAAAACAAAAAAGCAAAAAAAACAATACATTGAATTATTAGGTCAGCCCTTCCACATCCACAGAAACATCCACAGAAACAATAAATAACACTGATGGTTTAAGTATCACTGTAGGTCATGTAAGCTATCTAAAGTTACATTATTTCATTAAAAAAAAAAAAAAAACCAACTTCTAAAAACATCTGTACTACAAGTTTATAAACTAAGAGGGCATTTTTATACAAACTACTACACAATGCTAGCACTACAAACGCAAGTACAAGTATTTCCCCTTTGTGCAGGGGATCAGGAGAGAGGCCAAAGCGTGACTCTACTTCATAAACTTTTTATTAAGAGAGGTCATGAGAGTCAGCAATGACGATGCTGGTGGGATGGGCAGGGAGAGAAGAGAAAGCAAGGCTCAGGACTAAGTGCAGCCCTATAGTTTGTCAAAAATAGAGGAAAAAAATAGCTTCTGTCATTATAGACATTGTTCTAAAGTCTGCAACTCCAAATTCCACTGTCAGAATTCAACTGCAATTTGATTAAAAATTGAAATTATGCTATTACAGCAAGGCAGAAACTGGGTATGAGCTACTCAAATATCTGTTTAATTGACTGATTAGTATTAAGTTCACAAAGTGTGTATTACTCCTAGATTTGGGGAAATTTGTATTTGAACTACTCATGAACAGACAGCTATACGGAGAATCTTGACTCAAGTACCTTGGAAGTCCACACTGAACAAATGAAATGTACTCTATTACAACCTACATTTAATAATTATTTTGAATCAGATGATACAAAAGTGTGATTTACGAGAGAGCCCATGTTAACACAAAAGCACTCTGCTCTTCTGCAGAGTATTCAGATAGTCACATTTCATTACTTTACACAGGTTCAAACTTTACTAGGAGAAAGCAGCACAAAAGTAAAGGCCAGATAAGGACCTGACTTTCCTGTACCTATATGAGAGGGACATCATGTTTTTAAGGATGGACTGTCAATTCCAAAATTAATTCTCCACTCAGAAGGTCAAGAACAATGTGAACATAAGAAACCTCAGCAGATAACAGAGATAGCAACACCACAGTCACACCAATACAAGCTAGTCCTCCCAGGCACTGCTCAATTCCTTCTGTGAGGTTTCCACTATGAAGTGGAATATTCCAAAACAAAAGAACTCTATAATAGGACTGCACTTATTTACTTATGAAATTGAAAATAGTTCTCCAGAAGATAGTGTTGTACTACTGTATTTCTTCTAAGTCTGTTCTTGCTCACAATCCATGACAGTTACCCTGTGCCTTCCTAAAACCTATTGCTCAGGTACCGCAAGTTCACAGAACTTTTGCAGGCCAAATAATTCTTAGCTTCTTTTGTCACTATTGGCAGTATGTAAGCAACAGCAGATAACTGTGCACTCCACCTACTTCCTTCAAAAATCTCATCACTTTGCACAAGTTATGCAACTCTGCAAGATAGATACAGAAAGTAAATGAGTGGTCAGCATGATTCCACTTCAACATACAGCAATGTCCTGAGGCAGCAGGGTGTATCAGGAAACTCCTAATGAGGAATATATGAGAAGTTAACACTGCCTGGGTTATTTTCATGCTTTACATGTGGACATCACATCAGAGATTCTTAAATGTTTTCCTTGCAGCTTCTACACTCAGTTGTCTCTTAACTGCAGAGAAACTCCTTTAGCTGATGTCAACCTTGCTGCTGCTCTTCAGCAAGTTTTTTTACATAATTATAGTGTACAGACAGTGCTGACAAACAGTCCACCCCATTCTGAAGGAGTAGAAAAAGCATCAAGACCCTAACAAGAACAGCAGCCATTAGACCCTAGGCTCTAAGAAAGCTGCGCTGGATCAGATGCAATATCTGCCATCCCCTGCTACAGTGTGACTGGCTAACAAGTTACATGTTTATGGCTCCCTAAACAAACATTTAAAACTTATCTTTTGCACAAGTTGGTAGATTCACCTTGTGTACCTAAGGGGAAGAGCCTGTAGCCTCTCATGGCCTGTTTCAGTTAAGACTGCCTTGTGGTTATCACACAGTATACAAACCTTACTAATATTTTATACTACTGCACCAGTAAACATCTTTATAAAAAAAAACAAAAAAACAAAAAAATCTGTGATATGCATTCAGTTATCATATGTTTGGAACTGGATATATATATATATATATTTTTTTTTTTTCAGCAATTAATTCACAAG
>VZSV01000033.1:2403412-2418915 GCA_013398735.1 Nothocercus julius
AAAAAAAAAAAAAAAAAGAGTCTGGAGCCATCACATTGCATCCTACCCTTATAACTATTACCCAGAAGAGATGCAGCAGAATTTTGTCTACATTTGGAATAATATTGAAATACTGCTTGAGCAGAACTTATATCTCCTGAAACTCCTACAGAATCATTAAGCACAAGTTTGAACAGAATTGCAGTTATGGGAACAAGTTTAAGTATCTGCCACTTCTTCAGTTACGCTGCAACACTGGCCACTTAGCACAATTCTCAATTAAATTGACCTCCATGGTGAACATGGAAGTTTACTTGAAGTATTTTACCAAAAATCACTGCAATAGCATATCCTCTTCAGCCTTACCAAATTTGGCCAAACATTTCAAGCATGTCTTGACTTTTATCAGTTCCTCAGGTATGTGACTTGTGTCCCACCAACCACCAGTTTTAATACAATTTTAAAGAAATTTTTCAAATTCTTACTGACTTAGCAGCCAGCTTCTGTCAGAAGTCACAGCCTCCCTCAGAAAAAAAAAACAGTATGAAAAGCTCTTTCAGGAAAGTCAGGCAAAGATACTTTCCCACAATTACAATGCAAGTTAACAACAATATACTTCAGTGATCACAGAATCAGCTTTTTTTCCTTAGAATAGACTTCTAAGGTCCAAGATCTGTGAGCTGAAAATAAACCCTGAGGGCTCAATATATTCTACTGAAAACATTCTTTAAGAATTCAAGGCCTACCCCCATCTCAGTCAAGACATATGTTCAGTGGATGTTTATTCTTCCTGAAACTATAGCATAGTGCCCACATGGGCTTTATTCAGTTCGGTATGGACAAAAGAGGAAGAAAAAAAGGAGTAATTTCTTTAAACTGAAGAAGTTTTCTAAAAAGTTGACAGATGTTGTCAATGTATTCAAACTCCTTTAAAGTCTCCACATCTGCTTTCTTTCTGTGAATGCTCTTCCTATTAACTTTCAGAAAGAAAACTGACGGTCTAATATCAGCCTCTCTCCACATTACGTTACTCATTCTCACTCACTTCTCCAAAGAATTTAAGTCCTGGTAGTAGGCAGAAAACATTTGAATCATACTTATCTTGGAAAACAGGTATAGCAACTACTGCCTGATGAAAACATACCCACTGTATCTGCTTTCACCACCATTTGCTTTCAAGCTTTCTTTTAGATTTCTTATAAGGAAAAGTTAAACAATGCAACATTCAAGGCACAGAAATTAACCTCAGATTACTGTCGTTCAAAGCTGTATACCTTTTTTTTTTTTTTTTTGCTAAGTTTAAAAGGGATAGCCTGCTCAGAATACTTACCTGTATGACTGTTGAAGTGTGCAAAGTTAGCAAAATTCGCTGTAGCAGTTGAATGAGGAGCAGGAGCAGCAAAGATATCTGAGCCAAGGTCACTGAGAAGATCAAATTGTTTCTTTTCTTGTGGCTGCTGTCCTTGAGATCGAACTACAACAGGAGACTACCAATAACATTTTAATTAGCTAAACAAACAAAGCAGCTGATATTTTACTACAATGACTTTTCTGCAAGATGCTATAAGGACGGAGTAATTTACTTTTAGAATACATCTACATTAATACTCTCCTGACTGGTAATTCCTTACAAACCACAAGGTTTATGAAATAAAATTGCATTTTCATAGACAACCACTTTAGGAACAAGTCACCTATTAAAGATGCTCTATCCAACACAGACCTTCATGCTGCCGTAGGAGGCAGGCATTCTACTTATGATACCGGAATGGTTAAGGGAATTCTGGAGAAGGCTTCCATTCATTAAAGGGCCCCAGAAAAATAAAGTAGCAGCAAATAAACAAGCAGCTTCAAAATTACGCATTCCTATAGTACTTGCAGTGTTAAGTAAAAGAAGTAAGATTTAGGTTTGCAAATTAGAAAAGAGTTATTCATCGTATTCTGAATTTTGCATTCAGTAAAGGATAAAAAAAACCCTCATAGGAAAGCTAGAGGTTGCAAGATTCTGGGTTTTCAGACTGTAAGAACTCTAATCAAGGGCTATCTGTTCTCTAATGGCAGAAGAGCTTTTCAAAAAGTATTCCCTACAGACTTAAGCTATAATATAGTTTGGCTTTCCATAACAACATGCAGATAGCGGGAAAGGCCCTTGGTGAGACGGATGCAGACACATGTAAAGTAGTAGTGAACACGCATACTTTTTACCCACGTTCTACTAATTTCATAATTAACAGCATCAGCCATTTTATTGCTTTAAAGAAAAAAAAAATCTAGAAAGTATAGAACATTGGATTCAGAGTATTGACATTTAAGCAAGAAACAATAAGTAAATTTGTCAATCACACTGAAAGATGCTGCTTTGAGAAAACCACCATTTAAAAAGTCCATTTGCTATCGCAAAATTCTCATCCTACTAACAACAGAAATATACAGCTGAACAGTTTTGTCCTCTTCAGCTCTGTCACTGTTTACTTACTTGACTAGGTGTGCCCTTGTTTAAGTGCAGTGCTGGCGCAGCTTCTCCCAAAAGAGACTTAAGTGGCTTCACCTCAGGTGTGCTGCTTGTACTACTAGCAGAAGACCCCGATATGGAGGCATGGACTGATGCTACCACCTTTGCTTGCTCTGGAGGAACATACCTACATTGAACAAGAGGAATTGTTTTTATAAGTTTAACATTAAAATTTTTGCCCAGCATCTACATGTGTGATGTCTACTGCTTGGAGAGCTTAGCTTTGCCACTTTAACCACTGGCCCAGCAACAAATTTAATCAATAGTCTGTGAAATAGCTAGGATTTAAATATGTCAGATATATTCTTTAAAATGGGCTAGAATTCCAAACCTTCACAATTCTATAGCTCTTTAAGACCACATGCATCTTTACTTCTTAGTAACAGTCTGCAAAAATTGCTTTATGTTGTTGACAATGCCACCTTAAATGACCTCCAAGCCATCAAGATAAGCTACACATTGAGAAATCCTTGAAAGTTTACCTTCTCCACTTCCTGTGTGATTTATGGACTTTATTCAGAAGTCTCTTTATATAGCGGTGTGATCAAGGCAAAAGGGCACACAAAAGGGAGAGTACATTTAAGATTTTAAGGATAACATTAGTTAATTTTTACTCCTGATCAGAAAAACAATCTCCATAAAAATAGTTTTTAAAATCAGAAAGACTTTAGAGCTATCTTACCATCTTTTCTTTTCATATTTTTCCTGTAGAAATTCCTTTACTTTCTGTGGATCCCTGAAGTCTGGAATTGCTGATGATCTGTCATCAAATAGTCCTAGCCAAATCTGTTTGCACACCTTATTTAGATATTAAAAAATACACATATTATTCAGAGAACATAATTAAAAGCTTATTTAAATTAAATTTAAAAAAACTTAAACAGTTAATGCATCAAACCATAAAAAAGTATGCTGCACACGAACTGTTTAGATCAGTATAGGGTGCGCCAGCTCTGTCTGCAACGATTAAAGCTGGGAGACCACTTGTCACTACAGTGCAAGCAAATCCTATCATTCAGCTTCATTGTCAAATATTGTCCCTGCAAAAGATTTATAATACATAACCTGGAAGGGGTAAAGCACCTAAATTACACTTGTAATTTTTAGGAGCCTTCCCTGAATTCTACACAGTCACCTCTATTTGAGAGTTGCAATAGTTTCCCCAGAGCCCGTCTACCAGTTTACTAGGTCCCAGATGCTAACTTTAAAAATACTCTCAAGTTTTAATATTTATAATTACTATTTGGATATATGAATTAAAAGAAATACCCACTTTACTTAACATGATGCAATCTCTAAACTGAATATGTCATTTTGATATATTTGATATCATTTTGAATACTTTTGATGTGAGCGGTGCTGGAGGAGAAGGGAGGGAAGAAACCCTTTTGCTCTGCTTTCGTTTTCTAGTCATAGCTGTGAATCAGCAAAACTTGAATCAGCAAAATTGCAAAATGCTCAATATGAATTATTCATGTACAGTTTTGATTCCTGACCAGGATGAGAGGAAAGGTGGCTTTTTTCAAAGCCAAACAAGACACAAAGCAGATACTGAACATAATTAACGTTAGGTTTTATTCAAGGTCTTAGGATTTTCTCTGCAAGTAGACTGAAAAAAATCCATCAAAATAATATGCCAAGTATGAAGTGCCTTTTAGAAACAGACTCCACTGCTTTAGAACAGGTTTCTTTCTGAGAATAAGTCACATCTTTTTTTTCTTCCTGCAGCTTTATCTGAAACAGTCCTGATTATCTCTCTTTAAAACTCCTGCAAACATTTGGCTTTACCCCTGCAATAGTGGCAGCTCTGGTTGTCAATTCTGATAAACCTGGTACATCATTTCAAAGATGGGTCTGAGCAACAGAAAGATTAGATAGACAGCATATTTTATGCTTTCTTATGTCTCAGTTTCATGTAAACAGCATTTAGCAGTCCTTGTTGTAAGCTACTGGATAGAGGCTGACAATGACAGTGGGAAACTCTCATTGGAGGAAAGTCATAATTTGTTGTCTAATAATGGAAGAAATAGAAATGAATCTATGGCACAAAATTTACTAAATTCACACGAAGTTAGAAGTGAAAAACTTAGTCAAAAGTGTCATGAGCCCCTCAAACCCAAGTAGCTAAAAGCACAAGCACTATTTTAACAAAGTGAGATAATCTTCCATGTTATCCGACATAAGCCAGCCATATCCCCATATTCAAAATTAGGCGGCAGACACTGCAAGAATGTGAAGGGCAACAGCAGTATATTACAGTCTCCGCATCTATGCATGATTTTTCAGCAAAAGCAGGAGACTTCCCCCAAACCTTTGCCAGGAATTTCATCAACATAATTCCCTTGATTCCCTTCTGCAGAGGCAGCAAGATCTGTACTGGCTGCCTTTTCTGATACATAACCGTACCAGGTGGCCTGCACATGGTAGCAGTGACCTGGAGAGCAAAGAGGTCCTGTTTGCAGCTGATTACAGAACATTGGGTGGCAGGAGCTGGCGCAGGAGTGGCCAAGTCTGCACAACTCTCCCCTTCAGCCCTGAACACACTGGGAGGAACAGCAGAAACACGGAAGGCAAGCAGCAGTTTTGCACAGATTAAGACAGGCAGAAGGACAAGTGTTGGAACAGCCAGCACCTGCAAAAACACACTCAGCGGAAGCCTCATGATGAGTGTCCGTGTGGCCTAAGCACAGACCGGCATCTGAAAGGGAGCTCCCCTTCTCCACACATGCCAGGCCACTAAATTCCTCCCTCTTCCTTCTATCACACAAGACTACAAGTCAGATCAAATAAACCCATTTTGATTACCTTGTTACCGGCAGCACTGAAATCAGTACAGAGATCAGCCCACAGGTCAGTTTTTCACCTTTTTCCTTCCCCATTCCTTGCTTCATCTCCATCTGATGCAAAACCGAGCCGTTCTGCTTTCTACGGGGGGTGCGAGGGGAATGGGAGAAGGATTTGTACAAGAAATCTTCTCAAATAGTCATGGCTCTGTCTGGCCACACCAGCAGTTTCTAGGTGAAACCTGCAAAGTGGACCCAGGGAGACTCTACAGCGATAGCAGCTGCACAGGGGGGGCAGGTAACGGTTCTGAGAGTGTGTTCACAGACAGGAGGGAAGACTGTATCTGTCCAGGCACAGTGTTTAAAATGATGCTTCTCGTAAGCTTTTTTTTTTTTTTTTGAAAAAAAGGAATCAATTCTGGAACATTTAATGTTCAGAAAGTAATCTTTCAGAGGTGTCTCTTGGAGCCACTAATTTCATTTAAACTCCTAAGCACAACAGTAGTGTAAGTGTGAAACAGGCCTTAAGTCACTATTACAGCAGTGGTGTTTCATTAATCTGCCAAGCACTCCTTATTGATTCTCCGTTACTGGAAGCAGAGAGCAGAGCATCACTAAAAAGCAAGGGTGGCTCCATGACAACACACGGCTGCCAAAACAGAACCTTAGCTCCACACAGAACAGAAGACTTAGTTCCACACATCTCAGCAAGAAGATCTCTTTTTAATAAGCAGGGTTTCACAGCAGTAGCTATGCAAACACTCCTTAAAATATTTACTACTTAGACATGCAAACTGCAAACGTAGAGATGCAAATTAAATTTCATGCAAGTTTCTTTATATAAAGAGTTCTCATAAGTACAATTTCTTAGAAGTCTTAACTACAGACAGGCTGTTCAGAAAGGCAGCTTTTATAAAGCTTTAATATCCCAAGAGAAACTAATAAAGGGCACAGTTTTGTCTGTGTCTGCAGAGTACCACCCAACGCTTTGAACAGCGGCAGTGGCTCCAAGCAGCATTCAGAAGGCAGCAAAAGGCTCATTGTCCCTGCTGCTTTGCTGCTGACCTGGCCGCTCTTGCGAGCTGCACTTCTGTTCTCGCATCTGACTTGACAGGCAGCTACAGCACTGCACTGATTAGGCCTCGAGCCAGCCATAATATCCAATTTTTCTGCCATCATCCACCCCCAAGCAAACAGCAGTGCACTGTGCTTGTCAGCACGTGGGATATCATGGAATGAAATCAAAGTCAGAAACTAAAATACAGGAAAATATTAACTATGGTTAGAGACAGAAATTGCATGATTATATGCATTTAAACTATGAAACAGTTACCTTTCCACAGCCTTAAAATACGAATTCACTAATAGAATTGAATCTTGCGCAATGGAAAGTTTGTTCTCTAAGTGTAAAGATGAAATGTAAAATCCTTGCTGACTATACCTTTTTTTTTTTTGAGACCTATTTAAAATTTACTTTTATGATATGAACATCAAGAAATTGGTTTTTGTGTAATACAATTTCCAGTGAATTCTAATGAGGAAAGTTTGCATAGCATTTACACCCTTGGCATTAGGATCCTTGCTTTAAGTCATTCTCCACATATCACAGCTTTAAAACCCCTGCCTAGAACACAAGATATCAAGAGATTAATTGCATGAAAAAGTCAGTGAAAAACTAGAATATTAGACTAGGCACTTCAGTGAAGAGAATACTTTAGCATAAGCTTCAGCCTTATGTCCTCTCTGGTCTGACTCTTGAACAAGCAAAGACAACAGTCATTCACAGCATGTGCTGACTTGTGCTCAGCTATTACTTAAGGGACAAGGGGGTTAAAAGTGGAAGAAGACATACAAAAACAAACAAACAAAAAAATCCAGAACCACCTGTGCTTTGAGAATTTTGGATCCAAAAGGCCAAACAAAGCGTAATTTAAACCCCTCTCTCTCTGCTCTGTAATGATTCTGTTTATTAATCAGATTTGCAGGACTGATTCAGATAATGCTACCGCCCCAGTTTCATCTTGAGCTCCCTAGTAACAGAATTAGTCACTCCTCAGTTTTTATAAATGACGCATAAAGCAGCATCCTACCTCATCATACAGCTAAAAAATATACCTTTGAGGGACCAGGCCTATGTATTCTTCGACTTTCTCACCATCTCCTTGGCCATACTCTGATTCAGTCATTTAATAATAATATTGTTGCTTTTGCCAAAGAAGCACAAATAAGCCTCTGCTCAAAAGCCCTGTTCACTCACCCGAAGTCTTGCTGCAGTATTCCTTTTGATAGCCAAAGCTCTACTAAAACAAAATACTCTGCTTAGGGAAGAAGAGCCTGGCTTTGCTGGAGCCAAGAGTAAACATTCAAGTTACGTCGGAGCCCCTAGAAACAGTGGAACATATCCAACAATCCATAATCATTGTCAACTGTCCCTGAATAGCATAATTAGTCCATATCCCACTGGATCACCAACGAAGGAAAAAAAATAAAATAAATAAAACATGACCACCAAGAGAGCATTTAATTCAGAATGATTTAAGAGTACACAGTACTTTAAAGTCTACTTTTGCAGAAAGGTTAGGAGGAACAAAACTTCTGCCTGCTCCTACTACTTCTCAGTGGACATTGTAGAAGCTGTTAAATAACAAGATAAAACAAAGGTTTGTCTAAGTTAGCCGACAATAATAAGCAGAAATCAAAATTAAGATTTATTTATCCCTGTGAAATTCAGAAAGCTCATGAGAATCCTTCTACAAAAGGTTTTGGGAGGAACAGCACCTGTTTCCTGCCAACAGGCTCCAACCCTGCAAGGGACATCATTAGACATTTGCCAAATAGCTACTGAGCAATTCACAGTTAGACAAGTACAGTGTGAAACAAAGAATCACAGCTACCTTCAGCCTACCCACCCTGACATAGATAAAAATCTAGGAAGGGAGAAAGGCAGAAACATTGAGTTGCCATAACTTAATACATTGTGGAAAAGAAAAATTGGGTGCATACCGTATGTTATAACAGAGTCTTTAAATACATTCTTCCTTACACCATTAGTTTCCCTGAATCCATACGCAACAGCGAGTTGCAATTTTAGCAAAAAAAAAAAAAAAAAAAAAAAAAAAAAAAGTATTTACCAATTCTTCTTTTCCAAACATCATCTAGGTTTGTAGTCCTATGGTCTGAACAACTACCTGCGTTTTCAACTTCATAAAAAAAAATTCATAAAAATTCATACAGGAATTAAGAACTCATCCCATCCACTGCACATGCTGTATACAAACACACATCCACCAAAGGTTTCAGATTTAAAATCCTCCCCCTCTTAATAGCATTTTGTGTTTCTAGGAAGTTCTAGGCAGTGGTCAAAGGATGAGAGAAATAGATTTTACTGTTTTCCATAATTTTTTGGCTTTCTAGTTTTCTTTCTAGAGATTGGGTGGGGAAGTAAGGGATAACTAAAGAAAAAAAAGCACATGCAGACACTAGTAAAGAAAAAGAATTCAGCGGCATCTGTCCAATTTTGCAGGAAGCCTGAAATAATCCGAGATGGCAGCTGCCTCTATTCCAGTACATATTTCAAACACCAAACAACATTTAGCCATGTCAAAACTATGTTGCTGATGCAACAAAAACGTACCATTTTCGGTACGTTAGTGGGGAGCAGCTACGAGAGCCAAAGGCTGCCTGCAATGCACTGAACCACCCCTCTAGAAACTCCTGTTAACACAGCTCTGCTGGGTAGGAATAACACAGATTCAGCAAGGCCCCCAAACTAGAGCTTTGGCTCATGAAGCCTTGTTCTCCCACATGCAGAAAAGAGAGCAGAGCAAAGAAAAGCTGTAATAGGACAAGTGTGCTGGCAAAAGCCATACTAGACTTGGAAAAGCTACTAGACCAGCAACAGAGCCCTTCCAGCTTAGACCTGAACACTCTACTGTGTATCCACTGTGTAGGAAGACTGTGCTGATCAATCTCTAGTTTAAAAAGCTCTTACAAGATATTACCTTTAAGGAGTCTGGTAAATGATAGATCTTTGCTGTCCCCTTACCTCCCTACTCCCCTCCATATCCTCATTTTCACATCAAAAGTATCACATCAGTTTCACATCAATCTGATGCTGGCAGAGTCAGGACTATAACCAGAAGGAGAAATACACTTATTGACTGAGCGGGCATAATTCAAGTTTTCAAAGCAACAGTAAGTCAAGCTGGTTGTATTTTCCAGCCACTGCAGAATCAGGAAAAACTGACATCAAAATAGATTCTTTTTTCTGTACAGATCTGAATTTCAAAGCGAAGCTTATAATCAAATCTATGGGAAGACTCCACCAACACACTTTACCAAAATTGTCTTTATCATAAAAACTGCCTTTATCATGCTCCCTAAGCAGAAAGCCAACATATGTATATGTATCATACACAGTGCAACACAGGTTTAATATGCCACAACATTTTCAAAAAAAAATGTTTAAATACATGAAGAATGCTTTAACACATCTGGAAGACTTTAGATCTTATTCTAGTTCTCTCTAAAGGAGCTATCTGCTATCATTTTTTCACTTTTTGCCCTCCTCAAATAAATAATGCATATTATTGCAAGGACAGAAAAAGAAATAGGTATTTTATTTTCATTCTTAAAGCTGGCAGTTATCAATTGGATTAAGCTTAAAAAAAAATATATATAGGTATCAGTAATCTAGCTAATGATTGCATTTGTCTTAACAAAGCTTCAAGACAAGACACCAGCAACATGCTCCATAATTTCCAATCAATAGTTCCATTACCCAAAGTGAAACTGATTTTTTTCAGTAGAGCAACTATTAAGATTAAAAGTGAAAGCTGCCGCTAAATCCTCAATGCTGCAGTACTGTATTAAAATATATACTTCACCCTCAAATTGAGGACTGCAATAGCCACATTCAGAGTTTGCATACTCTGTATATCAAAGATTTACCTGGGCTTTCCTTTTCCCCCATGGGGGGGATGCTCATGGCACACACACATAAGGACTTGCTTCTTCAAAGCTGCTCCAAGCTACTCTAAACATAAAATTGCTTCTAATTCCCCTCCTTCCTCTTTTCAAGGACCTTAAGCAAAGTGACATATATTCTTCAAAGAAAGAGGCTAGTGACTTTCTGACACCTACTCTGTAAAAATACAGCTAGAGGCAAGAAATTTCCTTTGGTTACAGTACAACCTTTCAGGCAGCACTGCTGCAGCCAGTATATAGGCAGATGCACACTGCCTGCCTCGTGCAAAAGTAAAACACAACCCAGCTCAGAAGCACTGATCATAGGAATCTAGATAGTCTAGGCTGTGAAACAACACAGAAGAAATACTATGATGACATCTGCCTAAGTGAAATGAGAATATTAAAAGTATCACTTCAAAAGACCAGTGGCTTATGTCTACTCCTTGCTAGAAAAAAAAAAAAAAGTCAAATTTTGCATAAGTAGTATTTCAAAGTTTGATATTAAAATGCTGCCACACACTTGGTACTCTCCACTTAATACTTACTTCATTTCCATGTTTCTGCAGAAATTCTATTTCCTGTTGTGTGAAAGTAGTCATTGAAATCGACTTCACTCTGTGGGGTGGATTCAGGCCCCGCCTAAAAGAAGCAAGAAGCATTTAGTCAGTACTCTGGAAAACTACCATCACACAATCTCTTTTAAGCTACAAACAAGATTAAGTTAGTTTTAATATAAAGAGTTGACTCTGGAAATTGCAGTAATTTTGGTACTGTCACACAACTTAAATACTATATGCAAACTTGTCTTAGGGTAAGATTTAGCGTGCAAAGTTAAGCAATTGAATTTTAGATGAGATCAGTGTTTATAAGGGGTACAGACAAACTAACTCTAGCCCTTCCTGTGTAAGTTTATGTACATATAATTACACCTTTTAAAAATACTCGTCTACTTCCCTAAACTTGTTCACGCTCACTCTGCCCTCCATCCCAGACAACCTTAGGCCTCTCCGTAGTTTTCTTTCCCTCTCCCTTACAGGGACCTATTAAAATTTCTCATTAAAATTTCAGTCTGACCATTAGATTTCTTCAAACGAATTCCCCAGCCCAGATTCATTTTTCTCTCTTGCTTTAACCTATCTTTCTGTTATCTTCCAGTATCTTTTCCTCTAGATTATCTTTGCCCCTCCTTCCAGATCCATCTTTTTCCACCAACTCAACACTATGCAAGTAACAGTGGCAGAAGCTAAAGGAAGACGTTTCTATTGTGCTTGCAGAGGACAGCTACCATTATCAACGCAAGAGCTCCAGGGTTCAGTGGCTCTTCCTTAAGCAAAAAATTGGCACCAGTCTCATACCCGCATCACAGAGGCTGACAGACACTCAAGCCAGTCTTTTTGCCAAAGCCTTACTTGTCAAATCCCATTCAGTCAAAACTTGTAAGCATAGAGGAAAAAAAAAAAATAATAATAACTGCCAGGTAACAGCGCCAGTTTAAAAAAAAAAACAAAAAGGCTGCTCAAACTTTTTATTTAAGTATGTACTATGTATGTACTAACTACCATTTCTGACCACAAATATTTCTAATTAATATCTAACCATGTTTTTTTCAGTGAAATCAAGGACATTATATCCTACATATACTAAAGAGTAGAAATATTAAGTAAGGCAATATAACCGTATTAGTTAAAACACTCAGGTTAAACAGCCCTGTGTTTATGTGATACCATCTTAAAAAAATAATAATATACAGTGCTTTGATATCTCATAACTACATAAAATTGTGTGGTTATGTATATGAGAAGAAAGTTTCCAGAAAAAGAGGTTGAGGGAAGCTTTCCAGGAAAGTAACACAGAGCGAACAAATTACTAACAAAACAACGATAAGGCTTAGCTTTATTGCTTACATTTGTTACTTGGCATTAATTATAATCTTGGTTCAGAATGCCCTTAGGAATGCAAGTCGTTGACACGTAATTAGAGAAGACTAGTAGTTTTCTTTAATACTCCCTATTCCCCTGTGACTATTCCGGGAATATTAACTCTAAATTGAATTATTTTCCATCAAAACAGGGGATGAAAAAAAATCTGTTGCAACAAACGTTAAAAAGATCTTAACCTTCATAGTTATCATTGAATTTTTAAAGAGAACGTTTAGCACTTTGAATTTCCAGTTAGGTATATTACATGGAAAAATATACATACTTGTTGTGACTTGATCTTTGCAAATTCACCATTACCTAAATTCACACTGTACGTATAAAAAGAGTACAGTTCTGTTCCTCTCTAAAAAACTTGTTTTCACTTTTAAAAACCGTAAATTAAAACATGGGTACTATTTAGAACATTAATCAGTACATTTTATGCCACTTCCAATTTATAAAGTTTTAAAATCCTTGATATTTGAAGCACTCGACAAACAAATTCACTGCACTTTGCCAAGAAATTCAATGAAACTGACTGAAACTACCCTGAAAGCAGAAGTCATAGGCAAACCTATTGGCATAAGAATTAAAAGTTTACAGAAAGTTATTTGCTTAAGCAAGTTCTTCAAATTTAAGTGTCTAAAATTAGACTACATGGCTGAGCAGCTCAGCTCAGTTCTTGCCTCAGCAAGAGGATGAATGTTTTATTAAGTTCTGTGAAAAAGACTGAGGTAACTTGCTTATTCAGCTTATCCTTTCAGTAAATGAACTTTTCTCACGATGTCCAACTTCCACATTAAACCAAAATTAATAACCTAACTTCTTTCATTGAATCACCAGTTAAATGCATAGCTTCTTCATAAATAACCAATACTATTACTAAAGTATGGTATTACCTATTTTTTTCTCAATACTCATGTTAAGACATATTTACTTTGAAGAAAAATCTTAATAGCTCTATGTAACTAAAACCCAGGGAGTTTCAGATCTACTGCTGGTTTTCTTTTTTCCCCTTTAAACATAATGTCTTGCTCTGTAGGTGTGCAATTGAATAACTGCATTTCACTAAGCCGCACTACAGAATCACATGCTAAAGGACAGCACAGTGACATCCAGCTGACACATCATATAGTTATATTTCATTAAATATTACACCACCACCACTGCCCCTTGCACTCAAGCTAAGTGTAAAAGTGTTTCCATCTACCTTAGTCTGTTCAACTTATTGTTCTCTCACTGAGAAACTTTCACAGTTAAGTTACTATAAACTAGGAAGGAAATATGCCCTGTTTCTACAGGGCAGGTCACAACACAAGAGCATCAGATATCTTGCACGATGAAAAAGAGGATGTGGCCTCACTAGTGATCCAGGAGACACTGTCTTTTAGAAGACAGGAAATTTTGAGCATGACTTTAACGCTCAGTATTGCAAAGTTAGCAACCAAGCTGCAGCGGTTGCAGTAAATGACTATTTTTTGAATGTTTAAGATGGAAAAAGGAGGAAAAGGGTCTCTTACACAAAAGTAGAATACGAAGTCAGACTGCAGCATGGAGTGCAAGACTAGAGGCTGCATTACACAGCATATAAGCACAACCCAGAAGACATGCACAAAATTCTTTAGCTAAACAACCACACTTAGATTCTACCATCAGGAACAGCTTAAAAAAGAAGCAGAAAAAAAAAATACATACACGCACAGTGCAAAACAGCAAACACACCGACACGCCTCTCTTTATGCTTTTCAAATAGCATCAGGCACTCAGTTGCATTATCCCTATGAATTAACCAGAACCTCCCTAAGACAGAACAGCTGCAGAATTTACGAAGCAGAACACCAGAACCAAACTAAAGCTACTCTTCCTTCAAAATCTATGATATTTTATCCTTCCTTAGCTACAGAAGTACTTTTGACTCAAACAATTCACAAACAACTTGTCTGCATATGGAGGAAGCTAAGTTGGTAGGCATTGGTAGGCAGCCAAGTAAAACTATCCCTTACGAGGAGATAAACCTTATTTTCCCACAAGAGAAACAGATCTAACTCCTCTGCTGTTTCTTCTCATCTATCTGTCAGGTGCTTCGCTGCCTCCCCTGTCAAGGCAACAAAATGGGTAAGCCATTAGTCAAGGGCAGTAATGCCCAAATTTAAGAGTGGCATGTCCTCCTCACTGCAGGCAGTCACCTTCTTCTCTCCAAGGCTGCACACACATCAGCATGGGCCATATGTGACCTGCACACGCACAGCGGTACCAGCGACAGCTGCCACCAGAGCACTGCCCCAGAACACAGCACTTGCCCACGTGAGACTACTCTGCTGGCCTGCACTCCAACACCCCACACTTCCAGCCCACTCCTATAGACACAACTTCTTTAGAAGTAGCAGCTATTCCAGAGGTAGTGCACTGAGCCAGAGCCTCCAGCTACGAGACCGTCCTCTGCTGGGCTGCTCCAAGTTGCCAGTGGCCCCGGTACACTAATAGAGAACATCAGAGTAAATACTCTTGTTAAAATCCTGCACTTTTGCAACCAATGCAACCTTTAAAACCACCTGTACAAGATCCTGAAGCCCAGCAACTTAAACATTAAGATTCAAAACACTAGCTATGAGCACTGAGAGTTTGTTTTTAGTGTAATTTAATAGCAAATTATGGTTGAACTTGTGACTGCTGGCAGAGCACAGAACAGGCATTCCTGTGTTCACCTCAAACTAGTGTTTGCAAAGCATCAGCAAATGTTGGCCAGGGATGGCAGAAGAGGGAGATAAAAAGTGACTACTGTGGGGATGAAGGGGCATTTCCATGAGAAGGGAGGTGATTCAACCTGCCAGTGTTATCCCGTTTCAGATTCTAGCACGATCTCAAGAAAAATCTGACCTGCTGGGCAGCAGGAAGTTAGGGAGGCAAGTCAACCCCAAGCCATTACAGAGCACCTGCATCTCCAAGTGTCTGGAAAAGAGCCTTTTTAAAACCTCCAGGGTCACAGTATCCATTTTTGTTTCTAGGCTATTGCTATTACAAGAAAGGAAATGTAAGCAGTGGACTGGCCATTCCTAATACTTGCAGACTTCCCTGGAGACCCTCCACCATCTCACAAACTTACTATTTTTAATAGCAAAAACCTCATATAACCTTGTCCATGCTTCTAAATATGTAACGTAACTTTTTCTTTTAAACAGATCCTTCCTTTCTCAGCTGCATAGTATTCACTGAGGTGTAGACACTTCCCTAGCTCTCCAGCAATTACACTAAATAAAAAACAAAAGAAATATAGCCACATAAGGCATACCCTAACAAAGACATACATACATATACATACACATATGGAACCATTTTCCAAAT
>VZSV01000033.1:2436645-2459931 GCA_013398735.1 Nothocercus julius
GCCGCCGCCAGCAGCCGCCGGGACCCGCGCAGCAGCAGCGCGGTCGCCATGGCGGCAACTTGAGCAGACCGGAAGGCGCCGCTGGGAACGCGCCCCCGCCGCCTCGTTCCGGGCAGAAACGTTCCGAGGCGCGGAGCGCACTACAGCTCCCGGCAGGCCGCGCGCCGGGAGCAGGCGCAAAATGGCGGGCGGCGGGAGCGGCAGGGAGGGGGCCGCCATGGCGGGACGAGGCCTGTGGCGAAGAGCGGGTTTACTTTTCACTCAGGGGAAGAAATAAACAGCCTCCAGGCACAACGGGGACAGGCCCGGCCGCGCCGTCACTTTCTACCGCGAAAAAGCTGGAAAAGCTGTTCGCGGCCCTCCCATCACGCTCAGAAACACACGAGTTTCTTACGTCTCGAAATTGCTTAAAATAACGTTAAGCAATGTTTCGTTTTGAGAGTTTTATTAAATATGTTACATCGGTACCTTGTAGTCCATAATCTTTCAATCACTCACAGACTGACTTGCTTACAAATGTATTTTATAGAAAAAAAATCTGCAAAATTAAAGCTAAAAAAGAAAAATATATTACACACTTCTGGACAATCTACATGTTAGCAAAGAATACCTTTTATTGTTTGACTTGAACGTGTGTTTAAACAAGGAACTTACTCATGAAACAGGACAGACTCCCTGAACATGGTACACCTCCGTAACTAGGCTGACCAAAGGAAAACAAGGGCAATAATGTTTAACAGCCTCTTAACAACAGAACAATAAAAAACATATTTATTCTTTTTTAATCCTTTTTTTTTTTTTTTTCCCAAACCCGTGCCTTTTGTTCTCTTCCCACAACAAAACATCCAGTGATTATTTCTGCAGGTCACTGTCCTTACACTGCAAGAAGCAAACTTCGTTTTTAAATCATCTGATCCACGTTTACACTGAAGCATGCAAAGGGAGGATACTGCAAGTATTTGCAACGCAGATCTGTTAAATACAGTATAACTGAACAACACGTGTCCCTTTAACACTGAAATTCTATTGCCTTTCTCTGTGGTGTGTTTTCCAGTGTATGAATTATAAAACAGCGTACAACTCAGAAACAAAAGAATTTTGCATTTTTTAAAATATTTTCAACTATTAAATCCTCTAGAGAGCTGTCTAGCGCCGAAACCAAAGCCAGCTATTGAGTAGCCAGAAAGCTACAGTAATTGAGTACATGATCATTTCTCTTTTAGCACGCTCTTTATTTTCTTCTTCCAGAAGTTGTAGACGTCGATTAAGTTTGATTATCTAAAAATAAATAGAAGATTTTAGTGCTTTATTAGGACATGCCAGATCTCTCAAAACTTCAGTAAAGGCACACTGGGCAAATGATTTATACAGACGGATTTTAAATACTTGTTATTTTTACTTCCTACCTCCAGTGCCAGACCTTGCTCTCCCTAACGGGCAGGAGCAGAAACAGGGCTGGAACCTCCGGCCTCCCCAATACAGACTCTGTGGGGGCAGCCCAGCAGCAGGGACAGAGAGGATCCACCACCCACGGCTCTGAGGGCTTCCTTTGCAGCCACACCATTATATTGCAACAGACAACTTGCTCCCCTGTTTCACCTCTACAGCTTCTACTGATGTTGCTGACCACTGTGCTTCACATACCTGTCTTCTTAAGGAGGCAGCATCCACAGCTGTCATGTCATCTGGTGTCCCCTCAAGCGCAGTATCCAGGTTGGAAAGACCACATCTATCAAATAAGGGAGATACAGCTGAGCTGTCTCATCCATACAGCAAAGATTAGCAAATACAATACTTTATGATCATTTCAGTAGTATTTTTTGGTGTTGACAGGGAGAATATAGAACTTTTTCAGCCTTTACAAGGTTTTGTATTTCAGTAGGATCCTAACAAGATAAAACACAAATATTTCAGTAGGATCCTAACAAGATAAAACACAAATACCTATGAAAAGGTTAAGGGCTTAACTGCATCTGAGCCTATTGCTTTCCACATTTAAATGTTTTTTGAAGATTGTCTGCAGATAGACTTCTTGCTGTGGCTCAGTCTCTCAAAAACTTTCCAGTATTTCACTGATTCATGAAACCTGAAAATTGCCTCAGCTAAAAATGTCAAAGTTGCAAGAAAAACTGCAGCAGATCTTAAACAACCAAATGAAGACTTGGAAATAATTCTTTCTTATACTTAGTAACTAGTTAAATATTTCAAATTGACACCCACTGAGATTAAGGATCTCGGGCACAGTGATTTAGTATGTTAGGCAAAGACTGAGACTCTTGCAATGAAGCATCTTAGTGCAGAGCCGCTGCCTGCTGAACTTAAATGCCTTAGAAAGAGGCTTGTTTCCAAAGCACTTCTCAGCTTTTTAATGAAGCAATTACTTTGTACTTTAAGGCAAGAAAAGTTTCAGAGAAACCATTATTTCAAACTCCAGTGAAAGTTATTTACTTAAATACAGCCTGTTTATTTCAAGTTGGAAGATGGCAGACATTACATGAAGTACATGTGTTTTAACCGTCTAAATGCTGCCTCTTAAGCAGATTCTTTTCCAACAAGTAACAGTAAAAGTGATTCCTAATGCCATGCTATTGCTGAGTTTCTCACTTATTATCTTAAAGTTTCATTTTCCAGTATTAATCCTCTCTTTTGCCTTCACTGTCTTTCCTATTAGAATGTATGAACAACTGGTGTAAACAGCTTAGGAAACTGAACAAAATACATGTCAAAGCTACTAAATTCAGAATAAAAGACACCTGAAAAGAACATTTATCATTTAGTCACACAGCTGCATTAACGGTCAACTTAGATATGTACTAACAACGTTAACATTGAATGTAAGTAGAATTCCTTAAGCTTACAGAATATACTTAAATACTGCTAAAAGTTTTGCTAAAAGTTTTGCACTGTTTTCTTTCACCACTTTTAGGAAACTTCTACAGAACACCCTTAATTCATGATTTGTTTCTCTAAAATACAATTTCTCAAAAGTTTCCCTGTCCCATTGCTCACCAATATACTGTTGTATGTAAATGAGAATTGCATTAGTCTGGACTTAGATAAAATGAGATCCTTGAAATACTGTATAAAAGACAGATGAATTAGTTTTTGAACAATATTTTGGGGAGTTGGAGGCTATAGAGAAACCACACACAAAAACTTTCTCTCAGAGAGATCAGGGCAAAGTGACTTTTAGTAATAAATACTTGATTAGGCAACACCTGTCAAAAGACAGCTCTCCTAAAAATGTAACATGGGACAAGAAAAGTTTTGAAAATTCATCCAATTCAAAACAAATTCTCACTAAAGCCTTTTTTTTCTACTTAAATAATTAAAAAGAAGGGGACTAAGCATGAATTTCAATGAATTTATGCTGCTTACTACTTACAGTTCTTTCAGTTGGGCAATATTAGAGACAGAAACAGTTTTTTATTTCCTTGGTACTGTCAAGTTCACATTGCAAACTCCGCAGAGGAAAAGTTATTTAAAAATAAGCTTAACCTCATACTAAAACAGCAGGAACATTTCTATTAAAAAAATAATCCAAAGTTTTGAACAAAAAATTAAAGTTTTCTGACAAATCCAGGCAAAAAGGAAAAGGTTGGGCTTGTGTCTGTACATATATATGTGTGCATGTGGGTGTGTGTGCATGTGTGTATCTTTTTTAAAATTAAGGAGGTAAATGGGGAAAAAAACTAACCCATCTTATATTGCCAAAAAGTATCTCAAGTTGAGACATTTTGTGCATACACAATCTCTCTGTTTAGAAAATGAACTCATAAGCCTTTTTCTGGTTTCAGGTGGTTCTGAGTCGCTTTGTAGACCAACTTCCCTCCTCACAGTGTTGTATGAAGAAGACTTAGCCAGACCAAAAAGAAGATAAATAGGAAAAACTTAAAATTCTTTCCTATAACAAAAGGCTTGACGCTAGCTGAGTAATTTCCACCCATTGCAAACCATTTGTGACATATACTGTAGACACTGTGGAAAGCAAAGGACTTTAGAAATCTCTTAGAGTGATTGTATCTTATTTATTTTTTACATAAGCAGTTGCTTAGACTTCCATTTCAATTCTTCCCCTTTACTATCACAGGTCATTTGAAAAGCAGTGGCATTTCTGAGGAGGGTCTTTTGGTAGCCATTTTATTTATAGCAGATGGCAAAACTACTAGAAAATCTCTTCTAAGCGTGCAGCAGAGTTGTCCCTTACCACTTCTTGGGAAAAGTGGAACGGCCTGTTGTTTCAAGGTCAGGACAGGCAGTCCTCCAGGTCACAAAATTTAATATAAATTCACAATATGTTACAGCTGCTTTACCAGCTTCTGAACATATTTAGTCCAGATGTTAAATCGAGATGGTTATCAGCGAGAAATGCCTTCCGAAAATATCTTTGACCAGCACAAGAGCTGACAGGCTGAGTCTCCGCAGAATCACCTGCATGAATCCAGCACCCAATTAAGCACGGATGCAATCTCCACTTCGAAGAAACTGGAGAAGTGTGGTGGGAAATGGGAATGAGATCTGGATGGGAATACTTATTTTCCTTGATCCTGACCACATCAGACCTGTCTCCACTTCCACTTGATGATGTCAATCTACCAAGGTCATAGCAGTAAAAATGCATCTAGCTACACCAAACAATCCTAGGCATATTATTGAAAATACACTTTATGGATTTTATGGATACACTGTGACTACTGAAAGATGCAAGGCCAGATTTTCTAGCAAGAGAAGAACTGAGCTCAACTACTATCAAATGGGAAATACTATGAAGAATACTGCTAATATCATTTAAAAACCTCCCTGACACATTGTGTTGAATCAGAGCTCAGCAACACATTTTATGTATTAGCTGCAAGGTTTTTGCAAGTGAATTGGATGGGCAAGGGCCTAAATACATCTGGAGTCGAGATGGACAGTATGACACTGAGCGTTATGTTTAAAACACAGACCTCCCAGAAATAGGGAAACTTACCTCTGAATTTTAAAATCTAAACCAGTGTATCATGACTAACAAAAAATACTCTTTACCTGGTGTTGTCATGATGAGGGTTAGAGGAAGTGGTAGCAGCTGACCCACCACGTAACACTGGCCTAGAGCAGGGTTTTGTAGACAGAAAGCACAAGACAGAAACATGAAACAACAGACAGAGAAAAGAGGTAAAACACACAGAACAAAGGAACATCAAAATATTTCCTACTTATATTGTATGTTTTTTTTCAATACAATATAATATCTATCTACCTAGTAAGTTGTACTTTCATATTTCTCTAAATCAACACACAGTATGTGCAGCTGTCTTAATATGTTGACGGTATAGCTTCATTTATGGAAGGTGTACTGTAGGAATAAGTTTGGTGGGAGGGTATCAACCATATAACCATGGGAAACTTCAGATTTCATTAAAGCCTCCCCAAGGTAACTCCCCCACCCAACAACTATGAAACAATGGAAAATATATCCACATATACTTAGGAAAACCTTCTTAATATCTTCTCAATCTCCTCTCCTCCTACTAAAGAAAAAGGTGCTTTTAATCTTTCCTTTTTTCATCTGAGCTAGTAGCCTGAAGACCTTATGCAGCCACAAGAGAGGTAGATCTCTCCAAAAGTGACTAAAAGCTTAAAATAGATGATATGACTACCCCTTTAAGTGTTGCGCTCTCATTTTTTTTTTGTTTCCTTTCCTTTCTCACTGTCTAGAAAAAGAAAAAAAGGTTAGAACAGTTGAAGTTGCTACAACTATATAACATGCCTCAACTTAGCAGGAAGAAGCTACTGTGTCCTGATTTTCTTAAGACATGAGCACCAGCAGTTGCTCCCAGCAAGCCAGTACTATAATGTTTTCAGTTCCTCTGGTAATGAGACACTATTTCTCTACATTTATTGCACAGAGGAAAAGAAAAGGAGAAATACAAAAGAAAAAGACAAAGAGGGAATCTAAGCATTAGTATCTTTAGACCAGGTATATGCAGAAAGCAGAGCCTTGGTGTTCAGGGGGCTGGGGGAACACTGTGGTCTGGCTTGGAAATGAAAAACCTATGTGCAAAAACATTATTACCAGTAGTTTCATTTGAAAGACTGGGATCTAGGAGCCTCCGTATGTACTTGGCACCTGTACTGCTCTCACTAGCACTACTTAGGTGTTCCAGTTGCAGATCTATATGCAATCATGACATTAAAAATAGGTCCCATTGCATACCACAATGTTTTTCTGGCTAGTACACAAGGTAAGCCAGTAAGCTGTTACTTTACAAAGAAAAAAAAAAATCTATTCTAGAAACACAGAATAAATCAATATTTTACCCACGTGAGTGAAGTCACGCAGAAAATTATCAAAAATAAAATTTACACTTTTAATCAAAAAAACAAATGCACCTGCTCTAAAGTTTTGTCTGACAGATGCTAGAACTAAACATTTCAAAAAAAAAATCTAGCAAACAGCAACTCTGGAACAGATTGCAGAGTTTCTCTGCAAACACAAGTCACACGTAACTGGCAGACAGGCCAACATCAGCATGCCAATACCCAGCACACATCTCCCATGCCATCTAACACCGGACGGTAACAGATCTTCTCATTATGCAAAATACAAATGTTCTCTAACACACTAAAATCTTGACCTTCTTGGTATTTTGTGGCAAATTTAAGTTTTTGTAGGTGCTGTAAAAATAATCAGCACTATTTTACACACTACCCTTCCCAAGAAAATCCACATACTTGGAGGTAGCTGAGGACTACAGCCACGGAAAGGGAGTTAGGGCCCTCAGGTTTCTAGCCAAAACAGGCTCATTGAATCTGAAGTCTTTAATCCCAATACAACCAAGCTGATTTTAGAAGCTGCACATGATTTCTTCTATTGCAGGTCACATTATTTCTTTTTCAGGTGGACCCAAAGGAGCCACCAGAATACTGCCCTGACTCTCCCACCCTATTTACTTGCTTGGTTTCAGGGATCGATAAATAAACCTCTCTCATAGCTCAGCAACCTCATAAATGAGGATGCCTTACCCCCCAAATCAGTGTTGTTTTATTGCAAATATAATACACTTGTGCTCAAGCTATTAAACACAGAGCCTTCTTTAAAAGAAAAAATATGCCAAAAGGCGATTAAAACGTTGAAGTTCCTGGCTACCTGTTTCAGTTACTGTCTTAAACATTAAGCCACCATCAGCAGAAGCCACCACTCGGAAGCCAGGCATCCTGAGCACCTCCCGCTTTCCCAGCGGACACAGTGGCAGCCCAGCACAGGAATGGAGCACGCACAAGTGCAGTGGAACTGTGGGAAAACAGGCGAGAACCCAACGGCCAAAGGAACGTGGTTTCTCTTCCTCCGTTTCGAACGGAGCATGCAACAGAAATACCACAGTAAAGATGCAGCTACAAACGCATGGTCTGAGAGGAAGGCGGCAGGTAGGGATCGGGTGGGTGCAGCTGACGCTGGTTGTGCGCGCAGAGCGCGGCCGGCACAGCTGCGTCAGCCCCTCGCTGAGCGCTGAAACATCTCTGGGAAATGCAGAATGGCCCCAAGAACGCGTGTTGGGGCTCTGTGGAAGTGGTCCGAAGGTGAATGGGCTAAAACAGCTCAGCTTGTCAAGTACAGAAAGGATTTGTGCACCAAGGAATCCTAATAACAGAATAAAACTGCTCGCCCTGCCTGTCTCGGTGCGACCGCGTCAGCAGCACCCGGCCTCCTCACAGCTGCTGACTGACCCGACTGCCCTTTGAGCCCAAAGTACCCCGACCCAAGGGCACGTGAAGTCCCCTTCCACCTTCCCATTTCACAGCCCGTTTTATGTCTGCAGCATTAAACTTGCTCAACGTAAAGAATAATCAGTTCCTGAAATGTCAGCAGATCAAGTGTGTGGAGCCTGACATTTGAGGAGGATACTGGCTGTTTTAGAAAGGAAGTGTTAAAGTTCCTATTCTTTCCTCTTTAGCAAATATGACATTGCTTTGTGAAAAGTTTTTGATCTAAGTGGTGAAGTGGTGAAATAAACAAAACGCAGGGGAGGAAAAAAAAAAATAGCACTTTCATATATGAATAAAGCTGTGTTAAGAACTGCACTTTAGTTAAAACATTTCCAAAAATCTTAAATGCAGCTTTTTCTTTGCCTAGAGCATAAAAGATTGGCCTTTCAAAGACACTAACTTTGGCCCTGTATTCATTCTACAGAACATGAAACAGAAAATTGGTTAGAATGGCAAAGTGGAACTGACCTAGTCTCCTTGTCCAAGCTGAAGGAAGTGCAAGAGCAAACAGTGTAAATAGTGATCATTAAACGGTTGCTCATTTGAATAGCCTACAATGCTAACGATGCTGACAAAACTGGAAGTAATTCATTATTTGCAGCGATACAATCAGCATCTACCATTAGTAGTTTTAGAAGACTGGAAAATAATTGGATTTTTTTTTTTTTTTTTGCGAAAAGCAAGCCATGAAACAACTTAAAGATATCTCCAGTGAGTAACACATAGCCAGAACTTCTTCATTAAAAAAAAAAAAAAGTGTCTTTTAGTACTAAAGATTTAAAAAGGTTAAAATAGATCAGATTTACTTTGAAATAGAAAACACATTACACAGAGCAAAAGAACACAGTGCAGTGTCAAACAATTTAACATGAACAATATTTTGCAACCATGCAAGTGGATCATCCAAATTTCACATTCCTATGCCAGCTGTAGAATTGCAGTAGGTGTCTAAGTTCCCAGCCACAAAGAATAGATCCTTTACTGATAATTTCAAGATTTTTGTTTGTTTGTTTGTTTTTTCCCACAAGATCTATTCATAGGTAGATAGCAACAGTTTCCAGTTTATTCTAGGAAACTTAGTGAGGTTACCTCAAAAAACTCGAGAAAGAATAATGCTGCTTTCGAAGTGTTCAGAACTCTAGACATTTTTTTTTTTTTTTTTTTTTTTGCTAACTGTGAAATAAGTTTGAATTGTTTACACAGAGAAAAAAAAGATTTCCGTTTTCCAGAATCCAAGACAACACAGCAAGAACATGCCTATAGGAAACCAGGAATAAAACCTGTTACTGCAGGAATAAAGGCTTCACTACAGACTGCAGAAAGGTTCAGAATTTCAGTCTATATTTAAGTTGGCAAGATGTACCTAGTGAGTGCTATTAAGCACAGGCAGTAGAATTTCTCCATATTTGTAATCCTTAACATTACAGAAGAGTTATAATTATATCTTACTTTTTAGTATGGCAAAAAAAAGGTATGACTATCCACCCAAATTTTGACAGCCACCAAAATTTTAACAGCTACAGTTTCAAGTCTGGAGCTCTGCACAATTCAGAGATTGTAAAATGGGCAATTATATATTGCTGTGGCAACAAGCATGGTGAGCTGGAGAACGTGCCACTTGGAAAACTGACCACAAGCACACAGACACAAGATTGCCTTCATAGTGACATTTTCTTACCAAAGTAATTCAGGCTGTCAGCAAGCACCAGAGACGAGCTGTGTGCAATTCTTATCTGGATCTCTGTGTTACATACTATTGAAATGAAAAAAAAAATGCTTTTGGCAAAGTAACCTTGCCGTTTTTATTCTTTACAGATGCTCCTACAGCGTTAAACAAGGCATCCTTGCAGTGTTTAAAAGTGCCAAATTAAAACAGTCAAAGGATTCAGCAAGTGGGCAAAACTCCACTGAAGAGAGTGGAAATATTTTTATTACGTCAAGGGTCGTTTATCCATCAAAATAGAGCCCTGAAGAGAGGAGCAACTGGTTCCTCAGTAGACACATATCTCCCTTCTTATTCCCTAGAAAATAACCAGCAAAGTGATGGTCGCCATCAGTCAGCAGCCAGAGACAACGCGTCAGAATACGAAATGATACAGTCATTTTGGCAAAGTTTTGGCACATTTCCAAAAGCAGCATCTCCTGTGTCTTGCTTAATATTCTACCCTGTATCTGTCCATCTTACTGATTTGTACCATTACTCACCAACAGAAAATGGTAGGCAAGGCTAATAAACCAGTCTGTGCACAAACCTTGCAGTCAAAAGTTGACACTTCCTATTTTGATTTTTATTTGGAAGGAAATCAGAATAATGCTATATATGATTGGAATCCAGGATTACTGTGAAATGTGAATTTTGGATAACATAACTGCTTATGAATAATAAAAGCAAAAGAAAGCAAAGCAAATAATTTCACCTCATTATTCAGTAAACAGAAACCACACTCCACTAAAAAGGAGGGAGAAAAAAAAAAAAAAAAAAAAAAAAGGCAGCAGAAGCTGGCAGAATCAGTGACAACCAATCACCTGCGGTTTTCATCCAGCACATCCAAGACCTGCTGGTAAGCCCTACGAGTGGAAGACTGGATAAACGACAAAATGCCACGAGCAGAGTAAAGATTAGTCCCATCTTCAGGTAACATATTGGGAGGACAGACACGAGCCTGTTGCAGTGATGGTGTCACACTGTTCGTACAAGCATAGTAAATGAAGAGAGAAATACTGTGGTCAGATTTCAAATTAAGAAAAAGCTTTTTCAGATAGCCCCCATTCCAAAATTTGTATTGCTTGCTTTTAGTTTTACCTTTCTCCCACCGTTACGTAGCAACACTCCCAAATTCCAGTGGTACAGGCATCAGGAACTACATTTGTATACGCTCTTCAGAAACATGTACACATCATAATAACACAAGGGTGAGTTTCCATCTGTTATACAGGATAATTTAGAAAATCCTTGCCCAGCTAAGTCTGTATTTGCAGAAGTCAGCAGTCAAGCCCTAATCAACGTGAATGAAGTGTTTTACAAGCCTTGGCTTTTTAGAAAATCCTACCCATAATCTCTTTTGAAAACACAGTTGGGAGAATCTCACACAGAGCCTGTTCAACAGGAAAGGATATTTTCTTCACGCTGACTAGAGACTAAGATAGTATTTTGTGCGTGAACGAAGTTTAAAGGCAACTGCAAGGAATTCAAAAGAAGCACAGAATTCTTATCATAGTGACAACCAATAACACAATCTAGATTTTTGACAATGAGGCAAAAATAATACTTTAAAAAATAAACAGAATAAAAATGCAAGCATAACAATTTTGGTTCGTGGGATTATACAAACCACATTTCTGTCAGACAGAAGTGAACTCTGATAAACCGTCTTTGATTTCTATTTTTCTTCATGTTCAGTCTGACATATTCCATACTGGCTTTCACATATCAAAGTATTTTGTTAAAAAAATATACAGATGATAATCGAATGATAAAGAAAATAACATATTGATAATAATATATTGATAATATATAGATAATTGAATGATAGAAAAAAATAGAGAGATGATAATTTTTAAGTCATTCTGTTAAATTAGTTGTTAAAAGCAAAAGAAAGTGTGAGTCATGGCAAACTTTAAGTCTTGCAATAGTTTTTATACCAAGGTTATTACCGATGATTCAACACATTTCCTTCAATCTTCTTTGATTCCCATTTAAACTTTGCACCAACAGGTTTTGGAGCTACAATATGAATCTTCTCACTGTTATTAGCATTTTAAGGAAATTGTTGTATTTCAGCAAAACATTAGTGCCTGGGTGTTTGGAAGCTGGCTTGATATTTAAATAATCTCTAGCTCAGTCAGAACTCTGGCTGTCTAGACACTCTTATTGCAAATGGAGTTATTCTGCTACCAGCTGTCACCAAGATAACAAAATGAGCAAGAAAGGCAACATAACTGAAAAGACTTCAAAACATACAGTGATGTCACTTCACCCACAGAAGGGCACAGCCATCCTGAGCTTTAATAGAAGTGCAAAGACTGCAGCAGCTAGTGACTGACTGATAATGATCAGTATTTATTAACCAAAGGGCAAATATCTTTGCATATTCTAAGTTTGGACCCTCTCCTCACCCCTCCAAAAAGAAGTTAAAAGGGCGGTCAAAAACAACCAAACAAAACAAAATCTCTCTTACTTCTTCATAGCTCCTGCTACTTTCCAAGACTCAGAGAATCCATCTTCTATGTTTACACATTGACTTCTACTTTGCAATCAACAGTAGTTTGACAGCCGCACTATTTTACTCTTGAAGGGGATTTGAAATCCCAGTATTCACTAGAAATTAATTCCAAGAAGCAAAGACAAGTAGGGAAATACTGACAATTAAGTGAAGCTATGAGATGTTCAACTCCAGGTGCTGGCTTGAGGAAAATGAAGGGAGAGCTGGAGGCATAGCTTGAGGGAAGAGCTGAAGGTCCAAAAACGTATTCTATATAACTTTTTTTTTTTTTTTTAAAGCCTAATGGAAAACATGACCTCAGAAACTTCTGGAATATGCTGAATGACATCCTTAAAAAGTTAATACACAGACAATTTAGACATACTATATACTAGAAGATGCTGCAGAACTCCTACTCTCCAGAGTACTATTACTGTGCTATAAATACCACAGTAATGTTGTGGACATACAAAAGCTTCTATAGATACTATCTAATGATCTAAAATTGCACAAAATTATCTTGAAGCAGTTGCATCATTCACCTGTGCTAAGTAAATAGGAAGTTTTACAATAAGAAAAAGTCAAAGCAGATTTCAGAACTAGATAATTCCTAAACCTGTAGTCTAATCACTAGACTGCTGCATGCTCTTTCCTTTATAGTGGCAGTTTCAAGAGATAAGCAAGAATTATGTAATCTCATCTGAGTGTTAAGTATTTAATTTAGAGAAAAAATAAATTTGGGAAATTACTTAGATCTATTTTTTCCTGGATATGAGCTAAAATTATTCAGCTTTCTTCACAAAGGCCATTGCTAACTTAGTAGCCTTCTAAATTGCATAATAAAGGAGAGACCTCTCTTTTTTGCTTCTGTTTGAAAATGAGAATTACAATGAGAGAGGGTCAAATTTCAGGATTAGAGAATGTGTGGTGAAACAAAATAAAGTTGAATTCCTTTTCTATGCTCCTTTTCCATGATCTAAAAATATTGACCTGTAAACTTGTGGTAGTCCTTTGAACTGCTGCACTATGGAAAAGGAGTATGAGGAGGCAAACATATACAAACCTGACAAGATGACGTAAGCAAAATTCTATCTTTTAACACGATTATTTGTCATTGGATATTTTAACTCCCCACCTCCCCTCCTCCATTTGCAGTTAAACCCTCTTAGTCCTCAGGATGATTTTGTTTCTGAAAATGACTCTATGAACAGCTCCAGCTAATTGTTAGTACAGCATTCTCTTATTACGAGGCAAGTACCTGCAAGGAATATGAATTTAGAACCAAAATGAGCAAGAAATTACAGAAATCAGTATGGAAAAGCTCAGCAGTTTTCTACTATATCTAAGGTTTCTATGTTAGCAGTCACCTCCCAAAAGTCTGTGCAAAACAATGATGATATACACAGAGCAATGGGTTTAGTGCAGATATTTTGCTGACACACAGTTCCAGAAATACCAAATGAGCTGTGAACAGATTTAACTAATCGAAGTTACTTTGGATTCAATCATAGGGATAGACCGTGCTCGCATTAAGGACATGCGCACCATCACCTGTTCCCCAACAGCTTGCCTGAAGAACAGCATTTCTCAAACTGTGGAACTAAATTCTCTAGGGAGACATGGATTTTTCTAAGGGAAAGGCAGGAGAGAGCAGAAAGTTAAACGCTCCGCTTTTTCATTCAGTCTTGGTGGTTTATTTGATGCAGAAACAGAATCCCTGCATTCAGCATTACCTGAAAATAGCCAGCAGAAAACTGTTTTTCCAGCTAATCAGAAGCAGCCAAAGAACAAAGAACGAAACAGACTAAAGCTATTTTGAAATTAATCTTTTTATTTAGAAATTTATTGTTAGTTGAAGCTCTCCTTTCCTTCTGCCTCCGGATATTTTTCCCTGTGTATCTTAGACAGGGAAAGGACATGGTAAAGTTTGAGAAACCCTGCAGTAACATTAGAAACCAGGCATTCAGTGTAGCAAAGGCTGTTTCAAACTTTATCTTCTAAACTACTGATACTTAGGCAGAAAATTAGTATTGCAGAGAGCTATGTAATTAAGCACACTCTTGATTTTCATATACCAGGTAATATTTAGGCTTACGTGCAATCCTTAGTTGAAAGAGGTGACTGGAACCGTGGCATTTTATTTCTTGGGACAGTATCTGATCTGTGCAACCTTGAATAATAATTGTAATCTCTTAAGTGAGCATCCTTATAAATAAAGGGAATGTAACTTAGAGAGCTGTCATTATTGCTACACAGTTATTTTACAAGCAGATGCCTACTTGTCAGCCTCCATTTTTTAAAAGTAGTTGAAAATTACTATATTAAATGAAGCTCAACTCTCAACAAATTCTCAGAGCAGTCACTGCATGAAACTGTACAAGACAAGGAGAAAAAACACCAAAAGAAAACTTATTTGTACCACATGGAGAACACAGTAATAAGGAGCAAAGCCAATTCCTTTGCTTCAGTCTGACAAGCTTTTCCAGGCTTTTGTAGGTCAGGCATTGAAATTTTACACAGAACATCTGAACATTTTGTCAGAGGAGGACAATAGTGCCCCAGACTTCAGAAAGCAGAAGTTCTGAATTATAATACTCAATGAGCATTTCCAATGGGGCCCTTTCCATTGGGGGCCAAGTAAACTACCATGTCCATCAATAAGACTAGACAGAGTTGAATCAAGAAAGTTAAGAGAAATAAATATTAAATAGGAATAAACATTTGATAGGAATTAAATTTTTGAAGTAACTTGAAATTAGCTGTAAAATTATGTTGTAAATAGCTGGACTATTTTTCCTGTTTGAAGATGTGAACCCAACTTGCACAAACACAGGAATAATAAGCTGACTTTTGTCAAGTCATATGGCAACCGTAACACATTCTACCATCGAAGTAAAATATTTCAAACATTAAGTGAGCTTAAAGACAAGTCAGTTTTGATAAAGCAGCAATATCTCATTACAATGATTACAGCAAGGATGATTTTTTTCAGCCAACAACATTAGAAATCAAAACTTTAGAAGCAGCTGGTTTCTTGAAGGATTTTTAGAATCACCTTTTTTTTTTTAAAAAAAAAAATTTAGTTCTAGAGAGTAAGAAAATTAATAGAACTGAGCCGTGACATGTGTAGAATTAAATATTCTGTAAAGAATACATTCATGGTATAATTTACCTATTTATATGGTCTAATTTATCAATAAGGGAATTAAACTTACAAGAAATGTATCACATTAACTCTGCACCTCTAACAGAGATAGTAGTCTGTCAGCTTGGTGATAACCAGAACCATTTGAGGTAGCATAATTTACACCAAATTGATGTGTTTTTGATGAAATAGCACTTCCATATGGGTCTCTCTTCTGAGGTGGACAGTGAAATGCCTCACTTGTGAGGCACAGTGAAATGCCACGTTACTAATTTTGCTTGTACAATTGTGACAATTTTACTCAGATGGTGCTTGCACTTTTTTTGCAGTTTACCACATATTTTCTGTGGGCTTAAATTGTGAAGAAATGGGAACAAAGCAATACCTTTTCATAGAGTAGTAAAGATTTGTATGGCCCACACAAACACAGGAAAGGCAAGTTCCACCTTGAACATAACAATTTCGTAAGCTAAATTCACACAGCATTCTTCCAGTTCAGTCACACTCCCTACCTGGACGAGGCAGATATGTCAAACTCAGCATCACTCAAATTCTACTGCACATGCAAGAATTGAATGTTTTTTTGCAGTAGGTAGTAAGTCAAAAGGAGAAGCAAGAATGACAGAAAAAAACCCAGCAATTTATTGGAAACGCAGTAATTTCAAAGAAAATGAATAAAACAGTATTTGACAGGGCAAGGGGAATAGGAAATTCTATTAAAATACATGTAGTTGAGCACGTGTGGAATGCTGGAGTGAAGGAAAGGTCCTTCTACACTGTCAGCAGAGTGCAGCTACAGCAAGCTCAGCGCTAGCAAGTTATTAGTGTTCGTACAAACAAATCAGGACTGATTCTGGACCAATCTCAACAGAAATATTCTGAAAACAGAAAACATTGCACATAAAGAAAATTCTTTACACTCAAATGAATCAACTTCCTTGCAAAACCAAAGGTAGTGATAAGGACCAACTTCACAGAAAAACCCTTTTGCCTGTGAAGTCACTGAAAATACTGCTATGCCTACAGCAATACCATCAAAGGATGGCCATCTGGGAAAGGTTTGGACATCCTTACGTGTATTTCCTCTCTCTACTTCTGAAAATGAGACCACAACTAGTGCACTGAGAACCACAAGGATGCTGCCTTGTTTACATACCCATATGGGATAGTTTTGATAACAACAATTCAGATGTTATTTATTTGATACAGTTATTCACATGTATCAACAATTGTTGTTACAGCTTCTTTCAAGTGCAAATGCAGATAAATAGCTATCTTTTTTTTCCCAAAAATTATTCATTAATTTATTTTTTTTTTTTTCTAAAATACACTGATAATGGAAACTAACCAACAGTTGATCTTCCATTTATTTGACAGATGTTATGCAGGCATTGCATGGACACTGTGAGAACAAAAAACTGATCTCCAGATGTGTTAGTTATCTGGGGTTTTGTGTATGACAAATGTGTATGAATCTTGCATCCTACCAGTTGCACACTCCAATGATCACATCCTTTTTCAATTTAAAGGATTCCAAGTTCTTCCTGTATTGCCATGCCTTCTTTGAAGGACTACAAGTAGATTAAATTAAGCAATTCTGATAGCAAAAAATATATAGTTTTAAACCAATAAATCCACATATAGCTATAGGGTCACAGGAAAATATACAGAGGAGTTTTTTTCCATTTTCAGATTTTGTCAGTTTAGGATTTTTAGCATTCCAGAAGTCCATACATACGTAAGAAATGTGTCACAGCTGGATAAATCCAGTCAGGGCAAATCTTACCCATTTCTCTCTTAGTTAGCTAGACGGATACTGCCCATGTCTTTCAGAAAATTACTCAAACCTGGAGATCAAGCACACAGTGATGTCAAGAATCTGCAAGAATTTATATTCCAATTGCTCTTCCTACAAGTGCAACAACGCATCAAAGAATGAGGTTGCCAGTTACTAGCTCTCCTTTGCTAAAGGGGTCAGCTGACTCCCAAACAGCTTCCACCATGGCGAGACCACCTATTCCAGCAGGTATCAAATGCAGATTATCAAACAGGCATCTGAGGGCCACTCCTGCAGGGCAATTCTACTGCATCCAGTCCAACATCCTATAACTGGATGTCTGATGCCACATGGGCCTTGGGCACTTAGTAGGTGGCTAAAACATTTGCACACTGAGCTGATCAGGAGCTTCACAGACACACACACACACGCGCACACACACACATACACACACACACACACACACACCAGGAGTGTGTTTCGGACAACTCCGTGAATATACATGACTCAGTAGGCTTCAGTACCTAGAGCTGTGCGATCTACAAGCTTCTGTGAACCAAAGAAATGACAAAGAAAAGAATGTTATGCAAGAGCATCTTCATGAAGATTTGGAGGAAGGAAAGGAGAATTACAGCATCTGCCTGAAATACAGAGTGGTATTAATTTCACCCATTTTACAAAACTAATTCACAAGTGGACCACACGTGTGTAGCACATGTAGACCCTTCTAGTGCCCCTACTGTAAGCAGAAGAAAACAGGCATTTCTAGGACATAATTCATTTGATCTATTTTAGAATAAAAATAGGTAGACCCAAGTAGGTCAGATGAAATGCACTAATTTTCTTCTATTTACTGAAAATAGAGTTTAGGATGATTAGCTCAATACAGATGTCTGTTACAGACTCTACATTTGGACAGGTGACCCCCCTTCTTAGTTCTTATATCTAACATGTTAACCGTGGACAGTTTTGTGTCATTTCTTTATGGTAGCTGCATGAGAAATCATTTTGATCAATAAATATATGAAGTTCTATATTGCAAAATCAGACATATTTATCTCCAGAAAGCACCATCAAAATTACTATCTCAAATGGTATCAACAGATGAAGCTTTTGATTCTAAATAGTACTTGCCATTTTGGTCTCAAAAGCTTAAGATTACAATTAAAGTATATAGAAACAAAAGAAAAATGACTTATTGCAATATTTATGGGACATAGATATACTTCTTTGTTATTATACAATATTCACTTTCATAGGCAACAGTCAGAGTAATGGGAATGTTTCTGATGCACAAAGAACTCAACTTCTTTGAAAAGATAATCTGAAAACTTTGGAAAAAAAAAAAAGATTATGCCAGATAAGAAATTGAAAATCTCATATTCAGAGGCTGACAGATACATGAAAAAGCAATTGACCTGAAGTAACAACTTAAGAGTAACGGGGAAAAAACATTAAGTCACCAAAACACCCACCACAAACACTCCCACCCATCAACTGTAGAAAAATTACTTCACAAATGAGTCACCTAAGAGTAAAAATTAAGAAAACAAGTAGCCTTATAACATTTAAAACGATGTACTTGCCTCAAAATGCAAAACGTTAGAAAAGGCGTTGTGAGGAAGAAATACGTAACAAAAGTGTAGCTGTGTCCCTGCACCCCATTGCTCTACTCACATGGAATCATTTCGGGCCAACTGGCCATTCTGCCGAGCAGCATTTTCACTCATGGAGCGCTCTCGCTTCAGCCTTCCCACAGAGCGGGCCTGCGGGAAAGGGGAAAAGGAGTGAGATAAAGGCAGGGAATTCCAGAAGAGTCTTAGGAGTTCAGCCCTGCAGATGGATAAGCTTGACTGGCCCTCAGATACAAATGCACGTTTTTTATAGTGTTTAGGAAGAAACATTTGATGACAGGATCCAATATTGATAAATTAGAAAAATAATAAACAAATAAAACCAAGCTGCAAACTTGTTGCAGCCCTGCCCTCATTTATTCATATGATCTAGTACCAAAATGTATAATCAAACAGAATTTTCATTGTGTAAGAAAGCAATCCACTATGCTTAATATTAATATATTCCTATTGTTTTATAGCCCTACAGAGTATGTAACCTCATAAATATTTTTCAGCTTGTAAAATGTCAATCACATATCATCTACGGGGATGCCAGTGTTATACCATTCCCTGAAATAGGTATTCATAGTTTTGTTAAAAGGAAACTCACTATTTCTATTTGCTAATATATCATATGGCAATGAGTTCCAAAGGTTAACTATACATGCCAAAAGAATCTCGCTGCTTTTCTGCTTTCTTATAACCTGAAAATTAAAAAAATCTTCCAGTTTTCTCCACAGTCAAAAGGATTTTTTTTGTTAAAGTATTTTGAATGATTCCAAGTATGCTTACACTTTTTCTGTAGGTACTGTGCAAGTTTAGTGAGCATGCCAACTCCCAAGCATCTATCAGGCAAAATAAATATAGAACATAGGAGTCATTATTAGGACCAATAAAGCGCCCATAAAAATATTTTTATATCTTCCCATCTTATTATCAAGTAGACTAGGACCACAGTGGCAACACCATTGGTCATTCCACTTTTCTTCTTTAATGGATTGTTCTCAACTAGGCAAAAAGCAAAATAAGTACTAGCCTCTTCATTTTGAGGTGTCTGCTGTGGGGGTCTTTCCAAGTCCAAAAAATCTAGTGGTCGATCACTAAGAGAAATAACACGGGGAGGAGTTTTCAATGCCAGGGGTTTGAATGGAGTAGACTGAAGAAGGTCAAGGTCTGGTGGTCTGGAAAATGGAATGTCTTCACTGTTACCTGCAAGGACAACAGATGCCAATAGAAAACAAGTTGGTTTGGAGCCTTAGGGGCTAATGTCAAAGTTCAAAAATAGAGTGACATCTCATCAGTCACTTTCCCTGACTATGCCAAATAACTAGATATTCCTTTCTCTCATATAGTTGGTATGTTAAAAACTATGTCTAAAGCTCTTATTAAAAAAAATATATATATAATAATTCACTCTTATTTGAGCAGTATCTCTGAAAAAAAAATTGTTGAATAATCCGGAGGACTTATTATTAGTGTTATTACACCATTTTTATCTCAAGGCATAGTCCTATTAAAGCCCTATATGTTTACAGAGATAGTGACTGATGAGTTTGAAAAATTTCCCTCTCTGAAAGCATAAAATATGCACATATCACAACTTTTACAAATTGGAAGGCCTTCAGCTGTTCTAGATCTCCCATTATAAAGCCCATAACCTACACAATTATCCATACAGTCCATCCAACAGTAGACAGACAATAAACATAATTAGTACGCTGATTATAATCAAATACCTTCTGAATAACAGCAAATGGCTAAGATACAGCACATCCCCAAAACTTGTTGTGGTTACCTTAGCCTATACGATTAGGAAAATATTTATTACAAAAATTAGTTGCAAGTCAATAAATATTAAATACAGAAATGGTTTAGTAAAATGACAAGTCAGTGACTAAACCTTCTGTTCGTAGTTCACTCATTAACTGCTTACACTGCAAGCAACCCCAAACTTATTCAACAAGTATTTTCAGTTTTTCAGGAACTTCATAGATTAAAGTTGATAACAATTTCCATTTGGCACCTTACAGATTTTTCTTTTAGGAATACCTTGACATACATTTTTGCACTCTTAGACATTTCAAGAACTATTCCAAGTTTTTGCCTACATTTCTTTTATCAAGATACAAACCTACCTGCCACTACAATCCGCTCTGGCACCTGCATAGTGACACTGGCATTTGGAAATCCTTCTTGGACACCTTTCTCAAGGTCGGCATTTGGAGGAGCAACTTTGAGTTTCTCTGGGACCCTCATGCGCTGACTGATTCCTTCAGTGTATTCCATCTCATACTGAAGGCGATTAATTTCTGCCATCTCGGCAGCAGGAGATGGAAATGCAGCCCCACTCATTCTGGAAAAAAATTAAGATAAATAAGCTGTAGTGGCTACACATAAAAACTCACAGCAAGCACCCAGAGGAAATTCATTCTTTGGATTGCTAGGCAAGTGTTAGACCATCCTAAATTCTGGATCCACCTAAGGAAAAATCAGCCTCTGCAATGTCTATGCTAAGTCTGCAAACATGATATACCACAAAGATTTTTCATGATTTTTTTTGTTTTTAAAAAACACAGTATAGTTTGTTTATTTTGCATATTCTGCTTGAATACAGATAAGCCAGTCAATCCTTGATTTGTTGGCATATAACTATACTGAGACTAAGCTATTGATATGCTTGTCAACATCACACAGAAGCAACACTTCTCATCTTTATCAATCAAATCTGATTATTAAACTAGCAGTAATCTTGACACATCAGAAAGAAGCATTCAGAAAGATGTGGATTGTATACAATTATATTAAATGAACACATTTGGCAGATTTGAGATGTGATTCACTTGGGAATCCATCCAGGGATCCTCAGTGCTATTTTCAGACCTTCTCTATCATGGCAGCTCAAAGGAAAGGCCTTCGTTCCCTGGGAGCCTCACTCAGCCCAGCACACTAGGAGAGCTGGCAGTCCCGGACAAGGCAGAGCGGTCTCTGTTCTGCGGGAACTTTAAAAAAGAAAGAGACCAGAGGCAAAATACCTGAAATGATGCAAAGGCTTAATCTATATGTATTAATTCTTGCATTAATGCTTGCATTTCTCAAGTTAAGAGAATTAAACCCAATTAAAAATAAACACTAGAAAATATATGTACATTGCCTATAGAAGTTCAAGAGGTGCTTGATCATCTCTTCACTTCAAAGCGCCTTTCCTTCAGTGTTGCAAGCTACAATTACCCCTCTTTTGAGACCCAGGCTAGATCAGCCAGGGACATGAACAAAGTGCAGAGATTTTCAAGATTTCCACATCTCGGAAGGTTTTTTCCATTCCAAACCAGGGTCTACAATCAGCAAAACATTCTGAGACATATAGGAGTACAACTCCTACAATATGTCAATTAAAAGATTGAGTTTTAAGAACTTAAAATATCAAGAACATCTATTGGCAGTAGTTTATCGCTGCTCATAAGACTTGACTAAGTGCCTTTCACTGCTCATTTTGAAATATCTGCGCAGCTCTGTTTTTTGCAATCAAGTATCACTATACTGCAGCACCATTTACTTTACACCACAACCTCCCCGAAGTTTGGCATTGCTTCTGTACATAAGACTACAAAACAGGGGCTTTCCAACTATAAAACAAACCACATATACACAAAAAACCAGCATTAGAACAACTGCTTTACAAATGATTTCTATACTAAATATCAGAGCGTGGGTCTAGCTGCACTTGTGAAGCACCTACAGCTACAATACCTCAGCATCTTCCTACTACTTGGCATTCCAAATTGTAGCTTCTAGCAAACTGATTTTATTTAGACTCTTTTTTAACAAGGGTAAAACAAAAAGCATTTAATTTCAGCAAAAAGAAAATGTATAATATTTAAACAGTGCCTGTTAGTAAAAAGCCCAAGTATTTAAAGAGAACAGGATTCAAAGTCACATTCCTGGCTGTCACATCCTTATAAAAAACGTATTTACAGAAGACATTAATAATTAATCAGGGAGGAAAGAAGATTTTAAGAGTGATGTTTAAGGAATTAAGTAGTTCTAAAGAGACACGAGACCAAGAACAAAAAAAAAAAAAGGTATAAGAGTGATGAGACCATAAAAATAGATACACAAATACGACAGATGAAAAGGACAGAGCGGCTGGAGCACAGACAATGTCCGAGGTTTATAAACAGGAAGAGGGGGTAAAAAAACAATCGAGGGGGCGGGTAAGGGGTCGGCCCCTGTCCCCGGCGGCAGCGACGCTGCCGTTCGCTCCTGGCCCGGCCACGTCCCAGGCCGCTCGGCTCCGTCAGGGGCGGCCGAGCTGCACGTGCTGCCGCGGCGGGGGCTGCAGGTGGCTCGGGACAAGGCGAAGAGGATGAGCATTTTGAGCAGAGCCACGGAAACACATTATGGGAATCAAAAGACTTTTTCCTAAAACGGTGCGGCCACCACTGCAGCGATCACGTAAGCGGTCACTAATGGAGCAAGTAGAGGGAAAGCAGAGCCGGGTGTAGCCTGGGTAGCAAAACGTGCTCAGCACAGCAGAGTTACAGATGTGGACCGTGAAAGTACATTACCAGAGCACAAGCGTGACGTGAACCCCCCAGAAATCTATTATATAAACAAGGTTATCAAATCATAAAACTCGAATGACTGCTTCCCCCCCCTTTTTTCCCCCCACTCTACAAGCAGCCCCTCTTTAGCTCCCGCAGCATCAACACAGACACTTTAACGCCAAACACCTTTTGTTCTATAGAAAACCACGGGCGGCGACACCGCTCCCAGGCGGGGAGACCCGTCTGCGGGGGG
>VZSV01000033.1:2460871-2501226 GCA_013398735.1 Nothocercus julius
GAGGAGACCTGAGCAGTGTCTGTCAGTACCTCAAGGGAGGCAGTGAGGAGGATGGGGCAGCCTCTTCTCAGTGGTGGCCACCGACAGAACTAGAGGAAACGGCCACAAACTGAAACACCAAAAGTTCCACAGGAACTTAAGGGAAAATTTCTTGCCAGTGAGGGTGACAGAGCCCTGGCACAGGCTGCCCAGGGAGGTTGTGGAGCCTCCTTCTCTGGAGATCTTCCAAACCCGCTTGGACACAGCCCTGAGCCACCTGCTCTAGGTGACCCTGCGTGTGCAGGGGGTTGGACTAGATGATCTCTAGAGGTCCCTTCCAACCTCAACCATTCTATGATTCTAAGATTTGACAGTGGCCCCAGAAGTTATTCCACAGGCTTTCACAGTACAAGACAGGCCTGGAGATTGCGGTTGTGGCAGCCCATCCCCACCCTTCAGCTCATGTCCACACTGACGATTAGTGCACAGCTGTGCCCCAACAGTGTCCACATCCTTCAGGACACTCTTCCCCTCCGTCAGTGCACAGGAAGCCTGACAGAAGCCCTTTCCTGGGATGATGTGTGATCTCTCTACCACTATTCCTGTTTCTCTTGTTCAGTGGTTTCAGTTGCTATCCTCAAGAACATTTTATACACCCCCCTCTTCCAATGTACCAGTATGACTTGCACATTGGTATCTTGGTAATAATAATGTTGGTAAAAAGCGTAGACCTGCCTTTTCCTTTCTACTGCACTCCGTTTGTGTGTACGCACAGGATACTCAGGGTACTGTCATCAATGTGCAGAAACACTGTATATCCTACTCCTTTTCTTTTTTCCTCCATCCTTCACAGCAGATGTGGCTTCCTTGGTGGCCAGTCCTTTCCCTTCTCCCAGCTGTAGGTAGCGCGGTTCCGGAAGCAAGCTGGAAGCATGTTCATCTTACCCGGTATTCTCTGTCCTTACACTCCTCCCTTCTGCGGCAGCAGCGACGTGCAACCCACCTGCGCATCCTGCACACGAGTCAGCAACACCTTAGAACGGGAAGAGAGGGCTCGGCCGCCCCAGCTCCAGCGCCCTGCACACCACCGGCTCCGTGCGCAGAACTGTACTGAAAGCAGAGCTGTGGCCAGCCCGTGGGTGTCTCCAGTGAAGTGCTAGACTGCAGGCACCCTCTAAGGAGGGGAAAGAGGGGCTCGTCCCAAGGGCAAGGTCCACCTCCACTCTTTTACTCATGTGACATTATCACACATTGGAGTATTTTATATTTTGCCTACATAACAGAAAAGAGTTTTGAGCACTGCAAGGAACAAAAAAGCATGTGAATTTTTTTCTTTATAGTCAAAGTTATTTTAATTGGGTTGTATTTAGCAGAAGATTTGTCTTCTTTTTTTTTTTTTTTTTCCCCCTCCCTCTTTTTTTTTTTTTTCTTCTTTCTCCCCCTCCTTCTTCTTCCCCCCCACCCTTCATTTTTGCCATTCTTTCAGTACAATATATTAACACTTTATCTCTTTAGCACTTTCCAGTTAAGGCTCTCAAAGCATTTACAGACATGAGCTAATTAATTCTCATAACAATTATTAGCAATAAGAAAGTAAAATGATCTGCATCTACAGGAGAAATTAAGATCAACATTTTTCAAGTTTTTCTCTGATTTTCACCATCTACCTTTTAAATATGCTGGGTTTGATGATCATAAATGTCTCTCCAAGTTTTGAGTGTTTCAGGTTTCTTGAAAAAAGCCTGAGGTTGAGTGCTCAAAATCCAGAGGTATTTATGTCAAGGAATAAACTTCCACTTAGGGGGAAGTTTTATTAGTAGGTACAATTTCCTCATTGTAACTTACCTTTGAGTTTAAAAATAACAACATTCCCTTCTCCTTACATATTATAAGTTACAGATCATCTCTAGCAAACTTTAACCTCAGATACTTAAATTCTGCGCTTTACTAGTAAGATTTATAGAGGGTCTCCCCAGTCATGGGTTGTATACAGTACATGATGCCCTAGTCATGTTTATGTTATTCCAGTCTTAACAACAACAAACAAACAACTAAAAAAAAACCCCTATACAACAGGTGTGGATTTCATCTTTGAATATTTAAATCAGATTTCAGTGTTTAGAGAAAAATCTAACATATGATCATCTTAAAGAATGCCCCTATTCCCAAAAATGATTCAAAGGGAATTTGCCATCCTGTCAGAAGTGCATCCGCATATTCTTCATCAAACCCTGTAAATTCACATATTCAATATCATCATATTCTTCATCAAACCCTGTAAATTCACAATTATACCTGCAAACAGAAGTACAATGATCTGTGCAAGAAAACAGTAATTTTAAAATATCCACTCAATTGGTGTAATTGTTGTCTTCAGATTAACTTCCTCAGAAGGTACTGACATAAAAACATACAGATAAAACTATTTTGTAGCTAGATTAACAGTGGAATTCCAACAATAAGACAAACTTAATGTATTTTTTTTTAAAGAAACTGAATATAAAATTTCACTTGCTTAAAAAAGATCTAAATGAGAAATCTTTGTTATTTCAATGAATTGCTAGAGTCTACATTTAAAATGAGGCATTTACAGAGCTTTTTGAATGAATTAAACTTCTATAACACTAAATACTGAAATTGACAGGTGTGTGCAAGTATTAACACTTATTAACATTTTACATGTTAACAATACATTTTTAAACAGCCTTGCAAGTGCAATGTTATAAATATAAAAAAAATCAGAGCTAGTTTTATATAAATTATATGAGTAAATGAAAGTGCTTTTCAAGTATTTATATTCATTTACAATTGTATTCTCTTGTATTAGTCAGTGCTCAGATGGTACAATTTAAGTGCCTTATTTTTTTTTTTTTTTTTTTTTTTTAAATTTAAGATGCATGAATTTAACTGGATAGAATAAGGGATTTCATTTCCAGAAATGATTATGATAAATATTTAAATGTTAAATACTGTAAAATGTGTTTTACCTTTTGTTGTGTGTTAAAAAATGAAATAAAAAAAGGAAGACAGATTACATTTGGAAGGGTGCGTGCTAAGCTGATAATGCCATGGGAGCCCTTGAGCAATACAGTAACTGCAAATTCCATCAACATTTCAAGTTCTGATAGTTCTTCATCAGTAGAGACAAAAGCATGCAATCATAATAAAGGCCTGATACTGTCAACTTGTAAAGAAATTAAAGATTTTTATAATCTTTGTCAAAAGCCACTGAATCTAAAGACCCTCCAACAGTTTTGGTTAGTTAGCCCTTAGCCAAAGTTACATGGGAGAACAGAGCTAGTGCCTGTGACACCTGCAGTGCCTACGAAGCAGAGCGTAGCTGCCTTCCTGGCTAGTAACCAACCATTGTTATTGCAGTGATACAAAGAAAACATATTCCTGTTTCTCAGCTACAGGAGGGATGAGGTAAGTGGGGAGATACTTGTTTATTAGACAAGAAAACCAAACCAAAACAACCCTAAATGAATCAATATATATTTAAAATTGCACTGAAAAACGATTTCCTATTGAACTCCATCTCTCTTAAGTGCCAGATTTTCATCTTAAATTACATCTACTTTGAACACTGAACATCTGTAAGCTGATATTACAGCATTTAGTTTGTCTTGCAGACTGAAAAGCACATGGTACAAGGCAGTATTAACATCTTTCATTAAAGACTGCCAGCAGTGCCGCAGTTTTATCATGAAGATGCTCAGAAATGACACAGTTCAGGGGAAGACCCTGCAGGACTGCCACTACAAGCTTATTCCAACAAAGTGCTTGGTTGTTTGCCAAAGAAAAAGTCAACCTGTTGCCCTACCTCACCATAGTGCTGCACTGACAATTGATAATTTTCTTTCCAGATGCAACTGGGCTTTAATAAATTAGAGCTCTTCAGAAGTACGCCTCTTTTTTTTTTTTTTTTTTTTTTTTTTTTTTTTTTTAAATAAAAGCAGTTTGGTGCTCCATCAGCAATGCCTGTTGTTTAGACTGGTATTTTCATGCAGACCTGACAGCGGCTGATGATGTTTTCTAATTCTCCTGCTTTCAAAGTCTGTGGCAAAGGTTTCCTAAAAGAAAGAAAGAAAAAAAAAAAAAAATCACTTTTTTTTCCCTCTCTCCTTAAAAACATGGAGAAGCAATGAAGGTTTTCATATTACCATATTTTTCTGCTCTTTTCTCTATTCCTCCCCTGCCCTTACCTCCCCCATCTCTTTTGCTCAGGTGTTCCTTGTCCTGAACACTAACTTTGAATTGCTACAGAAATAAAAAGGTACCACAGTGACATAACTGTGAACACAAGCACATTCAGACATTTAAATGGGGTTGGCTGTAGGCACTTCAGATCTTCACGTTCTTAAAAACATCTTTCCCCCTTCTTTTGAGTTACAGACATGCAAATTTAAATCTTTGGCTCACTAAGGCCTCTTTAAACTCTTCCAACACTGCAGAATGACCTTAAGCCTAGCCCAGGGAGATGTCTAATCTGAAGAGAATTATTTTTATTAGGAGAGCCCTCAAATGTGAGGCAGATAGGCTACTGACTCCTCAGGCATCTGCCACGTGGATGCAACAGATAAGACGCAACAAATAGGGCAGAGTTAAGCTACCAGAAAAGTATGTTTTACCTGAACATTCTTCTTGGATTTAGTGATGCCAACCAGAAACTGTAGGAATTTGTGTAGTAGTTGCATGTCCCCCTGCCATGGCATTCAATGAATGGGATGGCTCGAAATTCTTCCAAGCAAGACCCAGGTGATGCCAATGCTTGTCCAGACGCTTCTGAACCAGCACTTGTATACTGTAAATTTTGAATAAGAACTCATCCATCAGCTTTTGGTAAACTGCAGAAAAAAATAATCTCCAAACCATACCACAGGTAGCATGGTACATATCAGACAAAAAGTCCGCATACATGAAGTTTTATCAGACTTGTAATAAGGCAGAAGTCTTATGAAAATTCAAGCACAATTATTCTAGCACACTTCTTCCGGCCCTGCAAAAAACTTATTCTGCTCTATGAAAAGGCTTGAGACCATATCCAGCACAAAGACTAGGAAGTAGTTGGCATCTGTCAAGTCAAAGACCAAAGCAACCTAATTATGAATAAGACAAGTCTCCTATTTGGTTTTTGTTCATATTTTTGCTGTATTGATTGCTTCTTCTAACACAAAAAGCAAACAAGCATTTTCCTTCACTGGTTTTGGTAAATGTCCATAGAAATGCTCCTAAAATAACTTAGGGCAGCAGAAAACTGGCTATAAACTACAATTAAAATGTTAAAATAGCTGATGCTTAAAATAAACAAATTATTATTATTTTAACCACATGCTTTTTTTTTTTTTTTTTTTTTTTTCTCCCCTCTTTTCTTTTCCTCCTCTCCTTCTCTTCAAGATATTGAATATTACTTTGGGGCAAATCCCAAGGGATCCAACACATTCCACAGCAGACCTAAAAATATTTCCTATGAGGCAAATAGGAATGCGGGCTTGCAAATAACAACATCACCTCGCAAAAGGGTGTCATTTACTCTCACTTGCTGGCATCCTATGGCATCTCAAAGGCAGATGTAACAAACGTGAAGCAATACGTCCCCCAGCACTGATGCACCTTATCCTCATACTCAGTTTTCCTCACCTTGGAAGCACTTTATGAGCTTTTTCTACTCACACCTCTTTATGGCATCAAAATTGATGAGGCCCTTCTTTGCTGACAATGGACTACTTTTGTTTTAATCTTTTTAATTTTAATCTTCTATAGCATTTTGCCCCCAAAACTGGTTTATAAAAGCACTTCCTGACAAGAAAGTGGGGGTTTATCTTCAGTTGCTTATGCATATATGTGCTCACAACTGCTCTAGCCATCCCACTGCCCAAAACTTTGTTTCCTAGACCTGTGAATGATGCATGAGAATGAGACAGGGCAGTTATTTTTGTCAGACGATAATTCTACCATTTTCCTTTCATCAATTTCCCATTTTGTCCTGTCATCTATTATTAAGGGCAGATAGGAACAGTTGTTCCTCTGTTTCTGACATTAAATAACAGTTAATGGAATTATTGACTGTTTCTAAGGAGGGATTTTTTTTTTTAATTTAGTTATTATATAGCTATTTTAGTTATTATAAAACAATCAAACAACCTAAGAGGAGAAGAAAATATAAATGAAAGTGAGAGGAGAGAAACAGATTATTTCTGGCCTTTATACCCTTACCATGACGAAAGAAAATCCCTTCCAGAGAGACATCCAGCCTTCTGGACATGCAGGAACTGCAGTTGTTTGGCTGTGAACGGCTATTACCATCGCAGCTCCTTCACAGACAATGCACCTGTAGGAAGAAACACACGTGCACTCAGTGCAGAGCTGAGGGCAAACACGTGAGCGCACAAAATGCCCCCGTGCACCCTGCAGGCAGAGTAACCAGCTAATAGTGAGGCTTACTATAAACACTACCACCCGCACACAACATTTTCTCTTTCTAACGAAGCAAACTGAAGGCAACCCAAATACCTGTGTTGCTATCTCTACCAAAAACACTACACAAATATTGGTAAAAGATAGGGATTAGTCTCAGACCACTTGAGCTTCCTAACTTTGCCTTTATTAAAGTAACAAGCTAGATTTTTACCTTCTTCATGTACTCATTAATTTTTATTGCTGTAGTTTAGATCAAAGTTTGTTACCCATACCATTTTTGTTTGTTTGTTTGTTAAGATTAAAAAAAAAAAAAAAAAAAAAGAAAAAAAAACCCTAATCTTTATTTTCTAAAGGAACTAGGTAGATAGACTGTTAGATTGCAGCAGCTAGGCAGCACAGGCTGCAATACAAAATGCAAAGTTAGCCTTCTCATCTTTCTCTTGGTCTTTGGTAATTATTTTTTTTAGCCCTCCTTCTTCAGGAGACCTTTGTTCTGAGCGTTCCTAAAGCAGCACAGACTGGAAAGGACCACATTTGCACGAGGGTCTTTCATAGGAGAGATCCTTCTGCCAGAGCATCTCAAGTTCTTCACGGACTTCATATTAAATGTAATTGGAAGTAGACCTTGTGGAATGTACCACATTCCAAATGCTAAAGCTATCTTCATTTTAGCCTAGCCCACCTCTAATACATATTTTTTTAATCTAACTTTAATCAAACTTTTCTTTGGGTATCCCTGAATATCTGAAATATTCAGGCGATTAATCAAAAATCAGGTGGCTGATATCAATGTTGCACTGGCTGACACAGACAGCTCTGATATTTACCGTTTAAAATAATTTATGTTGTCTGTGTGGTTCTCGGTCAGAAAAGCCCAGATTCCTGTTCTCTTACCTGCTTATATAGGGTTCTAGTGCTCTGCCAGAGATTGGTGCCATGTCTACTGGCATTGTTGCTGCAGTTGACAGCCAGTACGAATAATCATTGCGAGAAGCAAAACTACAAACATTATTGGTGTTACAGAACAAGAATGGCATGGTGGTAAATCGCTGCAAGCAGCTACCGGCTGTTCCTAAAAACAAAACAGGAGAGTTCATGATAAATAGGAAATTACATTTAGTACAGCAAACAGAAGAGACATGTGATGGGATCCAATCTACTATGGTGAGAATTTTAAAAGTTGGTACCTATAAAAAGGAAAAGTGTTTGCAGACTGCAATTACACAAAAGCAAAATGCTTACATTTAGTATGTAACACACAAACATACCATACCACCCCCCCACCCGGCCTCTCCCCCCACCAAGGGCTAAGAAAAAAATGTTTGAGTTAAAAACCAGTACCATCTTGCTGCATTGTATCAACCTCTGACAGAGCAGCAGAGATACAGTTGCCTGAAAGCGAGCTTCTGGTGTCTCTTTAGGTTCCCTATGGTATCCTATTTGGATATTCCAGGGAAGTGGGATTCCTGCCTAGATCCTATATTATTACTGCCAGCCCTGTGCACATTTCCTAGCCATTACCTTGCAGACACCTATGTGCCAGCAACTCAATCTCTCTCCTGAAAAGTACTTAGGGGTCGCAAAAGTGGAGTACAGGAGTGCAAGAGAAAAACATATCTTTCAAGCCACGATTCCTGCATTTTCTCAGATCTGTGGAGCTCACTGGAGACTGGTAACTAATGTTTTTTTCAGGTATTTTCTGCGAGTTTGATTTCCTGAAGGCAGTGTAGCATTACTGCACTCTACAGAAAGTGATGTGAAAATGTTTACTTAGCCGTACCAAGGTCTTGTCCATGTGCTCGCTCGTTTCCTTGTACAAAAAGCAGCGAATAGCCAACGTAGATCTGGGATGTCCCATAGGGGCATGCAGGGATCTTGGCTGTTTGGCTATGCCGGGTAAAGATAAAACCTCTTCTTGCTGGACCAGGGACAATAACACCTGATGAGCCAGGTAACCCCTGGAGACCTGGAAAGCCAATCAATCCAGGTGGTCCTGTGGAAAAAAAAAAAAAATTACAAATACTATTATCACACTTGCATTCTTGCTTTACTTAAATTAATGGGGTCACACATACAAAAAAAAGATCCAGCCTGGAAGTTGGTAGCACTTCTTGTTACATGTATTAGCTCTTTCAGACCGGGATGAGGTACATTTACCTTACTCAATTTTGTGAAATAGTGAAACATTTAAAGAATCATGTCTCTCCTTATTGAAGGGTTGTAGAATAAAGATATTTTTAGTGACCAAGTAAATATTTATTATATTGTATATTTAATTGATATATAAAAATATATACATATTCAAATAATTGTATTAATATTTATTCTATTCCATTTTTATGTCTATATATAATACTGATACTTAGGGATTTAAATGGGTTTTCAAGTAGGTAGATAAATGGGGTTGGGTAAATTTCAAGTGGGTAAGTAACAGAGAAGAACATCCAAGCCATATTTTTGGAAAAAAAAAAAAAAAAATTGTTTCAATGGTTACCATGTATCTGCTGAAAATTGAGTGTGTGCTCGCATATTCTTAAGGCCCTCAACTACTGAGGAAGTTAAAGAACATCAATATATAAAAACAAAAGGATTTAGAGAAATTGAGAATGCAGTTTTCTCTGCAAATTTGGCATTACAGGTCAGAGATGTCTTGTCTGTTGTACCTCTTTGTCCTGGAAAGCCCTTGTCTCCTTTTGGACCAGGCAATCCTGGTTGACCCGGACTTCCATAAGTTCCTGGTAGACCTTTTAGTCCTTTAGGTCCTAAATTATAATCGGGAAAAAGACACAGTAATATTGTGGTATTTTTTCTAGAGTCCAATAACAATTTATGAATAAAGATAAAACAAACAAACAAAAAAAAAAAACCAACCCTGAAAATAGCTACATTATAATAAAAGTGTGAGTATCAATTTGCTAAGCTTTGAGACTTTGTGTTTACAGTGTTACTTTCACCATGTTTTTTATCAGGATGATGACAAGACACTATGGAATGTACTGCTGAAAAATATTCTCATGGGAACGGTTGCAAAAAAAACAAAACAAAACAAAAAAAAACAAAAAAGAAATAGCTTTCTCCTTTAGCATTTGTTATACAATAGAAATATTTCAAAAATATAACAACAAGCCACAGGCATCTCAGAAACTGTCCATAATTCCATAAATAATGCAGCTTCTTTGTAAAGCAACTATAAAAAGTGCAGAAGGACAACTGTACTGCCCTCTCTGTTATCCCTGGGGAGCTCCATCTTCCCCGAGCAGCGTGTGCCGTCAGCCAGGCCTGGCTCGCCGAGGAGCTCCCTCCTGCTATGAAAAGCTGTAGTGTGAGAGTCCCACTTGTTGTACATCCACCTCCTCCTACCTGCTCCCCTCTCCCACATTGCTCACAGTGGTGGCAGGCTTCATTTCTAGCGCTACTTGTCTCTCCTTCCCTTCTACCTCCCCAGACAACCAGAGGGAGGATCACTTTGTGACGGTACTTTTATTAGCTGTGGTAATTTTCCCCTCAAGGTGACAAACACCAAGCATGATCCTGCTCATGCGAAAACACTAAATGTTTTGTCTAAACTTTCTGGTTTGTTCTATTATTTTCCCTAGCCTTATGTTGAGGGAATTGCTTCATCACTTGCAGACTGTGTGGGTAGAACAGTCCCCACCTGCAGATGTTTAGTGGGACAGATTAAAAAGACAGATTCTGAACACGAGGCAGTTAACATGGCACCATTTGTTACTCTTAAATAGAGAAGTATTCTTAAAGACCAGTTGATTTTCTGTGCAGAAATGTGTTTTCCTGCAAACCAAAATGTTTCATTAAGTAACACAGATAAATATGTGCATGGATTAAAAACAAAAAATAAACCCACCTTGTAGTCCAGAAATCCCCTGAATTCCTTGATCACCTGGTGTTCCTGGTCTTCCAGGTAGTCCAGGAGCCCCCTTGTTTCCTGGGACAGCGAATACTTTCCCAGGGATGCCAGGTGGACCTAGCAGCAAAAATATAATGAAAAGCTAGTTCTTTTATACTAAAAAACAAGCAAAGAAACAAGAAATCAAACAAAAGAAAACCCCCAAATCAAGGAAACAACCCACACAATCAAGCTAAATCGGCTTGTATTATAACAAAAAGAATTGTAGTAACATATTACCATGTTGGCCCTTTGGTCCCCTTGGCCCTTCTGCACCCTGTGGTCCAGGAGGTCCTTGATTACCCTTTTCTCCTAGAAAAGGAGATTGGAGACATACCTGGTTTGAAGTGTTAAAACAACTGCCAAAAGTACAGAGGCTTGCTTAAGAGCCCTTTACGATTCATGCAAACTTCCCAAAGAGTAACAGTCAGCAGACCCACGTGAAATACTCGAGTGGAGCGCTACAGCTTTTCTGTTAATCTATCATTTACAGGTCAAACACAGTCAGTTTTTAAGACGTTTTTCATGCCTGTCTTCATATAATAACTAGACCCATAAGCCTGACTTAAAATCTTTGCTTTAGACTATCCGTGTTTCGTTTGTTTTTAAACTGAGCTTGCAGTACAAGTGCTACCTTCAATGAACTTGTGCAGTTCCCCTCAGATTTAAATCACCAGCTAGAAAAACGTCTAAATTACAAGGATTTTTAGCCACTTGCTGATTCAGCTAAGTCTCAGGAATACAAAGTTAATGAAGGCAATGAATTTAGGAGTTAGTCTGTCAGTGAACTAGTGAATGAAAATGTAACTGGGCCTATTATGATAGTAAACTGAAGGCCCAGGGTTTTGTATTGCAATTCTGATTCATGCTTTTGAGTTCTGTAGCTAAGGGTTTGCCAAAAAAAAAAATTTTTATAGCAGTAGTGTGGCATTTCATGTTAGCAGACTCAGTCCAAAGTCCTTACACTGCATTAGCCACTGGTAAGCAGTAGGGACCAGCTTGTTTTGATGTAGCCTCATGATGGAGGCCATGAAAGTTCTAGCCCTTCCTCATTTGAGCGTAAGTTTAGATGTACCCATAACACTGAACTCAAAGCAAATTATGTCTGATCAAACCTGCTCCCTTAATGAGGGATCTCATTTATAGCGGACCCACATCCTGCTCTCTTTATAGGAAAGATTTATGTCTATCACTACTATAATAACAAAACATTTATTTAATTACATTTGGCATATAGAAGAGTATAAATGTATGAATACCTTTTATACCTGGAAATCCAACAAATCCAGGATCTCCTCTAGCACCAGGAAAACCTGATCTACCTTCCATTCCCTGCAAGTCAGGTAACATCAATAAATAAATGGAAAGCAGCATTTCCACACTATAAAGTACATTTTATTTTCATTCAGAACATTCAGAACATAGTGTCTACAATTAGAAGCATTACTTGCTCTGTTTGCAACAATGTTAGAAATAGACTACTGTTAATATTTTTGTGCAATAAAAAAATGGACAAGGAAATAACAAGTCAGAAATTTGCAGTAAAATTTTGGTTTTTTTTAGTTTGTAAAAGTCAAAACAAACAAACAAAAAAAACACTTTTCATATCCAGTTTAGTATCTTTCCTCCTACTCTTCCCTCCCTCCCCTGGGTATAGTTTTTATGGTAAGAGAAAATTAGTTAAAAAATAGGGGTATTCCCCTCCACTGACTTTTGGACCTGGAAGACCAGTGCTGCCTTTTGGGCCTGTTGGCCCTGGTATGCCATCTGCCCCTCTAAAACCTTTGCTTCCTTTCAGGCTGGGAGTGGGAACACCAGGAGGTCCTGGAAAACCGGGAGCACCTGTAAGGAAACATCCAAGTAAGCAGGGACTACTGCCAATGGTATTTCACAAACACGGTATACAGTGCAGTACAACATTCAGCAACTATAATGGAACTTCATATTTACTGTCTCCCTACAAATGACTCCTTTGTCCCGAGTCTGTTAATTAAATCTGAAACCAGAGCTGAGCTCTCTCAGTGCTTTAAAGTACTATGGTTTCTAAACACCCTATAGATTGCAGAGGAAGAAAGCAGAACCATGCAAGTGTGCAGGCTAAGTAGCTTTTTTTTTTTTTTTTTTTTTTTTTTTTTTGAATTTACATTCCACTGTACAGATAACTAATGTAATGGTAACATTGCATTAGCTGATAAGAAACTACCTGTTTAATTATGAAGCACTTTGGCGCAGAACCTGTTTCAATCTTGAATTTTGGACAGGCTAAATTCTGCTTGCAGTTATCAGTATCATAGAATGCTTAAGGTTGGAAGGGACCTCTAGAGATCATCTAGTCCAACCTTCCTGCACACGCAGCGTCACCTAGAGCATGTGGCTCAGGACTGTGTCCAAGCGGGTTTGGAAGATCTCCAGAGAAGGAGACTCCACAACCTCCCTGGGCAGCCTCTTCCAGGGCTCTGCCACTCTCACTGGCAAGAAATTTTCCCTTAAGTTCCTGTGGAACTTTTGGTGCTTCAGTTTGGGGCAGTTTCCTCTAGTCCTATCAGTGGCCACCACTGAAAAGAGGCTGCCCCATCCTCCTCGCTGCCTCCCTTGAGGTACTGACAGACACTGATCAGGTCCCCTCTCAGCCTTCTCTTCTCCAGGCTGAACAGGCCCAGCTCTCTCAGCCTTAAGCATATTCTTTCAGATCAACAAGGAGATGTAACAACGCACCTGGTCTTGCATCTGCACCAGCAATACCTCTGTTCCCTTTTTGACCAGGAATTGCCATGCCTGTTGCACCTTGGAATCCAGGGAATCCCATCACGCCAGGGGGTCCAACGGGTCCTTGATCCCCTCGACAACCTTTGATACCTGGTGGCCCGGGAAAGCCAGGCAGCCCCATGTCCCCTTTGATTCCTGCAAGATATAAATATTAAATAATGCATTTTGGTAGAACTGTCAAGATGGCGTGAAGCTTTTAAAATTTTGACTAGACAGAATACGCACATTTATCATACCAACTGCCAAGGTGAAATTCAGCCATTGTTTTTAGTACAGAGAAGCCCCAAAACCCAACTTGCCACAGTAATGGAAGGAAAAAGATTGTGGAAAGACAAGACTTACTGCAATGTAGTGTACAAAAACTGCTTTTCTTTCAAAACTCCATTTCAGAGTTTTGCTCATACAAAGGAATAAACTAGACAGGAAAGGGTGGAAAGAAGAGAGTATGGAATATTTCTTCACACAGCAATAAAAAAAATAAAATAATAATAATAAGCTAGTTAGAACATCATTTTCAATGCACAATTGCACAATTTGCAAATACTATTAAATTCTAGCTAAAAGTATCAATATGACTGCTGTAAAATAAGAAAATACTCCAGACAGTTCATTCTCCTGTAGATTTTAGGGTGAATAGAGAGTATGGAGGGAGGTTTTTTTGTTTGTTTGTTTAAAGCAAAGCATATCAATATCTACCAGTCTTAGATGTACAAAACCTGAAAACTAGAAAGTGTCTCCCTATTCAATTGCTTTTTATTCTTGAGACCTTGTCAACCTAAAAGGAGAGATGGTAACATATTAAAATGCAATCACTGTACCTTTGTTAAAATCTTAACTTGACAAGCAAGAACTCTTAACACTTAATATATAGCACCAAGTCATGGGTCATAAGCAGAGAATCACCCTTTATTGCCTCTAAATCTCCCAGTGCCATTCCTCAAGATGGATGTCATTTAAGGGGAAAGATGAGGAGCCTAACGTTTAAAAATTTTCCTTCTGCTCTCTGAAGAGACAACTCACCTCTGCGACCAGGAATACCTCGCAGGCCAGGGATTCCTCTGCCTGGTGTCCCTACAAAATATTAGGTCATATTATACTCAACAGTCCTGAATAACTGCTAGAAAACATCACAGTTGCTTAAAATTTCATATAGTTCTTCAATATTCACTGAGTCAAGACTGATATTTTAATTATATGAAAAACATCTTTATTCCTTATCTTCCACTGGTTCTATCTAGAAATATAAATGAAATTTTAAGTTTTTCTTTAAAGTAATAACTCCTATTTCCCACTCATATTTGAGGGAAAAGGGAAGAAGGAGAAATTCTGACAAATCAAATGTATAATAGAGAAGTAATATACGTACTTGGAAATCTTGATAGTGTCAAACAGTTGTGCAGAAAGTCTTTGAATTATGTAAAAATTAAGAACCCCCTACCTATCAGCATAGCTTTTGTTGCACAGAAGCCCTTTAGTCATCCTCTCCAAAAGTGACAAGGGAAACTGAGGGCATGGGGAGGGTGGGAGGAGGAGAACAGTTTTAAAACAAAAAGAAAATACTTCACTGCTGTACCTGGTTCTCCCTTATGCCCTGGGATGCCAGGCATACCATCCTGACCTTGATTTCCTCTTTCACCAACAAGCCCATTCTTCCCAGGTTCTCCAACACCACCTGTGAATTATAATGGGCCAGAATATCATTTTCACATCTCCCTTTTAAATGCAAAATAATAGAAGATATTAGTCTCCTTTATTAAAATGTCACTAGTGCAGCTACTTCAAAAACAACTGTAATTACTAATGTTTATGTTATCAAGATAAAGAGCAGTATCGCATTTTTATTCATCTCTCTGGACTTCAATGGATTTAGGACCCTCATTATTTCCACAGGTAATACCATTTTGTCTGAGACGTTTTAGGATCCTGCTTTTGATTTAACCAGTGCTGGTGGGACAGGCAGTACAATTTTTCATCCAGGTTTATTTCAAATTCAAGGTTTCTCTAAGCAAGGAGTAGAGTAATCTTTGTCAACTCTGCTGATACATCAGTTTGATCTTTTCTGTTGCTCTAACAGCAGCAACTCCGTCTTTTCCCTCTTTCTATTCTAATCATTTTTCGTCTTCTCCTTGTGTAGCTAGATCTTTATTATTCTCTTTCAGGAGGTAGAACAAGCCTTTCTTACTACTTCTCTGGATATCATGTCTCCTTGAGACCTCTGGATTAGAACAAAAATCAAGAAGTGTTACAATGATGAAAACAAAACTAAAACCTTTTGCCTGAGCTGAACTAATATTTTAAAAACAGCCTGGCAGGGACCTTAGCTGGAACTAGAGAAGGTGAACAGACTCTCCTAGCCACATAAAAAGAGACTCCAAAATCAACTGCAAAAGCAAGAAAATCTGCTAACTCATTACAATACATGAAGTGAAGGACAAACCAGGAGACAATGATGTGAGGGAAGTGCTAAAAATCATACCTGGAGGGCCTCTAGTGCCCATTTGTCCTGGGTGGCCCTGACGCCCTTTATCACCAACACCTCCAGGAAGTCCTGTTTCCCCTGTAAGAAGAAAGTTTGGGAGAGGAAAAAAAGACATTATCACTTGAAATTCAGATTAGGACCAGACTCAGCCTAAATCTGCTAACTTTGCTACTATCTCTGCTTTGGAGAGCTGTTACAGATCTTTAGTGGATGTAAGTTAGGCTGGCTTTGCTGACTGCAAGCTTAAGTTCACAACAGCTGAGTATAAACGTGCCACAGGTCTTCTGTGATTTATTGAGAAATTCTCTTCTAGAAGCCCGTCAGCATCTCGCCACCTCTCTTAAAACAAAATATACCTGGGACTCCTGCACCTCCAGATTCCCCTCTGATCCCATCTGATCCTGGCACTCCTGCACGTCCTGGCTGACCTTGGGATCCTTTTTCTCCTTTGCTCCCTAAACGCCCTGGGGGACCCGGATCTCCCTGAGGAAAAGCAGACAAACACAAACAGATAAAGAATCACCTATCATTAAATACATGACATTCTAAGCTTGTACATCAGAAAGTAATACGTAATTTTAAAGGTTAAGTGAGTATAATCATGATTCAGCATGATTTTCACAAAAAGTATAAAGTAGACATGTAAAGTCTTTAGATGCTCTTTTCACCAACACTTTGTACAAACATGCAGACTTCCCTCCAATTGTATTTTAGCAGCCCTCTTTGGATCCAAAAGTACACTTCTTATGTATTTCTGTTCTGTTTGTCTATTATTTTTTTTTCCTTAAATTTCTACTTTTGTCTCCATCATTTGGACTAGAACAGAGGCAGCAGATGACTGAGTTTGTTCACATAAATTTAAGACTGATTTGCAAACTCAGTCTTATTTTGGCTACCCAGGTAATACAGAAACTAAGCAGACAGACTGAATTGCAGCAAAGCTTACAGCTTGAACCACATATTTCAGATAATCTCATATGTAAAGAGGTTTCTAGGTATTCATCAATCTGAATATGAGGAGTAAAATTTTATTAATTTGATCTAAATTCCATTCAACAATAAATATATATTGCAAAGAAAACAACAATTTATTTTTGTGCAATGATATTACTGTCAAAATCAAAAACACAATTTTAGGTATCATAAATTTCACATTTTCTAAAATATCTTTTTGTGCACTTCCCAATGTATAAGAATATCTACTAGTGGCTTTTTAAGTAGAAGTCCATATTCTCAAAGGATTAACACCTATTTCAGAAACAAAGTTATTTCCAGGAAGTTCTTTACAAATATGACTTATCTTGTACACAGAGAAAAGTGAAATATATAGAAGTCAAAAATTGCCCTGAACATTGACATAACAGCCTTTTAGAACTTAAAACATTAACAAATAATCTCTTTATCTGCAGCAGACTCTCCAGGTCTGGCTTATATATTATTTTGCTTCTACTGTCAAAGGCTCTGCTTATAGGCCAACATGACAATATGCCCACTGCCTTTATACCTTTGGACCAGGTTCTCCTGGAGGCCCAGGAACTGGGTACCCGGGGTCTCCTTTGTCACCTGGAGAGCCACCAGAGCCTGTTTGCCCAGAGTCACCTGATGGTCCTGGAAAGCCTGGGGATCCTTTTGGCCCCTTGGGACCTGGAAAAAACAGAAGGTGTTGGTATCATTCTTACAGGAATCATAACTGCAAAAGCACACCATGCTTTGCAAAATTCCACTAGTATTTTAAGATACTGAGTTTTCACTGAGCTGAGTTGTGCAGTAAGTAATTTTAATTCTATGTCCATTAAAAGACTTGCTTCAATTTAATAGTATATGTTAATTACATTTCATTTATTATTTATAGAGCTTGCAGGAGAAAAAAAAAAAAAAAAAAAAGACTTATGTTTACTGAGTTACTAAGAGTTTATTATAAGGAATTGAAAGAACACCATACAGTGCCATATCCTGACAAATTCTTGCCCTGTACTCTCCAAAAAATAATTACCTGAATGGACTCTTGGAATACACTTACTAAGATTGTAACTGGAGAGGGAGAACTACATTCTGCAATTCAAGAAGCTACATGGGTGGGTAGAAGTTTGCAAGTCCTGGAAAGTCTCTGTCTGAATCAGTGTTGTGTAGTCCACTAACAATAACTGCTCAGATCTGTGTAAACACTTCTGCAGAATTCTATGAATTTGCAATGTGACTTGATAGAAAATAACCTGGAATTCCCATGTCCCCTTTGGCTCCAGGTGCTCCTGGGAATCCTTGTCCTCCAGGAATCCCTGGAAGACCCATAAATCCTTTGACACCTGTAAGATGAAAAAATAGTCACTATTTTCACACTTTAGTTCCTCTATTTGCACATCTTTAGTTTAGAGCTATCACAAACACAAACATTTTGTACTTGTATTTGTTCAAAGTGCTTAGTATTTCACCTCACACCCTGGCAAGGTATCTCACTGTTTTATAAATCAACTAATAGATGAAGTAGAATTCTTCCTCTTGCCCCAGGCATACATAAAATGAACATTATTCTTATTGGAAAGTCAAGGCTTTTATGTATTTATTTTCCTCCAGTCAACATTAACATAAGGCTTGTGATTATTCACAGTATTTATGGGTGACAACTGCAATATACCTTTGCATATTTTCATCGAGACCAGGAATCTGCATTTGCACATTCAGAACTTCCTTTGTCTGAGCTTGGTTCAGTTTCTAAGCAGGTCACAACCACACTACTACTTTGCCGTTACACACTTCTCCTGGCTGTATGCCTATATTTTTTTTTTTCCCCCTGTATCTTAATCTGTTTTTCTACTTGGTTCTCTTTAGTTTAGTCTTGTATCAATGTCAGTTTATTTTTTATTTTAATGACTATAAGGTCTAGCTGCACTTGGAGCGTACACATGTACAAATTCTACGGTAGAGGCAACCAAACATTTAGGCAAATCAGTCTGATTTTCTTCAGAAGAGGTCAGAGAACATTTGCAGTTTTTCCTGAATGTTTTGCACTGCAGTGACTACAAAGGGCATTCATAAAAATATAGTAGTAATGCTGCAGTGACAGACAGCATGCATTATTGCCATTATGACAAGGGTCAATTTCACTGAAAATCTAAAATGCTTTCTAATTACCTAATTAACCACTTTTTTTTTTTTTTTTTTTTTTTAAAGAACCTATTTATAAATGTATCATCATATAACTTCTGCAAAGAAGTTCTCAGAATCAAAAATACAGAATATAAAGAAAGACATTTGATTTTTTTGAGAAAACGGATGCACTATCTCACTCAAGGGCCCATATGTATCATTAGGCATTAGGTTAATGGCAGAGCAAAATTTTGAGAGTATCTTATTTAGGTTTTTAATTTTTACATGTTTGTTTTTAAAACTGCTCTTCAGTGAAGGCCTGTCGGCTTTCAAAATAGGCACATGTAGGCTTTCAAAAAGGAAATAGAACAAAACTGAAACCCAAAAAGCTTCCAAAATAATTCTTTAAAACTGTACTTTAATGTACAGTTTTCAGAATTCTTACTTTTTCTTTATAATATTGGGAATTCTGACTTTTCTTACGTTTTAGAAATACCAATTTCAGCTCATTTGTCTCATGAGATTTTGGAGCCTAAAGTTATTATCATTCAGGATCTTATATTACTTTTTTTATTAATCATCTCGAATTAAGTCAGATAATGGTCTGTACTTGGAAGAAAATAGAGTCATTTGGAGGCAGTTAACTTTCAAATAACGGTTCTGCAAATTACTCAGCTTCAGAACACTCAAAAACTTTGGAGTTAACGAAGTGAACATAGTTTTGCTACTGAAACTGATTTTATGTATTAGTGTTGAGGTAATATTTATCTCCACCCTCCGACACAGTAGTTTTCAATAAGGATACTCCATACCTGGTAAGCCAGGTGTTCCTTCTGACCCATGCAGACCTGGTGGTCCTTGCACACCTGCATCTCCTTTTTCTCCTTTAAAACCCGTTCTTCCTTGAAATCCTAAAACAAAGTTTTGTAAAAGTAGTATTAAGAAACAGTATCTCAGAACACAGACAAAAACCCCTCCTAAAAATAACAGAGAAACAGAATGGAACATAGGATCCTCAGCCTGTAAAAAAACAAAAGCAAGACACAAGCTCACAGTTAACATTTTTAGTATTTTTCATATGGAAAGAAAGGGAAGTTTTGGAAAGTTTCTACAGGATAAGTCTACAGAAAAAGCCAGATAGAATTGGTTTAGCATATACAACTGATATACAGAGATTTTATATTAACATTGCAAACAAAAGAGTGCTTGATGGTCAACCATTTCTGAACAGACTCAATTTCTTTGTAGTCCAGCATCTAGTTGGTGAACATACTCATTTTTGTTTTCATGGACTGAATGTGTAAAACGTAACCATATAGGACACAAATTTTAGTTTCTTCGCACTACAGAAATACTACTGAAGTGAGGAGAGCGCTCTTTAGGATAAGAGCTTGTTTAAGTGGAAAGAAATAGTCAGTGTAATAGCCAGTCATCCAATCAATAAAAAGGCAATTACGATGCACTAACTATATCAAAACTTTGTGAATACTCTGAGCACTTGAATCAGTTTTTTTCAAGCATTAGAGCCCACCAGGACTGCAACACAATTTTGAATGACAGAGTAACAGCGCATACCCTCTGAGCCTCGTTCTCCTTTATTCCCAATACCAACCAATGTCTCAGATGGTCCAGGAAAACCTTTATCACCCGTTTCACCTTTTTGTCCTAGAAATCCTTTTCTTCCCTTTAGTCCTGGGAAGCCAAAAGAACCTGCAGTAAAATAAAAATAATTATTCTGAGGAAATCTTACCAACTGATAACACACATAAACAAGTCAATGAAACTCTTGCCCTTAAGAGTAGCTAAGTATGTAAAAATACATGCCAGATAATAACAGCTTCTTAATTACTCCAGTCATCAATGAAACATCTATGACGGATCACTGCAAGACATTGTAATTATTTCTTATAATGAGCAAAAATATAGTATTAAATCTGTTAAATAGATATAAAAAGTCAAAAATAAATTGAATAGACAAACACAGAACAAACAGAGCAAAAAGCTTTCTGTTTTTGTTTTTTTTCTCTAGCAACATTCCCAGTGATTTTCACACGTACCCATGAAATAGAAAAGATTCAAAATTGTTAAAAGAAAATGTGTTGTCACTAGTCTGCAGACCTCACAACATACTGAAGCCAAGAATTTAACAAGAGTCAAAGAAATTTTAGTCAATAACTGCAGGCAGGAAAACTCAGCAGTGATAATGTACACAGAGATGGATCACAAGACTAATGCAGCATTAAAGGTCCCATAATCTTAATGAAAAATGAAGGCAGATACTATGGCCACTTACCTCTGCTACCAGGATTGCCTGGGTTTCCAAATGCACCAGGGGGTCCAGGAACTCCTAATGGGCCCATGATACCTGGCTCTCCCCTTGGGCCTATGAAAACAAAGCATGAGGAACACATTTTGGTAGTATTTGATCAGTGAAAGATAACATTACCTCAGAAAATTACATATGTGCCTGTCAGTTAAGCAGTTAATTGCACTTTTGCATTTTACTCCATTCTAACACTCCATTTCTTTAACATATTTCTAGAAGCCAGTTTTTAAGCCACACGAATAGCACTTGCACATACAGTAAACCCCCAAATCCTAGGTAAGTAATAACAATCTGACAGTGAGTATTGTGCATTCAAAATACCCACACAGGGCTGGGAGATCTGTCACAGGATGCATGGCAAAACTGTTCCTTTCTGACCCAGGAGTTAGAGACCACCTGGAATACAACAGCTCATCTCAAATGACACTAGATGTCTATGTTTAGGCCGCTGAGTCAGGCAGTACATGTTTACAGGCTGTGTATCTAAAAGGCATATATCATCTTCTTCCCACAGAAGAAGGGATTGAGAATACTGAAAAAAAAAAATCATCAGAAATAAAAAACATGATATACCTGATTTTACTACTTTTACAATATCAACTTTGAATAAATTACTGGAAAAAAAACTACAAAAATTTACCTGTCTTACTTAAAATCAGCTCTGGCTAACATGACAATTTGATCTGAGCCACAACGCTGTTAGATTCAAGAACTGAACTTGCCTTTCTTAGAAAAAGCAGATTTCAAAAAGACATTGGCAAGTTCTCTCCTGAAAAGGGCATCTGAATAAAAACTTACTTGAAGCAACTACTGACATTCTTCTAAATATTAGAAATCATTTCCTGTAAATACTAATACTGCTACTAAAGCTTCATAATCCCGGCAAGTCGCTGGTTAGCTGCCTCAGTTAGTTGGTTACTGTCCTGCAGCATAGATATTACTGTACAGAAAACAAAAGCAGCTCAAAAAGCTGCTTTAGAAAATTGATTACTGTGCCATGACAGCCTCAAGAAACACTCATCATTCAAGGAATGTTGATGAATTTGTTTTCCATATAGATCTCAGTGATACATGAAAGCTGAACATCCATGTTTTAATGGAAAAAAAATCTCACTGCATCTTCAATTTGGAAAAGCATGACTGACACCTTTCTGCAGAGGTTGATTTAATTGCTATGTCAAAATATGCATTTGAGGAATCCTTACCAGGCACTCCAGGGATTCCTGGCCTCCCAGACTGTCCCTTGGGACCAGGTAATCCTGCATTTCCCTGAGGGCCCATTCGTCCAGGCTCCCCGGGGTTTCCGAATATTCCTGGGATACCCAGGCCAGGAGGGCCTATTTTTCCTTTTGAGCCTAGTGAACCTCTTCCTCCTAAGAAAAATGCATGACACAGTATGTGTATTTCTTTCTGGGAAAGAAACCGTCATTACCTCTCTCTTGCCATCATGAACATGAAACTTTTGAACCCTGGGAATATTGCTTGCATGAGAACCATCATGAGGTAACATAATTACTCAGGCAATCTTAAAGCAAAACAAGCACCACCACCACCACAAACAGGGCAGAGGAGCATACTGTTTGTCAAAAAAGCCCCACAGAGTTCTGCATTCATCCTCCAAACTCCAGGGTCTGTATTTTCACAGAGCACCCAGGAAAAAAAAAAAAAAAAAAAGACTGTCCTCTCTTGGAAGGGATTTCATAAACAGTATGATGTGCAGGAGCTGAGTCTCTGATCGGTTTCCACATAGCTGAGTTCTTTTTCTGTTCTTCCTCTGTCCTCCGCTAATCTAAGCTCAGCCCCCCATATAAGAGTAGGTCACTGAAATATCCTTTTCTTGGGGAATTTGGGCCAGTTTGTGATTAATATTTGTGCTGTACAATGGAATCTGAATTTTTACCCAGAGAGTGAACTTAACACAGATTTTTCCCCTCCAATTTGTAGACAAGGGATCTTTTACCTGAGTTCAGATTTTCTTGCAAACTTATGTATAAGCAATACCCACAAGAAACCTCAGTTCCCACAGACCTGTAGAAGACACAAACACCCAGACCCACCCAGCCAAATAGCGCGTTTAATTCAGAAGGTCCTACCTGGAGGGCCTGTAGCTCCCTCACCACCTGGCAAACCTGGCAGACCGATAAGACACTCTGCAGGTTTTCCTGGAGGACCTGGATTCCCAGGAATTCCAGGCGAGCCTGGATCTCCTAAAAGAAGGGAGATTGATTTCATAATGCTGAAACAGCAGCTTGAAGTTTTGAATAAATATTGTTTGACTTGGCTTCCCTTTCCTTAAAGGGCAGATGTAACTTGCTCTGTTCCCTGTGCTTGTTTGACCACAGTACCTCTTAGGCCATCATCACCATCATGTCCAGCATGCCCTGGTAGGCCTGGAAGTCCTGGAAATCCAGTATCACCCTTTGGGCCAGGAATGCCACTACCTCCTGGTGGACCCGCTCTACCTGGCTCTCCAGGAATAACTACACCTGGATCACCCTGCAACACACAGAGAAATGTAAACAAGCCACATGCAGTACACTTGGTAAACATAACAAACATCACTTTCTCCATCCTATGGACAGACAGCTCTTTAAATTAGGTAATTGCCACCATTCTCTGGGAACCTTTCACAATACCATTTGCAGTGGTTGCTATTCAGGAGAGCACTAGATATTCCCTCCTGTCCATCTGGAGGTCCCACACCAGAAGAATAATTCATCTAAGCAGGTGAGAATCCTGTCACCTTACTCTGCTATAGAAATTGCTACTGAGCAATGCAAGGCACTTCCCTCCATCTCTACTGCACTGCATTGTGATGTTGGCTGTAACTATGAGAATCTTTGGACATGTATCTGAAAAAGCACTGGAATTTGTGCAATATAATTTTTCCTTTATTTTTCCTGATAATCCTATTTTCATCCAAGTATTTGTTTAAATAATCCAGGTCAGTATCCAGGTAGGTCTCAGAATACTCATTTCCTGTTTTCTTTTTTCTATTAATCTTCTGAACTGCTGGTTCGTGTAGCTTTGAGTACCAGAAATTAATATTATCTTAAAGGAGATCAGCAGAGCCAAGATTATACAAGTCACTGACTGTTCCTTTGCACCACAAAGGCCACTCCAAATTCAGTTTTTGATGGCTTCAACCACAGAGTAGATAATTTTAAAAAGTATCATATACTGTCTGTCAAGTCAAGAAATGCACAAAAGAGATGATGAAACATGGACAGACTCAGAAAACAAGAAACATCACCTTTTCAAGGCATTCAAGCATAATTATATTAAAGTAGTTAGGACACTTCCATATGCCATCAGTAGGTTAGATTCTGTCAGTCAAGAAGAGGGGTTGCAGATCATAGCTGCGACCTGCTTCATTTAGGCTTCAGTTCAGTGAAGCACTTGCTTGAATTGAATATATACCTACTTTGTATTGTCCTCCATCAAAAATGTGCTGAATTGCGATTTCTGAAAAAACATCTTTGCAGAAACTTAATGGCCTTAATTTGCTGTAAGCAAATGTAAGCAAAATATCTTTCTTGTGCTCTGAAAACTGCACTCTCTAAACCACCCAAATACCTGGAGTTCTGAAACTCTGTGACTCGATTGAAAATTGTTGTTTTATCTCCCTTTTATAAAAAATTTCATTTTGTAGTATATGCGTCACTGGTCAGGAAATACAGAAACTATTTTCCTAACTTGTCTTCTTACTTTGCTTAGTGTCACACTTAATGAATGGGATCTATAAAGAAATTTGGGCTGCATTTCTAACCAAACCTTTCTTCCTGGCAGTCCTAGATTTCCAGACCGGCCTGGATCTCCAGTCTTTCCTTCACAACCTGGTGATCCTCTTCCTCCTGCAAGCCCTTTATCTCCTGAAAAAGGAAAAACAAACCGCAGTAAAAATGCTACGGTTATCACCATGCTTTTTTGCAAATAGTTATTCGTATAGATATGGCTATGAAGCTCTGACACTAATGTATACAGCATGAAGACAGCATCCTGATTTTAGAGCTCATGTGACATGCGGAATCTTATTCCTTATTCACTCAGCATCAGTCCTGCATCTGTTTTGCCAGTTTTAAGAGAAGCATCAATGTCTTATCCTTCTTTTCACAATAACTGAATCAACTTAAAAGAGATCCTATGTTCTGGATTTCTCTGCACTTCTCCAGAGGGTATCTCTTGCCAAAGTCTTAGAAACAACTTTTAAAATATTTTGCTACTGACAGTTTTGATACTTGACTCTTCAATTCCTAAGTCCAAAGGCAGAAAATTATAAGAGGGTTAATAAATACCTGCCTGTCTGAGTAAATGATTTTCTTAAAAAACTGTTTGTTGTTTTTAATCTGGAGATAGGGGTGGGGGTGGAGGGGCAAGGGGGGAGGGGGAAACTAGAAGACAGTAAAACAGACAAGCAAACCACAAACACAGAAAGTGTATTTTACCTTTTGGACCAGGGTTTCCAGGAAATCCAAGCCCTGGAAAGCCTGTGTCACCTGCTGGCCCTGGGTGACCTGAATCACCTGGCTGACCTCTAGATCCAACTCTGCCTGTACAAAGAGAACAGCTGAGCTCTAATGCATCTTGCTTCAGAGCTTCAAAATAAAATGATTGGGCATTTTACTAGTTTATCATTATTAATTAGGACATCACTATCACTGTAGATAACTTCATTAGAACATAGGCACTATTTCTCCTTCACAACAGACCCTCGCAGTTAAAATGCGATTGTGATGTCTTTGTCAACATTATCAAACCAGGCACAAGTCTGTAAATTAAACCTTTACGCAATCTAGTCAAGTCTCAGACTTATATGAACAGCAATGCACATACAAAAACTTACACTTGTTGAGAACACGCGAACACATAATACATGCCCAGAAGCAAGCGCGAGAATAGAGACTACTATAAAGCTGACAAAAGATTCTCCCATTATATTCAGTGTAGCTTAAGGGACTCTTGTTCTATAAAATTAAAGCAAAGAGATCTTACTGTTAAGCTGGTTCTCATTTATTGTCTTTCTAGGAACGATAAATTCTGCAACATGTAAGACACCAGAAAGCATAGAAATAAACCCCCCAAAATCCACCAAGAAGGAACCCCAGGCTCCTATCATCTTAAAATAATGGTTAGTAACAGTCACATAAAAAAAGAACCTGGAAACTCACAATACAGCTGCTTTTTCTAGGAAGCTTGCAAATACCCTTTTAAGATTTTCTGACTGTGCCTCTACAAGGTATATAACAGCCCAAAGGTTTCAGGAAGAATGTTTTAAGCTAATTTTGGTTCTCCTCTTTTGAGGGTTGCAGCAGTCCCAACATAATTTAGGCTAGGATCTGTCAAAATTATGCCGTAGGCTCCTTCCAGGATATATGAGCCACAACATGTGCGCCAGAAGTTTCTGGTTCTCTGAGGAACTGAGTCACAGCATAGCTCTGTTTGGAATCTCTGCATTACAGCAAACCATAGACATGTCCCCTGTGCCTTTCCTATTCACATCAACATTCTCTTCCTCTATTTTTTTCAAAGGAAACGCTATGACAAATTTCACAGTTTCTTTACCACAGAAACAGAGATATCCCAGCTAGATTACCTCTGAATTTTGCTGTATTTAGTGTAGACATACTCACCAGGCACTCCTGGGGGTCCAGGGAAACCAGAGGGTCCCTGTGGTCCTGGTAATCCCGGTAATGAAGTTATCATACTGGTCTCTCCTTTCACACCTTCAGCAAACACATAATCAGAGTTTACAGAGGTATATAGTCTGGAAATGTGTAATCTTAAGCGTTTAAAAATAAAGTGAGCAATCAGTTAAAAATGCACTACCATACACGTTCCACACTTTCCATACATCTGAAGCTCCAACAGATTTTTTAAAAGCCTTCACATCCTGGCTGCATAACAGCAAAAGTATTTTATTGATATCGAGGAAATATCACACACTTTTTTTAGCCCTGCTGCAGGCTTGTAAAGATCCAGAAAAGGAAACACAGAGTCAGCAGACAAAAAAACCCAACCAACCAAAAAAACCACAATGGAATTAAGAGATAATGAATCTGCAGCTCCACTCCATAAAGATTTAGTAAGTGTCATGGCCTCCTGTCTGAACTGATGGCAAAAAAACACACCATAGAGTCCATATTTGTTTTGGACCAGAAGATTTCAATACACTGAGTAAGAGCTACTGTTGAAGGCCCTGGGATGAAACTAAAACAAAACAAAAATATCATAGCCTCCAATAGACTGCTGTAGATTTTTCAGGTATTGGAAGCAATGCAACCACACCAGAACAAGTCTCAAAGACACCTTGTTCTAAACATTCAAATAGACAAACTGATAATTTCATGCCATAGGACAGCAAACTCGCACCTTAAATCAGATGTTAACAGCACAGACATAGGATGTTTAGCAGTTACATCACAGCAGTTATGAGTGCTAGAACCCACAATCTCATGGATTTAAAGTCCAAAAATAACTGTAAGATTGACTAGACCTCTTCTGTCAAGCTTTGAATTCTTCCAGATTATACTTGCCTATAAATACACCAATAGGTTTTTGGCACTCAAAAGTGATCAAGTATTTTGCATTTTCCCCTGAGGACATAAGATCATACTAACAGTACTAACTGGATCTAGATTTTAAATATTACTTTTTCATGTGGTAAAGACAGTCAAGCATTGGAATATTTTGCTCAGAGAGACTGTGAAGTCTTCCATCCTTGGAGATTTTCAAGACCCTACAGGATCAAGTCTTGAGTGACTTGGTCTGATCTCACAGCTGACCCTGCTCTGTGCAGGAAATTGGACTAACACTACTGTCCTCAGTGGAATCAAATCTGGAACAATGCTTGGAAATGGAAATCTCATTCCAAGATAAACTTCCTATGATTCCTAGATCACTTCCGTGTCTTCAAACACTATAATTTCAAGCAAGTGCTCATTAAGTGTGTAAAGAACGGTAAAATCATAAGGTACAAACCAATTTCTCCAGGTAATCCCGGTAGACCAGGTACTCCTTTAGAGCCTTTGAGCCCTCTTGTTCCTTGCGCTCCATATCCTGGTGGTCCAGGAAGTCCCATCTCTCCAGCGAGACCAAGATTACCAGGCAATCCTGGTAGTCCTCTGTCTCCTTTTGAACCAGCTAATCCCTATTAATGATTACATGTATGTATATACCAAGCATTATTTCCATGCCAGCGTTCATAGCAAAATGAACTATAATCTGAAATTATTTTAATGACAAAGTAGCTCTGCCAATTTAAGACGAATTATTTATCTTAGTTAAGACTTTTCATTAAAGCAATATGAATTTTAACAACAATGGCTATTCATCCTGTCTATTCAACCTTTCTATTAAAAGAGAAGGTGCAAATAAATATAAAGAGCTTGATTTTCAACCACTTTGGCATTGTAAGGAAAACTCAGCTCCGATTTTCCTTGAAGACAGGCTTGGAGATACTTCTATCTGAAACACCTCCACAGGTTTTCAGTAAACACATCATAATAATTGTTAGGTTTTTATTCTGCTGAACAAAGAGATCTGCTCTAAGGATCCTTGTCTCATGGTGAGTCTGCCAGCCTTTATTGCTTCTGTCAGCCCTGACTGAAGATTAACTCCTAAACGTGGAACATGAATTATTTGGGGAAGATGATCATTTCATTTTAAGAATCATGACTAGACAGGTAAGTTGTCATTATTATTTTCTCATATATATCCTAGGAATCCAAGTCAATGCTCTAATTTAAATATCCAAACTAAAAGAACAATTGACTGCTGAGATTTTTTCCAGCAACATGAGTCTATACCAGAGTTCACCTCTTGCTGGCATTACAGATTATTCACTCTCTTACTTTCATTTCACCTTATGCATATTGGCTGCTATAGCTGCATATGTTATCACTACATCAGAGAATATTCAGTTATGACACCCAAACAGATGAAACAGATTGTAGCGGGAATTCTGACACAGTTTTCTATAACAGCAGCAAAAAGTGCGTACTCACCTGCTCGCCCTTAGAACCCTTCGCTCCTTTTGAGCCAGGTCTTCCCAGAAATCCACTTGAACCTTTTCTTCCTTTGTCTCCCTCAGCCCCTGGATCTCCTTGTTCACCTTTTGGCCCTTCTGGATACACATATCCTGGATCACCTTTTGATCCTTTATGTCCTTGGTCTCCTTTAAAACCTGGAAGTCCCTGAAACAAAGTGATCAAGACAATTTATATGCTAGATGTCAAAGTTCCCAAGCTTTCATTTTAAAATAAATATCTGAGGGTAGCTCTCTTTATTCTCACTTTTATTTGCTGTAATTGCATATTTCAGTGAATAGTGCTGCTTTTTTTTTTTTTTTTTTGGCCTTCACTCTTTCTGGCCCTTATTGTCATCTCATATATACTACTGTAAGCAGCAGTAATGCAGGATAAGACTGTTAGGTATGTGTTTTGTTCTTTTGTAGCACAAAAGCACAGGCAAAAAAAAAAAAAAAAACCTTGAAAGTATCTGATCAGAGATTTACACATAGAATTATCTCCCAGGGATAAAGCTGCCATACCTGGCTCTGTCTGCTTGTAACTCCTGCCCTCTCTTCTCTCCCCCTCAGAGCAGAATGTGGAACTGAGAGCGCACTGGCCTCTAGTGATCTGGGGCTAATGAATTCTTGGGAGCCTTTGGAAAGAGCTCGTTAGCAGGTTCTTTCATTCTGCATTTGCATGACACTGACATTGCATGACATTCTTGTATGCGAGTGTTTTGTATTGGACAGTACTGAAGAGTTCAGATAATAATTCTTCAAAAATAATTATTACTACAGGCACAAGTTAGAAGAGGCAAAATGCTCGTCTGTGGCAGGTGTCTGCCTTCTCTCTACAGCAATGCCCAAGAGGGAATGTCCTGTGCATCTCTGAAATGGGTATTATGAGAAGAAAGTCCTCTGCACATTCCTCTGGACACAAGATATGTAAGAGATCTGACTAGGATCAGAGAGCACACAGATGATAAGCTTTACAGCCACGGCCATTATTATACTATTACGTAGATTTACACAACCTGATTGTAAACTAGCCAGATCAGGCAGAAGGAGTCTAACCATCCTGAAACAGAGCACAGGTTAGCTGCCCACATATCATGCATGATGCTTGTGCCATGAGCTGAATTTCCTACTGCCCTGAGCAAACCAGGCTCATTTAAAGATAGGTCAGCTGTGTTCATATTATAATCACTACTTAGGCCTGCTATGCAGACACATTCTTCCCCAGCACTAAGGAGACAACTGTTGTAATCAGCTGCTATGCAGCTTAATGTAACACCAGCCAAGAAGATTCTCTGAAATAATTTTTGTAGAATCTGAAAAATAACCTGAAAGTCATAGATAATTCCAGTCTTACTTGAGGTCCTGGAAACCCCGGTGCTCCTGGAGAACCTGGAGATCCTTTGGAACCTGGTGTACCTTCTCCACCTGCAACAGAGACAGCATCTTTTGTACAGAAAAAAAAACAAGCAAATGGATTTTGGTAAGCTCTGATAATCACACCTAGCCCTGGACATCGCTGCCTCTCCTATTTACTGCATAAGCACAAACTGACTTGGCTTCAGGCTGCACCTGAGCCCAACAGCACTCTAGCTTCATTTTTTTAGGACTTCTGCTTGTATCAGTACAGCAACTCTGTGTACTAAGTCATCAGATCTTCAAGGCTACATCAAGGATTGCGAGTACAGGCTTATATTGCATGCTGTGGACAGGTCTGCACCAGTTTTGATTCTCAGACAATAAACAAAAGCACCGGCATGTCCCTTTACCCCCTTAGGCAAATCAAGGTAATTTACCGGGGATTCCATCTTGGCCACGTGGCCCAGGAGGACCAGGAAGACCAGGTGTTCCTGGAACATAGCTGCAATCAGTACACAGGCAAGCTTCATCACCTAGAACAAAGTTGTATATTCATTAACTGTTCTATATCAGGTTATTCCCAAGCTTAACTACTGTATTGCATGTTCTAGAGGATGGCTAATATTTTTTGGACAAAGAGATGTATGAACATGGCCTTAAATCTGTTTGTGTATCAAACTCTGCATGCTTTATAAAACAAACAAACAAACCCAACCACAAAATCTTTCCAATACAGTAAATACTCTTCTGTGATCAGACAGTGACCACTAGAGCTGACTACATATAATTGGAAATGTAGGAAGATTCATGTGAATTTTTTGAAGTCTAGTTTCAGTGAACTAGTTGGAAACACCCACTGATAGGCCAAATTCTCTCCAAACAAGGATGGGACAGAGGCAATGAGTTAAAATGGCACAATAACAACTTGAAAAACTTTAACAACTGGCAGGTGTCATAGAGATTCAGTTCCTGTGGCAAAATTCGCAGGAAGGAACTAGCAAATTTGAGATTGATGTCCTTTGGGAAGTTAGTAAAAGATTTTATTTCTAGTTCCTTCTCCCAAAGAGCAACTATTAGTGAGCATTAGTGAGCAGAAAAGAAATACTAGGAGAACATGAAAGCCCCCAAACCCCACCCACCCTGTAATTATTGTTTGCCCCAGTGGAGATTGGCACTGGCTGCAATGCGAGACAACTGTATTGCACACTTCCTGCTTTTCCAGTTGCTCTTCACTATCGGAGGAAGACGTCTTGCTACCCTTAATGGACTTTTTGTGCTCTGGACTCAACAAATACCATGAGAGGTCAATTAATTTTTCAATTTTGTGAGAACTCATGAAGATTGCCAGATTGTACCACCTACTTCTGAGGGCTAGTTCTAAGGAACGATGTAGAAATGGCAATAGTACTTGTCCCACTCAGCACTGCATCTTGGTTTTCACTTGAAAAGGAAGGACCAGTGAATAGCTACCAGCACAATCCAGCCCAGAGAAAGCACTTCCATGTACAAAATATGGTATATGGAAGCAAAGTGAGACCTGACAAAAAGGAGAATACATATAGCCCTGTACTGAGACAGAACATAATCATTTTATACTCCTACCTTTATTTCTCCTATATTAGAGCAGCTCTCGAACTTGTTTTCCTCCCTACTCGTAAGAGCGAACAACATACCAATCCCAAGGACATTGTTTGTCAACGCTGTAACTGACCTTTCACGCCAGTATCTCCTGGACGTCCTGGAGGTCCCACACACCCTGGCTCGCCAGGAAGTCCTGGTAGGCCAGTTCTAAATGTTATTCTACCTGTTAAGAAAATAAACATGGCACCATTACTTCACTAGACTGTTCAGACATTTCTCTATGTGCTTACAGGAGAAAAAGATTCAGTGATCAGATAGAGACAATATACATTTAAAAGAAAGAACAACCTGGACAAATCCAAACTATTCTTGTTTGAAATACTGAAATCTCACCTGGTTCTCCAGGAGGACCTGGTAACCCAACAGAACCAGGTCTGCCAGTAATCCCAGGTAGTCCTGGAGGGCCCACAATGTGCAAGCCAGGTTGTCCTTTCTCTCCTTTTATTCCTTTTGGTCCAGGAAATCCTGGGGGACCTCTCAGACCAGGTCTTGACACACCTAACCAAAGAGAAAAAATGCAAAAAAAATTGCAGAAGAACTGGAACTTCAAAGTAAGCAGGTAGAATTCAGCCAAAAAGTCTTTACTGTATTGTGATATATTAAATAATCACAATTAGAAAGTAAAAATGAAAATAAAAAAAATTCTTTAACCAGAAGTTCTCTATACAGCTGGCACAGCAAAACTTCGGAGTGATGAGTTTTTGTTACTTAGAGATGACTTAAAAACACCTTAAACAAAGATTACACAAAGCTAATAGGGTGTAACATACAGAATGAACAATGTATTTTATTGTGCTGCTGGATCACTACACCTACCTGGTCTACCAGCATCTCCAGGAGGACCCCTTGGCCCTGCAAAAGCAATGTATTTAGAACCTTGGTTAGATTACTCTATACTTAGCAAAATCACAATAATGTTAATTGCAAACTTTGGGTTTCGGCATTTTGTGCTAATTTTATCTTTTAGGGATTTTGCTTTTGTCTGAGTATCTACTATTAATGCAACTGTTGCACACATTCCTCACTGAAACCCAGCAAGAGGCAGATGTGTGCAACAGGTAAAGCATCCATCACATTTATCTTAGGTGGGGATGCTGCCCAATTACTTGAGAAGGACTTACAGGCCTGAACACCTCCTCCTTCTCTGCCACTATTCTGCATTTGCTCTAATAAAGATAGTATCTACCCCTACAAACCCGCAACAAATGATGTATTCACATCTTTTCAATGACCAGCTTGCCTCTCACAATCCCTTGCAGATATGCATTCAAGTAGATTTACAACAGCAAGGAGTGAAGGCAAGATAATAACTCACATAAACATTCATAAAACTGGAACTTCAAAGAAAAGTAAGCAAGCACTTAGTAGAATGAGCATGAGACAAACAGCTTACAACGCACTGCCTCAGTTCACAAATCTTTGTTCTACTGTGACATAGCCAAAATAATTTTACAGAATATCCAAAAATAAACAAAAACTTGCAGATCTTTATTGTTTTCAAAAGTTAGACAATAAAAATGGCATAAGAAAAACAGTGAAGGCTACAACAAATCTTAGTTTGATTTTTAACAAAAGACTACAGTTCTGATGGTTAGTCTATAGCATACACCAATAACGTGCTGCTGTAGGATCCCACTGTGGCCACAAAGCAGGATGTAATGAGCTTTGGTGCTCATCTCAATTATCTGCAAGGGAAGTGTGCCAGCTTCATTACTTTTAATAGGAAATATGGCTACAGATTAACATCTCAGGATAAATTTAAGTTCTGCAATTTTACAGGAATAATTCGGAAATCAAGTCGGAAAGGCAGAAGCAGATTGCCAGGTGATCACACTATGAAAAAAGCTAGCTTGTTAACCAGGCTTTTGAGTAGACAGCTCCTGCTAAAAGACAGCCATTTCACATGTCACTCACCAGGCACACCACGTTGACCTTTTGGGCCTGGAGGTCCAGGAAGCCCTTCATCTCCTTTTTCACCAACCACTTTATCATAATACTCTGTCTTAATAGAAAGATGATAAGAAAAAGAAAGGATAGTAAGAATGAAGAGAGAAGCATAGTGCCTCATACTGACCATTTGGTTAGAATATTGTAAATCCCACTAATTACTATGATCTTGTGACAGCATAGATCTCTCTAAAGTAGTATGTGATTAACATACTTTTTTTCACAGGCAGACAGAAACAAAATTGCTAAATGTGTGTAACGCTATAGACCTGCAGAAATAGGTGGGGCTGAAATGTTCAGCTCAGTTCTTGAGCTCGTGGAGAACTCCTCCGTGTGTGGGTGCAGTCATACTGAGCAGGTACAAACTGACAACCCAATCATGAATATGGAGAGAAAAAAAAAAAAAAAAAAAAAAAAAAAAAAAATTAAGGAATCGGAAGGAATCACTTAATCTATTCCAGCCAGCCTCCTATTCTGCCTTCAGCCTGCATCTGCTGTATGTAAACACTCTTAATTAATCATAAATGAAAAGGACAAAAAACAGCTACTTTAAGAATATTAATGTATATTATAATGTCTATTTTATATATGTATGTAATTAATTTAAGGTAGCTTAATATTATGTTTCAAAGTTTCTGTAAGTGACAGGAATAATCAAAATGCAATTAGCTATAACTTTTTTTTTTTTTTTTTAAATATAATTACAGATTTCTTGCTCTTTTCTGGATTATTTTCTGCAGGCACCAGTACCTGAGAACACATATTATTTATGCTGCAAATACATGCATCACTTTGCGCTTTAAATGGACCACTACTAAAATACTATTTTTAAATGCAATAAAAATGTGATTAAAAACATTAAAATCAAAATTCACAATTCTTATTTTTGTTCTCTTCATTCTTATAAGAGGAGTGTTTTCTGCTACTCTGTCAATATCACAACTTCCAAAAAAGTTACTTGTTAAGAAATTGGGCAAAAGGTTTCCATTATGGCAAGGAGATGACAGAAATTTTACTCATAGCACCTGTGTTTTTCCTTAGATATCTTCTTGGCATTGCAAAATTAACAGGACCTTTGGAACTTAATTTTTTTAACCGATACTCTAGTAACTCCTATGAATTTCTCTAATTATTCTGTAACAGTCTAGTCTTCGGTCAAAACACTGCAACTGAGAGGAGACCTGTATTTTGCATTCAGCTTTACATAAAGGGAAATCCAATCTCTGTCAGATCTCCAGCAATATTGCTACTTTATGAAAACCATGCCTTGCTTGATACCCTCATGGGGCATCCATTATTGCAACATATAGTCAGTTTGGCTTAATCTTAGTTTACAAATAATAATAATGATAATTTACACTTACTCGACCACAAGCTCCAGGTGGACCGGTGTCTCCTTTCACCCCCTTTATTTGGGAACAGAAATGGGCCTTTAAATTTATTTATTAAGAACATACTCATGACACTTGATATCCACTGTTACTTCAGTACATTGCTTTCAATGTGCAGGAAGGACTTCTGCTCCTGATAAGTCCTTCATCAACATCTGTCTCTGTTCCTGACAAACTATTCACCACATACTCAAACCAAAAACTGCAGAAGCACATCAACAGGCAGCGATAAAAACTTGGTCAAATATGTAAGCTTTCTCAGCCAATGTGTTTAAGATTCAAGGATATCATTAGTTGTCAGATTTTAAGTAAATACACGCTGTACGTGCAGTGATAATGCAATATAACCATAAAACACACCCTATGTTCATCCTCAAAAGCAATGACAAAATCATTTAGACAATACCTTAGCTCCTTGTTTGCCAGTCAACCCTGGTTTGCCCTGTTCACCCTTTTGTCCCTGCAGGTGACAGTACAGAATTATTAGGATGGTTAATCTTTTAACAATGTCATCAATAGGATTCAAAATTCAAAGCTTTAATCTTTCATGGCGATAGCAAGATGAATGTGAAATGCTCGGGGAAGAAATCTGTGAGAAATTCCTATGGAGATTCACTTAGTTTGGGATCAAGTTCTGCATCTGTACAAAATATCACATGGCTAACATCCAAGCCTGTCTTATCATGGCACATTCTACCATTTCCAAGGTGGAAACACTAAGAATAGCACAAGTGTAGAATGTTCTGTTTTGTTTTCCTTCTGAAAGCTATTGTGTCTGAAAGAGTAGAAACTAAACATAGTCTGAAACCCTCCCATTCAGCAACTCCCTCTCTCAGAACTTATCCAGTCTCCAGGATGATGCAGATCTCTGGAGGTCTCAGCAAGTCAGGCTGAATAACAGTTTAGGTTGCTACTAACACTTTCTGTGAGTGTATTTATGTGAGGAAAAGAGACTTCTGCTCCTCGAAGGATCACACAGTTGAATACATTGCAAGCTAGCAAAGCAGAAATGGTAACAGAACAAGGACTTGCCTTGGACATGACAGAAAGTTGCTTTCTGATAGCTGAGTAACAACACAGCAAAGTTTGCCGTCTGTCATACCACATTCTTTACTGGACTGGAATGTGTTTAGACTGCGCACTGAGGTTGTTTTTACACAAAGAAGATTCTTCAGTAAGACATGTGAAGTTGGCCTATTCTGACAATAAGAGTTTTGACAACATATTTGTATGGTCACTGTGACCTAATGATGCTAAGGTGGAAGCAAAGTAAACATAGCAGAATTGATATTTAACTGCTGGAATAAGGCAGCTGGAGTAATTCAAGTATAGCTAGAAAATTTTAGCTTTTTAATTAGTACATAAATGAGATAATTTCGGTGATGAAGTGGCATATTTAAAGAATGTGTCCCAAGGCGAATTGTATGAAAGGAAACGTTTCTCAGGATATGCAAATTGTCATTTCCAAACCCATATTGCAATGAAATAAAAATCTGCAGTAGGAAGATACAACCTTGATAAACCCATTGTTACTTAAACATATGTTACTCAGAAAACATTTAGAAGGCTTCCATCATTACCGGCAAACCAGGTGGACCTGGGGCACCTTCTTTTCCAGGTTTACCCTACCAAAATTAAAGAGAAATATTCAAAAAAAAAAGTATCATTGCATTCTAAAAGCATAACAACTAAATGACGTGCATACAACTGTACTTTAAGTCTTTATGAATTTAGAAAAGCAAGTTTGGTTATTTTTAAAATGCTCATTACTTCTAATCGTAACTACTGTTCAGAAAACCACAAAACAGAGAGTAAGACATTCCTTGGACTAAAAAGCTAACAATGCTTGAGCCCTCCTCCTATGAAGGATTAGTACAGGCAGACACTTGATCAGCACAAAGTTCCAGGGAACTCAGAAAGCTCAGTAAAAAAAAAAAAAAAAAAAAAAAAAAAAAAAAAAAAGCAAGACAAACTACGATGAAACAACATAGCAGCTAGCAGATCCTATAAAAATAGGAATGCCTTGAAGAGAAATTATTTAATGAAAGAATGACAGGGACTGAATTTAAAATGTAGTGGAAGTAGAGTAGTGAATGGAAAAGTGAAAATGGAAGAAGACAGCATGAAACATATCTGCTGCTTTCTGTAGCATAGAGCACCTCAGGCAGCCTTCTGCAGGCTCCTCGCCTTGAGTGTGGCTACAATACACATTAAAAAAATGCAGAACCACAGCAACAACAACAAAAGGAGACAATGGTAAGGAAAGGGAGAGGAGAGGGAAAAATGGGGAGAAAACAGAGAGGGAGAGATCATTCTGGATAAGGGTACCTTATTCAGCACCTAAAAGGTGGAAATGTAGAAAATTTTGTTCATTGAAATGCATAGAAGGAGGATAGTGACAAGATAAAGTAGAACGTAAGATACTGAGGTCAGAAAAACAGAGAAGAAAGCACATTTTAAAAGATTTTTCTTTTTTTCTTCACTGAATACATCAAGGAAAGATTTGAAATGATTTCAAAAAATCTAAACATTAGCAGAAAGGGTAATATTCAAAAGATAAAATGATAACATGTACACAGGTAACATGATCCAGAAGCACAGAATATGTAGAAAGAATAATGCACACTAAATACCAGGCACTTTTAGTACTTTACACCAGTAATTCAAATGGAAAAGTAGTATTTCATAACCTATAGGAGTAATAAAAAATGCAAGCAAGATGCAACAAGCAAGATGTTCTATAGCATCATCACTATGACTGAAAAAGGGCAATCTAAAGATAGTACTGGCCCAAGCTTGCTACCCTTTCTTGTATAAGTAAATTTATTACAACTACAAGCAGTAAGAGAAAAGCTATTAAATAGATACATATGTTTGAATTGGATTAAATGATTTCTTAAAATGTTTAGACCTGTATTTGAAATTGTGGAATCAAAGCATTTTGATTAGAAACATTTTTTCTCTTTTACTCATACACTGGCACTACAATGCTAGTATGAAGAAGAGTATATTTTTTCCTAAGTGTTAGTTTCAGGACCCTTGCAACAAAACGAATGGGAGTGCATTCACCATCTTTATCTCCTGTACTCGTGGTACACGAGCCTCTAAGAAGAGGTATTTCACCGTCTGATCTCAAGTCTGTTATACCAGAGCTTTTGAAACATAGAAATTTTGCTCTGAATGGTGTTGAAACAAAAGCTGGAGAGCAACATCAGTGCGACACTGCCTTTCAGGAAAGGCTGGCAATCAGTTTGTTCAGTTGTTTGCACACACCTGCGCTCCCGGTTCTCCACGGTCACCCTTTTCGCTCTGAGAATCACCAACTGGCCCCTGTAACAAAAATGTCCCCAAAATGCACAATATTTGAGACTCTAAATTCATTTAATCTTCTGGCACTTTCTTATCTTCAGTAATTTTAAAAGTGAAGCACAATTAAACTGTTATTAACAGCTATTCATTAAAGGTCAGAATAAGGTAGTGTAAATACTGGACTCTAAAGAGTACTATTTACTAGGTGATACTCCTTGAATGTCTGGATTTTCAGGATTTATTTCAGGTCACTTACTGTAAACCCCACTGGCCCTGGGGGTCCTCTTGATCCTTTTTCTCCTTTCTCTCCTTTCAAGTCCTATCACAAGGAAAGTCAACATTTAATATAGTACCTTGGATTTTTCTGTGCTGACCAAAAGCTCAGAATTTACAAATAAAAACACTTTGTATTACCAGCAAGTTTATGTAAGCAAAGATGGCTCTACTTGAATGACTAAGAGACAGGAACTACATTTAAGTGTTCAGTCCATATTCTCTGAATCAGGACCTGGCTCTGCATTTATTGCTAAACATGAAGACTTCTGAAGGACCTTCCTGCGGTTGTACACAGAAGCACGGCAATAAATATCCAAAGGACCAGCAATAAATCCCAAATGGAAAACACATAAACCTTCACTGCTCAGGGGAGATACAGTTGCCTGCAGTGTGTAAGTGCCAGAGACTAACCACGTGATCCTTGCCTCTCTTGGCTCAAGATCAGGTTGCCTTACGGTGTAGTGCAGTTACATATTACATATGTGTCGTACAGTTATGTAGTACAGTTATGTATTATGTAGTAGGCCACAGTCTAAACTCATTGTAAAAAATCAAAGTTTATCCGCTGCCTACCTAATACCTGGCTGGACTCACGCCCCAAACTATACATGCCATATGTATCGGGAATGTTAAGGGATTTTTTTATAGTTTTGTTTGATAATCTGCAGTGCTCTATGCCTCTTAAAAATAGCCATTCTCTCCTGATATGCTGCCACAGCTGTGGATGTAAAATGCTCCAGGTGCTCAACACTTGATTTAAACAGGCATTTGAGCTTTGATTACTCTACAGTCTTTCTCTCTCTGTCCTGGAGTACAAACCACTCTTTTTTAAGCTCATAACAGAGAACGAGGATTGATAACTTCAAGAAAATAAAATCAAGAAAACAGAGGTAAAAATCAGGGAGAAAGAGTTGTTCAGCAAATATGTGAAGACTTAAAATAGCAGTGTAGTTGATATACAGTTTTAAGTTCTTTGAAAGAGCAAAAGAGATTTTTTTTTTTTTGGGGGGGGAGGGGGATTTGCAAAGCAGTATTTAAAATGAAAGTTGAATCACAGTATTACTTTTCTCAAATACTTAGTTTTTCCAGTGTTTTCCATGAGTACCCATGTTTCATTAAAAGAATGAGAAAATAAATGATTTAACGTATACAAGTGTGTTGTAAGCTTTTCTGAAATGGAAGTAGTAGCTACGAGCCTACCAGTGACAAGCCACAGAGGTCAATGTAGCTCTGGCTTTGAAGGCTATTCAGAAAATCCATGTTGATTTGGTCGAGCTACAAGTGATTTACTTTTCATGTATTCAAGAGTTTCCACAACAGGAGGTTCCTAATAAGCATTTAGCACTTCACTAGCATCATGCAGATGTGCATATGAGTGCACAGGACTCAGCTGAGCCAGCTGTACAGACATGCTCTAAGAAGCGCTTACTACCCAAATAAACAAGTCGGGG
>VZSV01000033.1:2508124-2521937 GCA_013398735.1 Nothocercus julius
GAAGTTATCACTATTATTAAAAAATAGTATTATTAAAATAGGATAGTATAATTAGCATTATTAAAAATAATACTAAGGAAAGTAAAAGGAAATAGGATAAACTATTGCAATAATACCCAAAAGAGAATTATAAATAACATTTGAGGGCTACACTAGTGCAGGCCCAAGACATGATGTGATTATGGCAGTTCCTTTGGTCTTTCTTTCTGATCTACACTATGACCGAGTTCTGGCCATACTTGGACATAAACAATCTATTCATCAAAGAATCAATTTATTAACCATAACAGGAGCGATGCTCCTCAAGGCAAATATAAATAAAGTGATTTTTAATGAGTAATATATTTGCTTTTTCTGTTTCTTCAGGCCTGTTTTACAGACTGTGGAAAGAAAGTCCATGTCACCAAAGCCTCTATCCCCATACTGTAAGCAACTGTGCCACTTGATGTTACTTAAACAGAGCAAGATCTCAAAGTTCATCTATCCAATTTTTCTTAAGACTATTTAATTATTTGTCTTCGTAGTAGGTAGTTTCCTCCGTTTTCAGCCACTGATGTCAGACAGCACTGTTAAGACAAAATGGCATGGATGGTGCTACAAATCCTTTAGACCCACGTGCATTCCCTCTGGGTGTTTGGTCCAGATGCTTTAGCACTGGCCACCAGCTAGGTGAGAACAAACCCCCACGTTCACATCAGCTACTCAGTCAGATACGGGCACTGACACTGGTGACCACACACACACACACAAACCCCTCACCGAACAAGAGGCTCTGAGAAAGGTTTTCTTCTTCCACAAGAATCTTACCTCTGTCATAGCTCTCTTTCACAGACAAGCGCACTCTCTCTCTCTCACATGCACACACACACACAGATGGGAACCTACCTTAGGTCCCTGTGGCCCTGGAGGCCCTTCTGGGCCAGGAAAGCCTCTAACACCAGGTGGACCGGGAATGCCAGGGAAGCCTTTTTCACCCTGTAAACACCAAGAGAAAGCAGTCCTTAAAACACCTTTGAACTCTCCTTTCAATAACTTATTTCTAATGTTTTCATCATTTGGTGTACCTCTTAACTTACACTTTGTTTGTAACGGATTAGATTATGATTGAGCACACTGACCTGCCCTTGTGGTCAGTCCTGCAGTACCACTGAAATAACATGCTCATAAGCATCAGTGAAGACACAGTAGACATCAGTACTCAAGTTTTTACAGACTACAGAAGTTAACTAGCAGCACTAAAAGTTATGCAACTGAAATGCATGCCTTCTTATTGTTTCTACACTGGCCTTAGACCACAGGAACACCCCACACCTGAATCCATCACGGCACTCCCAATTTCTACTTGGCAAATTGATTGGCTGCAGCTGTACAGAAGGGTCAGTTCCAAACCATCACTGCAAACCTCCTTATGCAAACCATGTAAAGAAACACTGTGAGTCAAATACAATAAAACTGTTTACATAGAAAAAAGTTACCCCTTACAGAAAATTCCTTTTTATTTATTTATTTTATTTATTTTTATTTTTTAAAGTTCTGAGTCTCAAGGACTAAGCCAGCAACCCCTTTTTATGTCTTTTTTTTTTTTTTTTCAGTTATGTCTTTTATGTCTTTTTAAGGTCCAGTTCAAATGACCAAACCACGCAGAGGAAACACTGATGATTAAAGCTACACAAACAGAATACCAGAGGCTAAGGTACAGTCGCTAGGATATTCTCAATTTTTAGTTAAATATAATGAAGATGCAAGTCTTAGCCTTGTAAAACTACAGTGCTTCAAGCTTAGAAGCTCACAGAAAAAAAAAAAAAAAAAAAAAAAAAACACTCTACTTATAGCAGCAACTCAGTATGCTCAATTTTACATCAGTAAAGAGTTGTCTGTTCAAGCCTTTTTACACCACAGCAAGACACAGAACAGAGAGAATGGAGTTATCAGTTCTCTCAGATCCAATTTTCTTATGGCTTTATCAGAGAAGATTTTTTTTTAAAATATGTATAAAACACTCAAAAAAAACCCTAAACAGACTAAATTTAGAACAGCTTCTGAATTTAAATATATATAAGCATAGAAGATAATCCTGGAGTATCTGAACACAGGTGAAAGCTGAGGAGTACACTGTGAAGTACCTTTGAGCTCTGAATTATTAAATGTTGTAGCTTTATACAACAAATAGTTATTTCATCTAGCATAGTCCAAGAAAAGAAAATAAATAAAATAAGAAAAAAAGCTATACCAAGATCTGCCACAGGAGGGGGTGAGGAACTAATGCACAGAAAAATGAATCAATTCCTCAGTGTTTGCCATCTACCGAGTGGCAATTTGCTCTTCCCAACGCCTTCTCACAGTTCTAGGCAGCAAAAACAATTTTATCCTTGCTTTCTTGTTGACAGATCAGCTATGGTCTTGGACAGTTTTTTAGGATGCTTAGGATGTTACTAAACAAATAGATTAATTTACTTGCCCTCATTTGCCAAAACTGCATAGAAACTCTCATCAGGGTAAACCGCAACTGTTACCTTTCAAGCACTCAGCTGATTTAAAGTGAGGATATGAATGTATGTAATGAAGATATGTAGCTAGTGTTCATTTTTATTGATATTTTTCTTTTAGCAGGCAGCTTAAGTTATTTTTTCTTATTTTTCAATTGGTCCCAATTTATACTGGTTTGAGCAAAGTCAGGTTAGACAAACTAAGAAAATGAAAAATACATCAAGATTTTACTAATGAGGGGAGTATTCTCTTAAAATAGTTTTAATAAGAAACATACAATTTACTTTTAGATAAATTTTCTCTACCACTGAAATTGAGCTTCTCAAGACAGGACTGGAAGTGCAATATGACATACTTTTTTGGCAGTGAAAGTACAGGAGGAAGATATAAGTAATTCTCTACCAGACAGATGTATGATTCAGTGAGAATATTTGCAGCTCTAAGCTTATACAGACATCCTAGTGCTGCATGGCTGAAACCTATTTTAAGGTTTAATAGGTCAATCACTGTGTCCAGAATTGGCCTGAATTGTAGCCATGATTTCTTTAATAATGTCACCTTAATTTTTGCATCACTTGTTTTCCAACTACAAGCAAGAATTTGAAAGAGTTTTTGGCATTTGTGTAATTCACATTTGTTTAAAAGCCACGCAGAAGTTCTGCCAAGCTACTATTGGCAACAAGCAGAGCTTACAGCTCTGTTGCTTTCCACTTGACACTGCTCCCAACTGCTGGCAAGGTGTTTCTGAATAGGGCCCAGAAACTCATCTCTTGTCTCAGTCTGCAGAAGACTTATCTGTTTAATACTAGCACATGTAGCTTCCCTTCAGGGCCCACAAAAGGATGGGAGCTGTGCAAGATCTAAAGACAGAAAGAGGGAGGCTCTGAACACGACTCTGTTCAAGACAATATGAAATCTGTAATTGGAAAGCTGTTGCCAAGGTAATAGTGTCTGCAGGCACTTGTTGAGAATTTGTAAAAGGGACCTGCTGCTTCAGACAGTTGTTCTGTTGATGCTAAAAACAACTTAAACATGAATTAGTGCATTTTTTGTCATTAAAAAAAAGTATGCGAAGGTCTTCTTAGTTAAACAGTGCACGTACAGTTATTTTAATGGATATTTTATAAGGTAATACAAACAATACCAGCAAACAATTATAACAGCAAGCAATCTGCAGTTATATCAGCAAGCAAATTTTATCCCAGCTAATAGTTTGCTATGTATTTCCTCTTACCTTATTACCTTTCACGCTATCACAAAGGCAGGGACTTTTACTTTTGCACACACAGTTCTGTAAAAGAAAAAGATAGAAAAATCCTAAGAAAATGATTCATTTCATTGTGTTCTTTAGTGAAGGACAAGTTATATCTCACAGGTTTTTTTTTAAGATGTCTGTTCAAAATCTTCTTGGAGGGCAGCATCTGCGCTGCAGCATCTCTGCAGCATCTCAGCTTCTGTTTGGTTCTGATCTCAATTGCCAGATTTCTCAATTTGGAAAAACTCAATAATAAAAAATACACATTTTCTTATTGTTTGCATTGAAATTTAGTGGGAAAAACAAAAGTTGAAAGAAGCTGAGCATGTAACTGGATAGACATCGTGACTAAATTAACTAGCACCTGTAGTAGGAATTTTCAGGGGCGTGAAACTCAGCAGCACTGCAAAACATGTCTGAGATCCCAGATGAACATGAGAATAGTTAACCCCTCTAAGTCCTCTTCCTGCTACAGCTCTCATGTGCTTTAGCCCAGTCCTGCTAGCGCATGTCTGCAAAGGATATTTCCACACTCATGCAGACATGGCCTATGTCACTGGAATGGAGAAGAAAAATAATAATCCATTACTAAGAGAGATACTATATATACACTAAAATATCATGGTTATTGAAACTTATGTATGTCAAATACATATGGAATAAATTGCATTTATAGTCCTTCATATATATACACGTCATAAGTATACTTTAACTGGTCCCTTCATTTGTGAAGCTTCTGCTGAACAATTTCAATTGCATCACTCCAGAAAGAAAAGGCTATTTTTTAGTTCATCCCCTCATTTTGGTACCTATATGTCTACCACTATGACTTACATTGTTGTACAGTTCCATTTAATATGGGGCCAAATATCATATACGGGTCATAAAGATTTTTTTTTCCTCAAACTGTATGGAACTCATAAGAAAGAGCAACTGCAATTTAGTTACAAGACTACAGCTTTTAAGATGGTATGAAAAATCTTTTTAGATCTTGAAGACAGAATTAATTAACCCCTACAGCTGGTCATGATATAACAGCAGCACTGTTCCAAATTTATAACTTTTCCAGTGGCATTCTGAAAGAACAGAAAACAAAGTAAGAGAGGGAAAAAGTGTTCTCCATTACGTTTTAAAAGGATAATGTCAGTGCCATTACATTTGAATCCTCCTATATCTAATATGCTCAGCTAAAACATTTTACAGAACTGGAAAACATCTTTCAGACAGTCCTTTTCTTCCCACAAATTAGAATGAATTTCAACCATTTTCATCACTCAAAAATGAGCTGCCTGGTCTCAGGAAACTGTTTTAATCTCCTATGCAGCTGATCTTGTCTGTCTCTTTCCATTGACGAGGAAGGAAACTCAACATCTAGCTGGTGTGAGCTGGTAACTCTCTTTTCAATGCTTCTTGCAGAAAGGAGGAAAGATGCTGCAGGTACCTGCCTTTTAACTAGTGGCAGTAGCTGCTGCTCTTTCAGGTGACTGAACTTAGGTGAGATGAATCCATGCAGCAAGAATCCAACAACAGAACAGTTATATAAATATTCATTTACAAAATAAAGCAAAGTGGAATGCCTGGCCATAAAAAAACAAATCCTCTGAGACTTTATTATGTCTATGGGTTCTTATGGATGGATTAATAGGTAAATGATGCTTCTAGTGAGACTTTTAAAGAGTTATAACCATTAAATACTTAATTCCTTGGCATACGTAAAGAAGCTTCTTTCTTCCTTCTGGTCTGAGAGTTAGATTTAAGTGATACTGTATCAGAAGTCTGAAAAACTAATTCCACATGTAAAACAGAAGGCATATGCCTATGCTGCCTTCATGGGAACAGGTAAAATGGGACGGAGATGGTAATGAGCTAATAATTGTTCACTGATCTCTTTTTGGAGTTATAAAAATAATGACAAAGTAATCAGGGTATCTTTGCTTTTTCCAGATCCAGAGAAGATCAGAATTGGTCAGCTACAATTAGAAAACACATACATTTATATAATAAACACTGTACTAGGACAGCCAGCCAGAAAGGGATGTTCCTGAAAGATCAGGCACCATCTTCTTCAAACAGGTTTCAGATGAAGCCTTGGTAGTTACCAGGAACTTTGTTCAGTGCCATGCAGCATTATCACTGCCAAGAAAGACACTCAGAGGAAAGCTGAGATGAAACTAAATGTGTTCTATTAGAATACAGTAATCTGGTTGAAGTGGGGCTCAAATTTACAGTTTTGATCTGACTGGTCTTTAATTTCACAGGTGAACTCCACTGATTCTAGATCCAATTCTGGTTGCCATAAATCAAAATTACTGTGCAACATGGGGGATTTTAAAACAAATCAATTTATTACAAAGGCCACTGGGAATAATCCAGGTGTCTTCTCTCAAGCTCATGCTAAAGCCATCACTTTCCTGCCTAAGCGGTTCTCATGGATCACCAGGCTGATTATTAAAATTCATGTCCAGTTTTTCACTTAAACTTGATTTTTATTAGCATATCACCTAACCTCTCATTAGCCCCCATCTTCTAGGGTCATTAAAGAAAAACTGCATCCAAAAAATGAACATGCTGGACAAAATCTATTTTTCTGTGATACTTTTTTTTTTCTTCCCCTTTTCCAACATTTTGCCAGGAATGCAGGTCTTCACAGATATCCCTTCTAAGTAGAAGTATCAGCTCATTTCCAGTTTTCTATAATTTCTCTACAATTCTAGTATTTATTAAAAATTAAATATCAGTGAGACAATTCCTTTAAGAAACTTAATTATGAACTTTCAGGGCTGCTAACACACCGAGATTTCTGGATTCTTCTTGGCTGTCTCAGTGCAATGCAGTAATTTTACACATTCCAGCTGTAAACCACAACTGGGCACAGCAGATAATATTACTCAAATAGCTGATACACTCCTTACAACCACAAAAGGGCCCATTTCTATAATATTCTTTATGTTTTCTGCTGCAGCTAATAAAAGCAGATGCAAAACATTGTGGTACAGATCATTACAGTAAGTGGAAAACTTTTCTTTAGCTTTTATCTTCACTACAGACTTCTGCTTGGAGAGGGGTGTGGCATAGGAGTATGAAAAGCTGCAGTTTCTGAGGGACAGCACGGTGCTAGCTAAGGCCTTTAGCTTAGACACAATTTTGTTTTTGTCATACAGAGTACCTGAGAGCAGAACTCTACAGAAAACAGTTCCTACTATGGAAAAGCTATAGAGGGAAAAACATTCTCAGTTTGAAGGCACACTTCTCTTAGAACAGATAACCAGAGTAGCAAAGTTAGTGATACTATCTAGACATTAGTAGGTATGTGACCTTGGCAGCATATACCTCACATTGCACAACTGTAAATCACCATAGAGCATAGAAGGTACCGGAAAATCAAGTCCCCTCATTCCCAAACATTGCTATCAAAACAAAATACCAGTCTCACAATTACAATCTGTATACTAGAAGTTTTTCATGCATTCTAAGCATCAACCATGAATTCATTAAAATTATCAAAGACCACTATGAACTTGATGTTTTTTCTAGTGATCACTGGACCAGTACAACAAAACCAAATTATTAAACCTTCAATAAATATAGACAACATCGAGCACAAAAAAAGAGATGAGGAGATGAAGGAAAATATGTCAGTTCCCAAACCCTGAAACATTGTGTAGTCACTTGTGAATTGGAAGGAAGCCAGACATTCCTACCTTGGACGACTCCTGTTAACACCAACACATGCAATCAGAATTTGTATCACTTTACCTATCAGTGGAACATCTAGTGCTTTACAAAAATTATTTAATTCCATCCTTCTGTTAAAAAGAAATACACCTGCAACTCTAACAGCTCAGTCTATAATGTCCTATGTAGGGAGAATTGATCTCAAAGGACAGGACAGAAGACAATTGTAATGCTACAGACAATGCTGCAGTTATTGAATAAACTTCATTAAACACTTGCAGTGGGAACCCTCCTCAACAAATAACTACTGAGTCAATAGCCCTTCTTGGTGACACGGGCCTTGTATTACCAGCTATGTGCTGCAAAAGAGCATTCATAATCATAGGAAAAACAAACAAATAAACAAACCCACTTTGTAACATTGCACAATAGGAGATTTTTTTTTGTTAAGCTTAAATTTTATTGCAAGAAACAAAACAAGAACAGAAAAGTTTAGAAAGAAAAAGTAAAATAGAAGGAAGAAAAGATTTAATACAACTTTTGATATTTCTTAACTGTGTTTAAATGAGGTGAATCATGTTCCTGGAAAAAAAGAAGTCCGCAAAATTTTTATTGGATTACACTTACTAAATAATTTTTTTTTCCCTCCCATCTTTCTTCTTCTATGAATGAGCCTGTCTGTATGGGGTTTCTAAGGAAGTAACTACAGCGTAGTTGCTTATACTGTTCTTATGCAAGTATACCATTCTGACACCTCGTTCATACTTCCACACACAACTTCTACGGTGCCAAATGTATTCTTGTCCAAGCAGATTCAGATCCCAGACAATTAATCATATGGACCTTCTCCCTCCTCTCCTGCTCATTGATAGTAAAGAGCTAGAGAGCAGAGGAATTGTAGGACTTCGGAACCTCCAATGAATATAATGGAGACTCTGGAACAACATAGGTAAAACGTTTTCATTTAGCCAAAAAAAAAAAAAAATACACACACACCTTGGTGTATATACTGTCTTAAATTGTTAGTGAACTGTACAGTGATCTCCACTAACTAAGGCTTGTGTTGCAGAAGCTGCCTAAAAATACCCAGTATCTATGTAACTAGACCTGGCATGTTTTGGGTATTTTCGGAAAACAGTCACTTGAAACTCTCAATTGCATCTCTCTTGTTTCTTTGTGTTGTCTGTGTTCTGTGAAGAGCAAAAGACACAGAATTACTTCCCCTTTAAACAGAGAAAGATGGCTATCTTCTGCTAAGGACACAAGAAAGTTTTCTAATTTATATTTACAATGAGCAATATCTTAACTCTACAAATAATCTCACTAGAATGAAAGGCACTCTGATTAGGGCTATCAGGAGCTGGACCATGGTGTTCATGATATATTCAGGCTGCTACAATCTCCAAGGCACTCCAAGGAACGAAGCATTGCTGTGGGTTTCATCTCCTGACCTAGAACTCTGCTGAAACGTGACAAGTAAATATTCTTTCTTTCCACAAGCAAAAAAGGATCAGGCAATTCAAGACACAGCATTCGGTTTTGTAGCAAAATCTTATAGGTGCTTAATTAGCTTGTTCAGCTGCTCTTGCTTGTTAACACACTCCACACGCTTGCTTGCTAGCAGAAGGTCATCTTAACAGAACAAAGAACAGATACCATGAGCTCCTGAATTCTGGCTAACCTGCCACAGTATGCTTAGCACTGCATCAAACAATTTTTATTTCTTCTCAACTGTTGGGTGTACGAACAGTATTCACCGTAACTGCTGTCCCTTCAGGCCCATATATTTATATATTCATAAAATTCCTGATGTGCATCTTAAAAAGTACAAACAGGAACGAAAGCAACAGTAGCTTGTTAGGGGAAAGCTTGTCATGCATGCTTTGTTTTCTCCTTTTCTGAAAGGCTCTAAGATTTTAAAAGTAACTTTCTCTACAGTTCCCTACTAAATAGTATGTGGAAAAGTACAGCATAGAGCCCTAGTTAAAAAGCCTTCACTGAACCAGGCCAAGTGGAAGACTTGAAAACTTGCAAGACATGTACCCTATCACAAAACTGCTAAGTTAGACAAACAATCAAAATAAAGCAAAAAAAAAAAAAAAAAAAAAAAAAAAAAAAAAAAAAAAAGGTGTGGCAAAATAGATCTTTTTTTCTCCCTGTCTGAGAAACCAGGCCTACAAACAGTTAAGAAGAAAAAAGCCTTTTTGTATTCCACCTTATTCCTAGGCTCCAGTAATCCATGCCAACAAACTGAGCCTTCTTGTATTACCGTTAGGCAGTAGAGTGAGAATGTGACAGCAAAATAGATGACCGGACATCTCATACTAGTTGCACTTAATACCAAAGTATTTTGTTTCAAAGACATGTTATGATAAACCAGCTCCAGGTCTTGCAGAAGAGATTGCTAGTCCAGATCTCAAAACAAAATGCTGCTGTATCTATATTAAATGCAAAGCAATCAAGAAAGAATTTTGATCATTTGAATATTATTTAATCAATAAAAAGTAACTTAGATCACAGTTTTGCTTAAGCATATATTTAACTTGTGCATGTCGGGGTGGGGAAGAACTCACACATTGAGTATTACCACTTGCATTTGCATAGCTGTTTTACTAGGATGACCACTCAAATTGAGGTTTTTGTCTCCTTGCAATTGTCAAATGCATCATACAGCTTGAACAGAACATGTTTCTTGGTCAGCAGAGCAGGCTTCCGCGTGTGCTCTAAGGTAGTGGCACATGAATGATTTTGATGCACTAGCATTTGGGCAAATCTGCTCTTTATGCTAAATGTGACTTGGCTTGGTAGGAAAATATTGCTCTGCAAACACCCTGACACTGGTCTATTTCTCTATGGTGATGATGGCTCAATCTCAACTAATCACAGAGGCAATCAGGATAAGAACATACGTTGGGCCAAATGATCAGAGTAACACTCCTACTGACTTCAGAGCCAGGATCATATTAATCAAATCAAAGAGAGCACTTCAAAAAGAACTTGTTTTTGTCTATCGTGCTCAGTGAATGCTCTTTTGTATATTCAGGTGTACATCTTCCCTTCACAGCTGCCTTGGGTGACAAAAAACCAGGGCACATCCAAAGGCAGGCAGAGAGAGCCATTCTCACTCTGACACTACTCTTTCCCTCCATTTTCATTCCTGAAACAAAGCAAGCCATCCTGCAACACTTTCTCCCCGGGCCAGGAGATGCTCACAGCTCAGCTAGCACACTGCATTTTTTTTTTTTTTCCACAGACATATTTTAAGACTTTTTCCTGTGTGGAATTTTGTGTTTGTATTTTGTGGAATACAAACACTTGCATTTACCAAAAGGCAATAAGCGTAAGTGAGAAAGGGAATTCAAAGATATTTTCAAGTTCTACAGTCACCGAGTTTCATATCAGTCCTCTCCTGCCAGTAGTACATGATGGAAATAGCATATTGATACAAATACAGAATATAGAGTATGTTATTCTGTGAGATAACTACAATACAATGCAAATCCAAAACCACCGTATAAGGTGATGAGCAGCTAACTTGCAATCATGCAATCTCACTCAACTAGCAATTCTCTTTTGTCTTGTTCTAAACAAACAAGTCTAATACGATGGCATCACAAAAAAAACGATCAATGCTTGCAGTGACTCAGGATTAAAACATTTTATCTACATATTTTCTGGTTAACAAATTTCAGGGGACACTGAAATTTTACTTTCAAGACACATACTACCTTAAATCAGAGAAGTGCATGGATAGTATTGCAGGAGAGGACACATGCAAAAGAATTAACTGCATAATTACATATGCATCAAGATAATAACAACTCTAGCTTCCATTAAATAATACAAGCAGGAAGCAAAGCAGCAAACTATTATTTTTTTTGGAGAGGGGAAATAAAAAAAAAAAAAAAAAAAGAGGTATGGGAACCATGTTGTTCCTCAGGAAACATCTTGGCATTTCTTTTTTCTCTTTTTTTTCCTTTTCCTTTTTTCTTTCTTTTTTTTTTTTTTTAAATTATTATAAAGTATTCAAATGAACAGTAGAAAAATCCAAAGAATTACATCAGCTTTTGGAGTGAAGGAGTACATCAAGCAAGCGGAAAAGTCTCTGATATGGGAAGACGTGGAACTCTGCTGAGCTCTCAGACAATGCGATTAGAGCGTGGCAGTGGCCAAGAATGCGGATAATAACAGTCCCCAGCAGGTGCCAGAACATTCAAACTCCTCAGGGCAGGGCACACATCTCCTTGCTACTCTGCAGAGGTCTGAAGACCCAGATCTGCTACATAAATGTCAGAAAGCAAAATTAGAGATTTTCTTTATTGGTTTGGGGAGTCAGAATCACAGAATGGTTGAGGTTGGAAGGGACCTCTAGAGATCATCTAGTCCAAACCCCCTGCTCCAGCAGGGACACCCAGAGCACGTGGCACAGGGTCACATCCAGGTGGGTTTGGAAGATCTCCAGACAAGGAGACTCCACAACCTCTCTGGGCAGCCTCTTCCAGGGCTCTGTCACCCTCACAGTAAAGAAGTTCTTCCTCATATGGAGATGGAACTTCCCATGTTTCAATTTGTACCCATTACCCCTTGTCCTACCACTGGCTGCCACTGAGAAGAGTTCAGTCCCACCCTCTTTACATTCTCCCCTCAGGTATTTGTACGCATTGATCAGATCCCCTCTCAGTCTTCTCTAGGCAAGAAGATTAAACTACTTACTGAATTACTAAGAGACATAAACTGAAACACATAGCTCTGCTGTGCTGAAACATTTTACAGTCTACAAGCATATAGCAAAAATATTGTTTGCTGATATAACACCAGGTTACTTATGTTACTAAAACATAAATGACAACTATTTTTTGTAATGAACAGTCCAATCAAGAGTAGCTGATTTACTCATTAATGAATCCATGTCAATTAACATTAACCAGAAATATTTAATTAGGGCTTTTGATAAACATTTTGCTTTAAAGTTCTTATTTCCTCCACCCCCGTAAAGCTTCTTAGAACTACCTTTCTCCTTTGCAAACATCAGTTTTCTCAACCAAGAACAGAAATTATGACATCTGAATCTTAAACTGACCTCAGTTACCTGCTGCAAATCAAGTTTAATCTCAAACAACATATTTAAAATCCACTGGAATTTTAGAGCAATATTGAATCAATACATTGCCTTCAAGCTTTGCCTCAACAGCAAGATTTCCATAGAAGATACTTCTGAATGTTTCCTTTCTTGCCTTAGCATGAGCAAGACTCTAGTAACATCAATATTTCTCTAGAAAACTGGTATCTCTGAGCTTCATGATTTATCCTTAGCAGAAAGGCTGCCAATGAACTAAGGACTGGGTGACTGCTAGAGTTGTGAATATTCTGGGATTCTCCTGAAATAAAGTGTGGAAAAAGAATGAAAATGCTCTACTGAGACACGTTCAGTGGTGCATATACCCACCTTTCCTTTGCCCTGCAGATAAAAGCCCAGCACAGGGTTACACGACCGAAGCCACTACGCAGTGCAGAAGCTGCACAGCAAGGGCAAGCATATGGGGACGCATGTGTTGGGGGACGGCAGGAGCTGCTAGTATAAAGCCTGGGATCGCAACGAGCTGTCCTGAAGTGTATATGCTGCTCACCTCGTACAGGCAGAGGTGGTTGCAGCAGGCTCCAGCAGAGGAAAAGAGAAATGGGATAAACTGCAAAGGTGGGAGGACAGGATTTGGCTTTGTTCATCGCTCGCTTTCAAGTAACAAACAGATCTAGACAGAGCCTGGAATGACTTGGCAAAAATAAAATCCAGTATACTTGACTGAAATGGCAAATGGATCTTGTATCGCAGCTCTACATTATTATTATTTTTTAAACTAGCAGGTCTGCTTCTGATAACCTTTACCACAGGCAGAGTAGATTGCTCTGTTTTTGTGATGACAAAGTAGAGACTCAGAATTTCTACTTACAAAAGGAGAACTGTAAAATATGCTGAAAGGCAATAAGGGTTTGGATGTAATCAGGGCTGTCTCCTAGGACTTTGGAGTTCAAGAAGAGGCAAACACAGGTAATTATAGTGGAGAAAAAAAAAAAAAAAAAAAAAAAAAAAAAAAAAAAAGAGACAGAGATAGAGATTTGGGGCCGTAACGAAATCGACAGTTTTGGCGCCTGGGAGAAGCACTGGGCACCACAGCGCTGTTTACTCCCACAGCCACCCCGCGCGGCTAACGGAGCCTCTGGGCAACGAAGCCATAGGAACCGGCGGCGGGAGACCATTAAATCCCCCGGCGGGCGCCGTGACATCGCTCCGTGGCGCTCCCCGCCGCCAGCGCCGGCCGTTACACGGGGCGGGGACCGTCGCGGCAGGTGGGGACGAGGCGCCGCCCGTTTAACGGCCGTTACACGGGGCGGGGGCCG